>JNEY01000004.1:332047-579663 GCA_020875895.1 Aphelenchus avenae
GGGGGGGGGGGTATCGTCGGCTCGCAAACACCGTGGCTCCCAACAACAACGGAAGTCAACTCTCGTCAGCGAGCCTAGCTAACAACATGTGTGTCACCACAAGCAAACGTAGCTTGTTCTGTCCATGCCGTCTGTAGCAACTTGTAGTGGATATTCGGAGGTTAAGAGAAAGGTGCGATAACATCAGCGCCCAGATATCCGTAGAGATTGCGCACATTGTCAGAAAGTGAAGCTTTGATTTCTCGCCTTGCTTCGGGTAGGACATGTTTTTTTGCTTGAACAACCATTTATGTTTTGGCTATCGTAGTGAGTGACTGACTCATATATTGAGCACATTTGTTCTCCAGAAGGCACTGAGTTTTCGAGCTTCTTTGGCTTACCAGACGTGAGGTGCTTAGTCAGTGGGCAGTGCCTGGCCGATGATCTACAAAAATTACTATCCTTTCGCGTGCGCTAATGCGCACGCACCTATGCTAGTTGGAGTTTTACAAGACACGAGAGGGATGTTTACTCTGACTGGCTGGCATGAAGCCCAAGTGCCAGCATTCAACCAGCACAAAAAGGCCAAAGAAGGGACAATTAGAAACCCCTCTCGACTAACCGTTAGATATCGAGAGAAGATCGTCATAAGACAGCTGCTACCCAGGACAAAATGTATGCTTCTTTATGCGGAAGTACTTAGTACGCATTACCGCGCACATACATGCTCAGAGCATGGCATACTTTCCGAATTTTCTCCGTCCAGTACCGCTAGCGTACGTACCGCTTCGTACGCATGACTCCATGCATGCCCGAAGGATGGATGCTGCAGGCATTTTCCTAAAAATGAAATGTTACCCTAGTTTCCGTTTCATGAGTTTTATTTTGCAAACGCCTTGGTTAATAATCCGAGAAGCTCTTTCTCACTTTGGGGCAAGCGCATTCGAAACTTTTGGCACAGGAGACCAGCGCTTTAGGTTATAGTGATGTCACGCCATGTAGCTGCGGACCGCATTGTTAAGACTTCATTATGAAGACACGCTAATGTTGTCCGGCAAACGACGACACAACAAGCTTTTGCGAGAATTTCGTCTTTAGTGAGCGAGCAAACTAACACACTAGCGCTAGCTAACATGGCTGGCAGCCGTGTACGTGCTTGTGCTAAACGAGAATGTTACTTTCGCTTGACTCAAAACGTGGACAGTAATTGCCGCTGTGTAACTTCTCGCGATGGCTCGTGTGTTTCAGATGGAGAAGGACACCAAGCCTCTGCTTGTAGTTGATTGTGAGGACGGCTCACAAAATGCCAGGTATCTGACCTTGTTCGACAGCGTGCACGTCGTTGTAAGTTTCGCACACAAAAACATCTATGTGATGAGTGACTAAAAACCGACGGCAGCATTCTTCAGACAGCTTCCAAGTGCTGTGCAGTAGTTCATCTGGTAGTTATTCTCTTGGTAACGTTGGCTTGCGTCTGGTATGGGCCAGGGTCGTTGCTGCTGCTTGCAGTAGCCCTATTTCTTGGAGTATCCGTAAGCACCGTCCAGGCCTTTGCTCAGCGACATTCCACGGCACTTTGGCCGCTCATGCTCTATTTGGTAAGAACGCACAAGTTGCGCACTATTGTGGTAGTTGTTGGCCGAAAGTAGTACTCGTCACTAACATAGGTGCTCGGCCAAGCGTTCCTCGTCGTACTGGCAGTCTCCAGCATTGCCCTCACTGTCGTCGATTACGCCAGTTTCCGGCGAATTTTTGGCGTCGGTAAGTAATCACCTTGCCTAAGACGCTGCTTAGGCGTCCTCCTTAGAAATGGACGAATCTCTCCTCAACAAGATTGAAATATTACTGCTCACATCACTCACTACCCTGCTGGTAACGGCAATCAACTGTTGGCAGATCAGCGTTATTTCGAGATGTCGGGATTACTTCAGTGAACAAAGCCTTGACAGGTGCTACATGAACCTCTCAATCCCGAATTCCTTTCTCAGTGTCGAGGCTGATGAAAAGACGCCAATAACTGGTCACCATTGTAATTCCCAGGCAGTTTTCTCCTTAGATTGTTCCCCGCGTTCTCCCCAACCTGACAACTAAACCGTAGTGCTTCAAATAAATGTGGGTTTTATGCTCAGACGCATGGAAGGTCGCAGTACGGGCCAAAATTTTACTGCACTTGGATCCGCACATCATCGCAAATTCGGAGTGCGACGAAGTAATATGAGGGAAGGTATTTTGCAACAATAACGTGCAATAAAGGAAATGACTTGGTTTCAAGAGGCTGACGAAAGAAGAAGGAGTTCATCAGAAGAAGCACGAAACGCGTAATGCGCAAGTTGATGATTGGCTTTTGGTAACAGCAAGAGACAAGTGTCGGCGCGCCACCATACTTATTTTGGAGTAAACACTCATGCCACACAGCATTCAGAACAAGCTCATTCGGAGGCAAGTATGGTGGCGAGCTTCGACAGAATAGAAGGATGAAAGTGTGGAGTGTTCTGGGAGGACGAACGAAGGACTTCGGTGGAAATGTTTTCTGGTTCAACTGAGAATGCTGAAGGGACTCGAATGACCAAGATCGTGTGCTTCAAATATACAAATATCGAAGGGACAAGACAATAGAGAAGAAAGCAACACTGTCTTTCTGGTGAGAACCAATGAGCGGATATACAGAGATCGCTGTAATCGAGGCTTAAAGACGTTGCAGAGGACAGTGCACAGGAAACCAGTCGCCGCTGTCAGTCATGTTCTAAACGAGCCGATGCATACGTAGTTTGTTAAGAAAGGAAATCTTACTCCTAGTCATTCAGCTTGCCGCGGGACCCGGAAAGCACGAGGGAATCTTGGCCGGATTCGCCTGCAGGCGGCCGCGGAAGGCGCCTTCTCAGCCACGCATGTTTGAGTGCCTAAACATCGACATATACGTCAGCTGTGAAATTTCTATTCCTACCTGTGAAGGAGTCATCCGAGCGTCGGGGTCCCAATCGAGGCATCGCTTCAGGAAGTCGATGAAGAGGTCATCCCCCTAGATGCAGTCACGTGACGCTTCCTTTGGAGCCGGGAATCCGCATATCAGCTTGGTGAACTTACCTGGTTCTTCAACGCTTGCTGCCACGTACGCGAGGCGGGAGGCCCTCGCATTTTGCCGCGCTTCGACCGGCCACCGGTGAGCACGATCGGGCCGTCCATGATCTGCGTGACTTGGCAGTACCGCGGATGGCCTTTGGAGGAGAAGAAGTTGCGTGCACGCTTGGCACCTTCCAACACCTTGGCGGATGGCATGCCGAGCAGCTCAACGATCAGTGCGAGCTAAATCCAGTTATGGGATGTGGAACAATATTCCCGGCAAGCTTTATGGTACTTACCTGATCGTTTTCGTCCTCGCCTGGGAGTAGCGGGAAACCTGTCAGCAGCTCGGCCAGAATGCATCCCAAGGACCACATGTCGATCGGCATCCCGTACTTTGCGCCCATTATGACTGAAAGCAAATGGTCAGAGAAGTTAAATAAACCACCGAGGCCATCAACAACGCACGCGTTAGTTTTGTCGGATAATCGGATGGCACATACCTTCCGGTGCGCGGTAGAAACGTGACTGGATGTAGGTGTAGATCCGCTGGTCGTCAAAGCACGAAGAGCCAAAGTCGATGACCTTTATGCTGCTACGGTTGGGCGTCTTGAGAAGAACGTTCTCCGGCTTCAGGTCGCAGTGGATGAGGTGGTTCTGCTGGAGTAGCTCCAGGCACTGGAGCATGGAGTGGGCGAACTTCCTGACTAGTGTTAGGTTGAAGCCTTGGAACTTGTTCTTCTTGATGAGCTCGTAGAGGTTGATGGACATCAGCTCGAACGTGATGCACTTGTGGTTTCGGAAGTTGAAGTGGTCCAGCATGTGGATCACGTTGTAGGAGCCGTCGGCGTCCTGCTCCCGCAGGTGCGCCAGAATGCGGATTTCTTCTTCCGCTTGGCGATGGAAGCGCTTCTCGTTGCGCACCAGCTTCAACGCCACGTATTGCTGGTACTTGTGGTCGTATGCCTTGATCACCTGCAAGATAAGGGTTAGTTTAGTACCCAAATACGAAGAGAGCGTTGTAAGGTACTCGAAACTAACCTGTCCAAAACTGCCTTTTCCAATGACCTTTAGGATTTCGTAGCGATATGCAATGTGGTCGTGTGGCACTAGCATGTAGCTGCCGTTCTCGTCGTCGTACCCGCAGTTGTTGGCCCCGTTCGGCACTCCGCCGCGCTTCTTGGCCTGCGACCCGACGAAGTAGACCCGCTGGTAGTTGAAGATCTCCGTGTGCTCGTAGGGCATAAGCTTCGGGCCAAAGATGCGCAAGGCCTCATCGGGACGATAACCCTTGTTGGCATTTGGCTAAAGTGGTACGCATAGTTTTGAAGCAGATTTCACTGAAGGTTACTTGAGTGGATGTCGATGACGCGGAGGAAGCCGACGAGGTAGACGAGCTCGTCTGGCTGGCTCCGTTCACGATGACGCTCCCGCCGGTGGTTGCCGAACCAGCGGCACCGAACGCGAATCCTGCGGACGCGGTAATGGTGGCGGTCTTCGAAAGTAGCAGGGAACCGGGAGTTGACGCGCTACTCGAGGGAGCCGTAGCGGACGCTCGGAGTGCCGATGAAGTCGCGTATGCACCACTGTTGTGGATTTCCGCGGTAGTCACGGGAGTGACCGGTGACGCAGTTGAAGCTGACGAGCCGACAATGCGCGCGCTATTGATCGGGCCGAAGTTACTGACCGTTAGTGCCACGCTTCCCGAGGCGATGTCTCCGTCTTGACTGGTCTAGAGTGGTCAGTTTAGCTGATAAAACACCTTGATTTGAGTGTTGTAGCGCAAAGTACGTGGTTTGATCAATGCTATAAACGAAAAAGCCCTTTTACTTACCGAGTAGAGACTACCCGTGCTGAGACTGGCGAGATATGCAGCTTGACTGGTTGGTCCGGCAGTTGCACGACGTGGGCCTGACAGTCCTGCTGAGTCAGAGCTGAACGCGGGTGCTCGACTCCCACCAGAAGAAGCGTGCGATCTGTAATTCTTATCGTTAGCATTCACGATTAACATGGTCTGTGACACATCGTGCGAAAATACGTTTTACGAACAATAATCGAAGATTAAGAAGGATTTGCCAACAGTACTCATTTGTACTCATTCCCGCTTGCGATGGGTAAAGGCCGTCATAGTCAGCTAACAAGCAATTTAAAAAATTGAACACGTGAAACAAGGCCCAACCTTCAAAGGTAAGTAGCAGTCTGGGTATCATCAGGGGGTGGCCCGCGTGCGCAACTCGGCGGAACATCTGAAAACGAAAATCGGAAAGGATGCGACTATGTTAGAGTTAATTTCCTGTCGTTCGGTGAACACGCAATTTCTTCGCAGAAACTATGCACTTAAAGATGCGCTTGAAAAGATGCAGAAATTCAACGGACCCGCTAGTGTTTTGCATGACAGAAGCCGCAGATTTTCACATGCTGCACACATGCAAATTTAGGCAGGCATGAACGGGGGATAGCTTAGCGCATAGAAGTGAGAGCAGGATGTGGACGGGGGGCTACTAGGTTCGCTGCTGTGGTCTCGACGGGTAACCGCAGTGAACTATTGGAGTGGACCGTGGACGGTTGTGGACGGAACATAGTGGCTCGCTAGCAGATAGACGCGTGCTGGGCGGACAGACGGTCGTTCGATTGGTCCGGCGGCCCCTCTCTCGCGGTGGTCGGCCGTATGACGATGACGGGGAAGGCAGGCGGGGCAGGCAGGCAGCGGCTGCGAAGGATACTCTGTGAAGAAAAGAAGAACGACCGAATGGAAGAATGACCGACGGGGCTACCCGTGGTCGCCTGCCATCTGCGCTGTGAGGCACAGGGATGTCCCTGACGCCTTTCCAGTGTCAGCCTGTCCATGGCGCTCGATCGGTCCTTGTCTGGTTGCTCCGAAGATCTCACAACCTTGCAGCCGTGTAATAAAAGCGGCGCATATGACGCGTGCGAAAAAAAGGCGCAGGAAATAATTTAGGGACAAGCTTGCAGCTTAGGAGGCAGCCGCAGTTTCGCGCATTACGACGAAGGTGCACGTTTAGTATACTAAACTCTTTCGATAGAAACCTCTTAAAACCCGACTATCACTCGGTTCGAGAGCGCCGGTTAGACAGCAGCGCGCAATTCGAAAACAGTATATTGTTCGGCGTCGGAGAAAACCTACATTTTTAGGAGCACGGTTAACGCAAAGGGACTGCGTTATTCACTAAACGGAAAGGGCAAATCATTACTTGCCCGGCCTAAGCTACCGTCGCATACAGAAGAGCGTAAACAGAAAGTAAACCAAGTGTTTTCGAGCACGCAACCGACATGGCTAATAACAACGCGCTAAGAAGGGCTTCAGAGCGGGGATTTTATACTCTCACTGTTTGTATTGTCATAAACCTGGCTTGTTTTCCTGGGGAAAGCAGAATGATTTTACAAGCGCGGACGTTAGATGTAAGCAAACTACTGGACTGCATGCGGGTGTAGCTGAAAGCACCAGCGCAAAATTTTGAGCCGTAAGTGACGGGTCAGATTGCGAAGAACTCAAGCACTGAGCACACAAATCAGTGGAGTTGAACAGGCGTCTTCTCTTTCCCTCACGGCTTGTGCAATCGCGGCTGACCCGTGGTCATCTCCTGACTCATTCTCTGCACACACACACATAACGTTTTCTTATCGTCACTGCGCTACCACGACAACGGGGAAATCGATATACGGAGCAAATAGAAGCGAAAGCAGCGTTGCTTACGCTAATCAAATACTGCTACTCATTATAATTTAAAGGCGAAACTGGTAGAATATTCCCGGCTCGATGCTTGCTTCTTCTACACTAATTGTCTAGTGAACTTTAACAAAATTTACGACGTGGTTACAGTCCAAAACGCACAGGATCAAGTCAATAATTGTAAGAAATAGAGAACGAAATATTGAACTAAGAAAACAGCCCGCAAGCGGGCTCCTGCCGAGTAGAAAAGAGAAGGAATACTCATGGAATGGGTCAATGAACTGAAGTGAGCGAGCGACGGAGAGAGCGACACAACAAAGGAAAGCGAAGGAAATAGGGACGGATGAATGTGCGGGTGGGGTCTATGGGAAAGGGCCTTGCGGCGCCGCGGAGGAACTAGTGAAACCCTCGCCTGGATCAAGCTAATTAGCACCCACCGCAACGAAGAACTGGAGTGACATGTGCGACTTTGGGGGATAAGTGCATAAAGTATTGGGATGAACTGAACGAACCTCCTTTACGAGCGTATGATTATACGAAGACTATGCTAACTAGATACGAAGGTTCTGTTGAAGCATAGTGGTTAGCCCTTTGCATGTGTGCTGGCATGAATGACCCTCCCCCAGCACACTGATATGCCGCTTAAGATAAGACAGTCTCGCGCGTGTTTAGTCGGTCGGCCTTTTGCGGAGAAGACGGTCATTCGCACTCTTCACTGTTTGAGGACTTAGTCACATTGTCTCACGCCTACGCACGTTGCGTTGGTTTCTCCCCTAATGAAATCCCTTCGATGAGACAAATGTTGTTGGCGGTTGCCACGGCAACGGACTACCGGCTACGGGATTCCTGCCGCGGTTGCGCATATTACAGGAAGTGCCCTCGTACATGCCCATAGAGAGAGAACGGCTTGTACGCAAAACGTAGTGTTTGTTTATAGGAAAGTAGGCCGGCAGAATGCAGTCGCGCATGACAAGTTGGGTTTTAACCGGAAGAACATATGCTGTGATCGTGACTGAAAGTTACCGCAAAATAGCAATCGAAGGGATGTGAAAGTAGGTCACATTCTGGGTACCGTCGCAGGACGGCAAGCAGGGTTCGTGAGGACACGCGAGCCACAGAGGCCGCTGATGCATGTCAGTAAGAAGGCTAGACTGCGTGGAACGGCCTAATCAAATTTTATGGGAAATCCCGGGTTTAGTTGGATTCCCTCTCCAACCCATAGATGCTCATTGCCGTAGCCCAACAACTTCTTTGCAGTGTCCGGGAAGTGACGTTAAGCAATCATGAGTCGCGCGTTCTTACTTCTAACGCGCATATTTTCGGCGTGCGTATCCTACAAACCATCCACCCTACTCTCCGTTCTGTTCTGACCAGAGTGCGAATGTCTTACGGCGTATTCTAGGCTGTATATTAGCTTCGACGATATTAAGGGATTGCTTGACTGCACCTTCAACCAATCCTTATGACATGTTTGTTTTTGAACAGTCGAGAAGGCCAGCGAGAGCCGCGTTTCTAAGCCTTGGGTGTTGGTTGCCAGAGCAACCGTAAATCCCTGTCGAGACGCTAAGCTTCCGGTAGAGGGAAAAATCAGACAGGGAAATTGGAAGAGTCTAGATACCCCCAAGAGGACATCAGTTGGAAGAAGAAAACATAACTTGTATCCCGTTACATCACAGTAGGTTAAAGAAGACACACTAAGAACTATGTTGCATGGACGCCACGGTTCACAGCGGGTACCATGTTACAGAGACTTGGGATGAGGTGCTTACCTTAGCGAGTCGTCGCTAGGGCTCTTCGAAAGCTTCGGACGCAACGTTCCGTCGATAACAGTCCTCGCGGAGGTAGCGGCCAACTCGACGCTCGAAGAAACAAGCGGTGCGTTGGGCTGGAAGAGAAGTGAAGTGGAATGCTTCGGTGTTCCGTAGAGGCCCAATTGGTGCAATTGCGACTCCGAGTTTGACGACGCTGTCGTGGAGTTTCCGACGAGGTTGATGCTCTGCGAAGGCACAATTGCTGGAACCATGACACGTTGGTTAACGGGCAACCGAAGAACAAGGAGTAAAGGGATACTAATGCGACTTGAGTTAGAATATCAAGAACATACAATTTTCGTCAACAGTGTTCGCGTTCGGCGCAGCGATAGCGCTTGTTTCCATCTGTCCGCCGCGCAAAAGCACCTCGATCATACTCTGGCCCACAGCTTCAGCAGGTGCGTGGCACGCGCCGTGGTCTTTCACGGTATGCGCCTCTACACTGACCGATTCATGAGATGCGGTCGAAGGAGAAGACCCGTATGCGGTGAAGGAGCCAACGAAAGCCTAAGTAACAAGAATCAGAGCAAAGCCTAAGTGACAAAATTAAGGGTTATGACCGACGGGCGCAACACGATAAGAGTTGCGCGAACTGTAGAAGCGCCCAGAACGTAAGAAAACGGTAACATGACAAGCTGAACGGAAAGGTGCGAGAACTTTAACTGGGCGCCAACGTCGCATATGGTGGACACGTCGCGCAAGTGCTAGCAATACTGGGACGCCGGGAGCGAATAGTGCCACCAACCGCCGACGACACCTTTACATGCGTGCCGGTGGAGGAGTAATTGCCGCCGCTTGCCCCCGTGCTTCATTTTTCCATTCACTGCCGAAGATGTGCCGGCAACTTCGCCGGCGGACGGCCGGACGGGGCGGAAAGCCGAACAGGAAGCGGCGGATTTAAGGCACGAGAGCGTCACAGTTTAATGAGTGTGCTTCACGGAGCGCGTCGGTAAAAGGCGCATTTAAAGCGGAACTTGTTTCTTCGCAACTTTTACCAGCATAATGCGCCTTTTTGCTGTTATCTGCTTAGTTAAAC
The DNA here is from genome assembly GCA_020875895.1 of Aphelenchus avenae. Taxonomy (NCBI): domain Eukaryota; kingdom Metazoa; phylum Nematoda; class Chromadorea; order Rhabditida; family Aphelenchidae; genus Aphelenchus; species Aphelenchus avenae. Next base: position 341,625 of record JNEY01000004.1, read on the forward strand.
ATAAAAAATAGGAGTGTTACTCATGCACATGGTGGAGATAAACTATTCAAAAAGTCCTGCATTTTGTGCGTGAGGATTTAAGGAAGCATGAAGATAGGTGTGAAAAAGTTTTATTATTTGAAAGCCAATGCAACAGTCAGATGCAATAGTTAGCCGCAGCCTGCGGGCGGACGCTCGCCCCTGGCGTGTTAATGGCAGACGAACAAGGGGCACAAGTTCCTCCCCTTATTAAGCCCTGCGCTGAACGGGCAAATCCGCCGCGGCGCGAAGCACGCAAAGTAAAAGCAAAGCCGAAACCCGATGAAAAGCTCAGAAGGGCAGCACTGTCGGTGGCGGTCGCAATGAGCGTTCGCTCGTCTCCTTCCAATTTGGCTCTTGTCACTCTGTCGCTGGACGGCCAATCGATGCGCGCTTAGCGGAGAACGGCGAAGTTAGCTCGCAAGATGTGCCGCGCTGCTTCTGTTGGCTTATTACGGAATCAGTGCAACTATTTTAATGAAAGACTACCCTCTCCAAGCACCATTGCTCCACTGTAATCGATGTATTTCAGTTGGCTTCGCTGAATGTGACTGCGTTTCGTTGCAAACGCATTATGCAAATGTGGGCTTATCGCAGGGTGCAAGCGAGGGAAAACAATGTTGCGTAGCATTAAAACGCTGTTAAAAAGGTCAAGCCGGACAGTAGTGTGTGACCGAATGCCTCCAATGAGGCGAGCGCTGGCGAACAACTAAATCACAGGATTGGATTAGGTTGACCTTCGGATCGGTCCTTTTGCGCACTCGTCAGCTCGTTTCGAGGTCACTCCGTTGCAGGATGCGGCGGTAACGAACTCACTTCGGCGCTGGACCTCACACACAACGTAGCTCTTCGTAATCACCAGTAACAATGATAGCTTCAAGGTTGGCTAAGAACGAACCGGGCATGTTTTGCGCGAGATCGGCTTTCAGTAGTCACATGTGGTCCATTTGCATAAACACGAACTGCATCGAAACGGGAAACTTACAAGCTCTAATGATGATTTGATTCCAGCAAACACGGATCGCAGAGGCCACCTAGCGCGGTGGACTGTGGCCTTCGTTAGAAGTTCATCTGGCAGTATTCACTGAGGCAAACACTTAGCTACTTTATTCTTCTATATTTGAGGCACAAGATTACTTAACAATAACTAACGAAAGAGACAGTCAGGAGAAGATTCAGGTGAGATCAGTACAAATAAACACATTCCCGGGAGAGTTAACCTAAGCATGTGACTCGCATAAATTATCACCGAAATGCTCGACGAGGAGGTAAAGGCCACGAGTGGGGGAGAACACGACGCTGAAGATACCCCTTAGTGCATGTCACTGAGACGGGATGAGGCAGAAAGGCTAGATGGAGACGAGATGCTTCTTGGAGTGAGTAAGCCTAAGAGTGGGATACGTAAAGAGTGCCTAGGGTCGCAAAGACGCTCAAAGGCGCTTAGGAAATGCGAGAAACGTGTACTAGCCAAGCCCGTATCTGACACAAATACAAGCATGTTGCTAGTTACTGGATAAAATACTGAGGGTCCTTTGGTTCCCGAATGCGGCATGGAAACACGTATCGACAAGCATGTGTGACTAGCACAGGAATATTACAGGTGTAGAAGCCGTACAACGGCGGGGCGCCGAACCCGTACACGAAGAGTTATGCTAGAAATCAGTCGCCTACAGGGTGGTGCTACTTTCTTCGCAGCCCTCGTAGTACTTCTTCAGGCGGACATGCCAGGCCACGGAAGAGCACGCGGAGATCGTGCGAAACTGATGAATTATTTTGCGGGGCAGGAAGTAGACGCAGTTCTCGTGAAGCTGAAATAAACCGATGAAGACTAGTGCACTCAGTAGCCCATCACTGACCTGAAACTTTGCGTACCGAACGCCATCGCGACGGAGCTGGTTGAGTTTTGCCTCTTCGACCCATTGAACGCACTAAACGACGACTGTAAGGACTACAACTGCCAACGGTGCTTACCTGCGACATAGGCGGCTCGAACAGATCTAGCTGTAGAACCTCAACTACCGTCTCGAAGTCACTGGCATGAAAGCATACGACGTCCTTAACGGCTCGGCTTTCCGGGTCGCTAAACAATTGCAAGTATTCAGGGTGACGAATTTTCCTCGCAAAGTTCAGCTTGGATCTGCAGAAACCTTAGTAAAATTTCGATTCTATTTAACTGTGCAAATTTTGCAGCTAGATGATGATAAACGTACTTCTTTTCCTTGGGTCCACGAATAGCCTGAAGGACACCGACGGCGGCGGTTGTATGCCGCTGTAGACCGTCCCCAACGTGATCGGCATGGCACGGCGTCCGGTCCTCGAACAAGAACTCTCGACGTTCTAATGATCTGTAATGGGAAGGTGGCTCTCTCGGTGACCGGAGCTTTGCATACCTGATACCGATAGCGCTACGCTTATGCTGTCCACTATTGCGACGCTTGCTCGATTTCGGATGGTGCTCGTCCTTTAGCTCGTCTGTGCGAACCAACTGCTCGCCTGGTCTCACCCAAAAGATCGGCCCGTCATCGCTGTCCGTCGGTTGTTGGCCGCAGGTTATGGCTAACGGCCCCCACGGCATTAGCTGTTTCAGGAAGGGACACTTCTCCAGCAGACCAATGATATCCTGTAAGTTGGTGTTGCTAGGAGCTGCTGTCCAGTTTAGCAAAATTACCTTGAAATAGTTGCCGCATTCTTCTTGCTTGGTGCCAACCAGGCTGAGCGCGTGGAGTGGGCCATGCCTAAAGCATGCTCGTGTCTTAAGCTGTAAACAGTAACCGCAAGTGTAACATCTGCTAGCGGAAGGGGTTCCTCAGGTCTGCTAGCAACGAATCAGGACTCCGATACCCTTTTAGTAAAGCTGCCTATTAACTGGGCCCTTGGAAACCGACCATGAACGCAGGAAAGAAACGACTAAAGAAGGGAGTCACTTTGTTAGTCCAGAAGCAAAAACGATAAAACTTTTATTTTCGGCCCTAACGTATCCTAAGCAATTTTCGTACGTGCTCAAGTCGAAGTTACTAAAGGTGTAATGAGAGCTTACGACGCTTTGTGCCACAGGAAAACTCACCGATACGTGCCGTGGTGACACGTCTCCATGACATGGCTATAGTAGTCAGAGATGGTCGTCGTCTCGACTAGCTGCTTGTTAGTCAGCGAGCCGATCTTCACGTTCAGCTGCGGATTCGTCCTCGCGATATACTCCAGGAGATCCTCCAGATAGTCGACCGCGTGCTCGACGATGCACATGACAAACACCGGGTTCCCATGCAGCTCCGCAAGACCTAGCCTGATGAACTCGTCGGCGAACTGCAGTCTCTCGTCTCGCGACAGCTTCTCGGTGACTTTTCGCCAGTCCGTCTTTAGCACGCTTGCGCCACCGTTAGGATGAGTTTCCACGTGCACGTACTTCCGGTACTAAAACGCGCCGATAAAAGGAGTAAAAATGGTGTGGATGCAGAATTACCTTCTCTGATACTTCAGGCAACTTTTCCTTTTTCTTCTTCTTCTTCTTGCTTGGCTTGATCTCGCTCGTGGACGCTGTCGGTTTCAAGGAATGTTGTTCAGGGCTTTTCGCTTCGATGTTGCCTCCTCCGTCCACAACCGATGTGTCGAATGAGTCACGTTGGCTTTGCTCAACCGGAGATACGGAAGGCTTCACGTCGACGGCCGACGAGCCTTCGATGGGCTCGGCCTTGACAACGGGCTTCGCAGGAGGTGTCGGCTTCTCTTCTTTACCATCGACTGAAACTTTTGAGTTTTAGCTGAATATATTTTGTTACGTGATTACCTTGCTCCGCCTCTTGAGACGTAGTAGGGACTTGAGTAGTTGGCGCCTTTGCACAACTTAGAAGACCACGACTGCTGTCCACGGATATCCGCTTCTTCACCTTTTCAACGGGCTTCTTCGCGAGCGCCTCACTTCCGCGACGCTCGGTAACTTTCTCAATGCTCTTCGGCTTAGGAGCTTTAGCATCTTGAGGCTTCGGAGAGTCGGTATTCGAAGGGTTCGGCTTCTCTGACGAATGATGATCCTTCGGTGACGTCTCTTTTCGCAGTTTTTTATCAGCAGCAATCGCCGGCGATGGTAGCTTCCGCTTCTGGGCGACCTTACTGGCCAGCCGTAGATCCATCAGGATGGGGTCCAAGGCGAGGTTAGCAGCATCGTTGCTCTTGTTATTGTTCTAAAAGGAAAGTACTCTTGAAAAACGAAGTGTTTTTCGAAAGATACCGTTATTTTATTAGGACGTTGCTTCGAGTCTACGGCAGGTTTGCCAGTGTTTCTGCGTTCAAGATCGATTACTGTCACAGGTTCAGCGCTGCTTTCCTTGGTCGATGGAGACGGCGTGTCTGGCGGCGGTGGCGGCGTTAGTATGTCGCTGCCGTAAGACAGTAGCCTATAATTCTCTCATTTTGTTGCGATTGTCTTGCGCACGCTCAGCTTACCGGTCCCCGTTTAGCGCAGGGCTTAGTGAAGAGGAATACGAATTCGTGTAGACTCCTAGCCGGTTGGTCACGGACGTTATAAAGGCGGCATGCGTCTGTGTGGAGCACATTTTGTTTTGCAAAGCATCGGTGGACGAAGATATCGACGAGACTTTGTGAAGCTTGACACTAAAACAAATGTATACGGACAGCTAAGGACAATGCCCTAATACGACACTTACGGGCTACTGGCTGCCAGTGGAACTGGTGACGGTGAACGAGACGGCGACGAGATATCCATGGCTGAGGAGTTAAGGTCATCGCACTGAAATGTTAATGTCACTGTGCGAGGCAAACACTTCTCTGCGTATTCAAGTTAGTCAGTCTTACCTTCGCTTCGCGTTGTTCGTAACATATGGCGGTGAGGGATGCTGGAGGCATGGGCGGAGGAGGGCATATTGTTTCGGCGACTGGCATCGTTGACACAGCCTTGAAGGAAACTCGAAAGTAACTTTTGTACATCGGTTTGCTTACATGCGTGTGTTCGGATGTCCTAATACCATTCATCGACTCTATAGCTCTTCGCTGGAAGTCGTATGGAAAGTATGCACGTGTAGCATTTAATGCTGAAAACATTGAACGTATCGCGCCGTTAAAGTTAGTGGTGCTAGAAGCTCGAAAGTCATGAGGAACATGCAAGCGCGGAAGATATGACGTATACCCTGTCGGACTAGTAATAATAAAGTATCAGTTTTCGCGCACTACTCGCACAAAAACAAGCATATGCATGCGTTCTTGAAAAAGCAACGGATCCATGCACGTAGGCGTGCGGAAGAGCGTGTTGACGTCTCCGGCCGATGGCGCCAATTTCGCAAAAGGCTCGTCACTCGCTTACCGCCAAACATCTGGCTCCTACTCCGCTGCAATGCCATCACATGGGTCGCCATTACCGTATGACTTGGTTGTAAATGCGGTCCCGACGCGACGTGCCTGTCGTTATTTACTTTTTGGCGGTTGGGGCCTGGATTCGAGAAATCTCATCGCTCTTGTCCACCACTCATTAGCGGGCAGCGTGTATCAAATATACGATTTTTACGCAATACTAGCGTTATTAAAAGTGCTGTAGGGTTGCGTGAAGTTTATAGCACCGAGTTTGCTAGTGGCGACCTGTCCACTCTGTTATATTTTCGGTTAATACCTTTTTCGAGAGCCGAGTGTTAACGAAAGCTTTCCCTAAAAAGAGTCTGTGGTTGTGATTAGTGAGAATAATTTCGCTAGAAATGAACATTGTACTGTTTTGTCTTTACTTTTCGCTACTAGGTATATTTCTCCCGAATAGGCTCTTCCTGCTGGAAAAAAGTACAGCACAGAACCAAACGGGGGACATTAGTTGCCATAACGGCTGAACCACTGCTTGAGATCTTGTACGACTTGCCGGAGTTGAGATTCATGAACTTTAAGGATGATTACTATTTGAAAGACAAGCCACTCACATCACACCAAAAAAACTGCCTTCGTGAGAGGGTAAAAAAGTTGAAATCCATTGCGTTCTTATCTTGTTCCACCCCCCCTTTGTGTGCCTATATTAAAACAAAAAACAAGGGTACCATTCTTTTTCATTCAGTTAACGTAGACCAAAAGGGAACACCATGTGAACTCCTAAGATTCGCGTATAATGTGCAGAAACACGCGTCTCATGCCAGTTGGTATCTCGTGCGATATGCGTGCGTGACGGGTGACGGTTTAGAAATCCCTTCATTCGAAATGGGCGAGCCAGAGACCAAGCGAGCTAAGGTAGAAGAGGCCGAGGTTCCGAAGCCTGAAGTTGCCAAACTCGAGACGACCAACGGCGAAGGAGCGGAGGTAAGCGCTAAGCGTATCCGGGACAAGCCAACTTCGATTTTAGGAAAAGGACCTCGAGAAGAAGGCCACCAAGGCGCTGGAGGAAATCGACCAGGTGCAAACCGAAATCGACGGCCTCAACGAACAGGCGAGCGAGGAGATCCTCAAGGTGGAGCAGAAGTACAACAGCTTGCGCAAGCCTCACTTCGAGAAGCGGACGAACCTCATCCGAAACATCAACAACTTCTGGGTCACGGCGGTAAAAGGCGTGCAAGAGGGGTTGAATTACCTTTCTTGTTTAGTTCGTCAACCACCCCCAGATCTCTCGACTCATCACAGAGGAGGAAGAAGAATGTAGGTTGATGCGCTTGCGTGAGCTTCTTCACCGTTCAGTATTTTAGGTCTTCACTACCTGGTTCAGTGACGGTGCGTTTTGCAAATGATGTTCTAAGGGAGTCGTCGTTTACTTTGAGCCTAACTTTTTTCTAGGTGGAGGAGTTCGAGGACATCAAGAGCGGCTTCAAAGTGAAGTTCAGCTTCGACGAGAACCCGTTCTTTGAGAACACCGAGATCGTCAAAGAGTTCCACCTCGCGAACATTGAGCCGATCAGCACCACGACCGACATCAAGTGGAAGACTGGACGCAAGCAGGTACAGACTCCTTAAAGCTTGCGCGTCTCCATCGGGGCCATTTAGCTTACCGACAGTGGCAAGGAGAGCGACCCGAGGACTTTCTTCGACTGGCTCTGCGACAACAGCGACCCGGCTGCCGACGATATCGCCGAGGTAACGCTTTCGGTTTACACAGTGATGCTTAACATTTTCTTCAAATTAAGTGCATGATCAATTTTAGATCATCAAGGACGACATCTGGCCAAACCCGCTGCAGTACTACCTCGTGCCCGACATCGAACCAGTCAACGACGATGACGGTGAAGATGAGAGCGAGGGTGCCTCCGACGAGGAGCTTCCGGAAGGCGGCGACGAGTAGCAGCTTTCAGTACAACTCTCACCTATTCTCTGCAACTTATTTTGTCTATTTAACCACCGAATTCCACCTGTTTTCTACGTTTTCTCGACGCATTAATCGACCCTGAGTTCCGCCATTTTTCTAACTCAAACAAACCTCTCTGCATCGTCTGTCCCAGTTCTTTTTCGCGTGAACTCCCCGTCGTGTTTACCATGCATAAACGGCGTTCTCAAGTGCCTTTGACTTAGTGCAATGTCCATAAGCAGGCCGAGATTGATCATAGGCAGACAGCAGCGCTCAATCCTCGATTTTTATGGTATTCATTTGAGGCTCTTACGCTGTAGGCGTACTTTCGACGTGACTTGATTTACCTTATCCGGGAGTGATCATACCTGGTTTTTCAGGGATCGGCTGCCTTTTCGACCTTCGACCTGGTTTTGGCTGCCGAATTGAGGCTGAACACAGATCTTTTCGGGGAAAACCTACAAAGCAAAGGCCAGAATCTTGTTGGTATCGCCTTCTTTGGCTAAAGGCTACGTTGGGATCAGGTTGGTAAACGTATTTTTGGTTTTGAAGTCCGAAAATCAAGAGCTAATAACTTAAGTTGAAAAAAGTTTTCAGTTGAACTCTAAGGAACTTCGTAAGTGCAGCCGTTCGACTGCAAGTACGTATAATCAGTTGCTTCAACAAATCATCGTCGTCAAATGAAATTTAAAAAACGACTGATGTTACTTCTTTCTTGGGGGGTCCGGCCGCTTGACAAACCGAAATTCCATCTGGTCACTCAGACCTTAACAAGCACAAGGTTACGTGTCCCATTCAGAACTTTCGGGCAAGAGACAGTTTTTTAAAGAAAATCTTCGGCAATACCAATCTAAGGAAGAAGTGCAAAGGCGGTGTCATTTAGTGTTCAGCATTTGGTGTTACTACGAAATCACGTAATCTACAGACTAGTGCGTATTTCTAAGCGATTAAACGAAGGTACTTGTGTTCGTCCTGACACGTTTCGACTTGGTCAACTCGTTGGTCGATAACAGCGCTCCTAATGGGACGCGGTTCTAACGTGCCCACTAGAGAAGGATGAGAACTAAATCGTTCTCGAGCCTTTCACTTCTCATAGTTCTCTTGGACTTGGACTGGTTCCATGCATCCGAAATTGATTGTAGGGTTCTTTTGGCAACTTTAATGCGCATCGTTCCCTATAAAATATGGATATAAAAGCATGAAATTAACACTTTACTTCATTTGTGCGTACTGGTTTCCTTCTAGAAATAGTGTCTTCCAATGTTATTTCAATACATCTTCGCGAAAACAACGTGTTTTGGGTGATTTCTACACCATGCAACCGCCGTTCCTCTCGAACCTTCGGTTTTCGTCATGGACCGACAGCGAACGCCCGAAAGCGACCGCCAAGTCCCGCCCCTCTTCGGGAATATTCGGTCGTTCGGCGCGAATGCAGTGAAAATTCGAAGCGATTGCCATGGAGACAATCGCGAAGGTTCGCGCCAGCGACGCAACATTTGAGCGCTTTCGCGAATCTTCCCAGACGGCCTGTATAGGAGGCCGTTCGTTGCAGGCGGCATTCACTCATCGTGGCCCGTTCAGTGTTCGGTGCGTGTCCGAAACAGGGTTAATGAAGCTTCACTTTTGTACCACTATCCTTTTGGTCCAGCCCTAATAGGGTATGCTGCCACCCCGTCTTGAAATTTAGTTACCGCTACTGTGTTTGGTGTCACTTAGACCTAGGACGTTTCATTAATTTTTTGCCTTTTAGCTGTGCGACGAAATCTTTCCCAATTCGTAGTAGACCTCAGTACCTGCAGCGTCCGGCTTGCAATTGTTTCATACTCCGACACCATTATCCGACACTCAGGCCTAAATAGCCATTCCTTTTTATCACCAACCGCGTTGTTTAACAGTTTATACTCGTTGTTTTCAGCTTCTAAACGTTATCGTTTTAGACATCCGTGTCCTAACTTCGCTCAAAGCTTCTCATAATGGCTAAAGTCAACGCTGTCGGTATTGATCTCGGCACGACCTACTCGTGCGTCGGCGTGTTCATGCATGGAAAGGTCGAGATCATCGCCAACGACCAGGGCAACCGCACAACTCCATCGTACGTCGCCTTCACTGACTCCGAGCGTCTCATCGGCGATGCCGCAAAGAACCAGGTCGCCATGAACCCCCAGAACACCGTCTTCGGTAAGTAACCTTCTTCGGGACACTATGTGGTCACCATAAACCTCGTCTTTCAACATCTTGCTTTAGATGCCAAGCGTCTGATCGGCCGCAAGTTCGACGACGCAGCCGTTCAGTCCGACATGAAGCACTGGCCGTTCAAGGTGATCCAGGCTGAGGGTGGCCGTCCGAAGGTGCAGGTCGACTACAAGGGTGAGACGAAGGACTTCTTCCCCGAGGAGATCTCGTCCATGGTAGGTGCTTGTTTTCAGTTAGATGAGCTCACATGAGAACCCTATCTCCCTGTGGTACAATCCCTGACGATTGCGTTTTAGGTTCTGACCAAGATGAAGGAGACCGCTGAAGCGTTCCTCGGCTCCACCGTCAAGGACGCAGTCATCACTGTGCCGGCCTACTTCAACGACAGCCAGCGTCAGGCCACCAAGGACGCCGGGTGCTATCGCCGGTCTCAACGTGCTCCGCATCATCAACGAGCCGACGGCGGCGGCCATCGCCTACGGCCTCGACAAGAAGGGCGGCGGTGAGACGCAACGTGCTCATCTTCGACCTGGGTGGCGGCACCTTCGATGTGTCCATCCTCACCATCGAGGACGGCATCTTTGAGGTGAAGTCCACTGCCGGTGACACTCACCTGGGTGGCGAGGACTTCGACAACCGCATGGTGAGTCAGCGCATGGTTTCCAACTTGAATTCACATGAATCGCTTTCAGGTGACCCACTTCGTCGCCGAGTTCAAGCGCAAGCACAAGAAGGACTTGGCCAGCAACCCGCGTGCTCTCCGTCGTCTGCGCACTGCATGCGAGCGTGCAAAGCGCACCCTCTCCAGCTCTACGCAGGCTAGGTAAGACTCTCTTAAAATCTTGAAGCATTGTTCTTAATCGCGCAACTTTAGCATCGAGATCGACTCGTTGTTCGACGGCATCGACTTCTACACCAACATCACTCGCGCTCGCTTCGAGGAGCTCTGCGCGGACCTGTTCCGCAACACCATGGACCCCGTGGAGAAGTCCATCCGCGACGCGAAGATGGACAAGTCGCAGATCCACGACATCGTGCTCGTCGGCGGCTCCACTCGCATCCCGAAGGTGCAAAAGCTCCTCTCGGACTTCTTCTCCGGCAAGGAGCTCAACAAGAGCATCAACCCGGACGAGGCCGTCGCCTACGGCGCTGCCGTGCAGGCCGCCATCCTCTGCGGTGACAAGTCGGAGAACGTGCAGGACCTCCTGCTGCTCGACGTTGCCCCGCTGTCGCTCGGCATCGAGACCGCCGGCGGTGTGATGACCCCGCTCATCAAGCGCAACACCACCATCCCCACCAAGACGTCGCAGACCTTCACCACCTACTCCGACAACCAGCCCGGTGTGCTGATCCAGGTACGTCCCCAGCCAACACTTACTAACTCTCTAACGCTTTATGCTTGCCAAGTTACTTTGCCTCTTACCCGTTTCCTTCAGGTGTACGAGGGCGAGCGCGCGATGACGAAGGACAACAACTTGCTCGGCAAGTTCGAGCTCAGCGGCATCCCTCCGGCTCCGCGCGGTGTGCCTCAGATTGAGGTCACCTTCGACATCGACGCCAACGGCATCCTCAACGTGTCCGCCCAGGACAAGTCCACCGGCAAGCAGAACAAGATCACCATCACCAACGACAAGGGCCGTCTCTCCAAGGACGAGATCGAGCGCATGGTCCAGGAGGCCGAGAAGTACAAGGCCGAGGACGAGGGCCAGCGTGACCGCGTCGCGGCGAAGAACAACCTCGAGTCCTACTGCTTCAACATGAAGCAGACCATCGAGGACGAGAAGGTAAGACCACTGTCCTAGTGCTCGATAATGTCTAAATTCTCTTCTGTTATTTCAAGCCTAATCGTTTGACTTTAGCTGAAGGACAAGATCAGCGAGGACGACCGCAAGAAGGTCCAGGACAAGTGCACGGAGACGCTCGCCTGGCTCGACGCCAACCAGACCGCTGAGAAGGAGGAGTTCGAGCACCACCAGAAGGAGCTCGAGGGCGTGTGCAACCCCATCGTCACCAAGCTGTACGCGTCTGCTGGCGGAGCCCCCGGCGGCATGCCTGGTGGCGCCCCTGGTGGCCCGTCGGCCGGTGGCGCTGGCGGACCGACCATCGAGGAAGTTGACTAAGTCGCGGACTCAGCCCTTCTTCGATCTCATCTCTCCCCTTACTTCCATTTGTTCTGTATAATTTGGTTGATGACTCTGTTGTTTACTGGACGCTATACACCGTGTTACCTATTTCAACCGAGATGACATGAATCCGTTTAATTTAACTAGTTGAGTGACAATTGGACAGCGTTTCAGTAGGGTACGCTAGTAAATTAGGGCTAGCGTTTAATTTGCTAGCCAATCAGTTCGTGCAAATAAATGCAGCCAAAAATGCTCAAGTTTTGTGATACGCTAGTCCACACTTGATGGCGGAATGCAGTAACGCTTTAACCTGAGTTTGCAGCTACTAGGCCCATTTTATATTGCCTACGCCCGGATTGTTCACCGCGCCTTGCACTCTTTGAAATTGGGCAAAACCGCTTAGGCAGTAAGGGATGATTCTTTTACTAATCATGGAAGTTACTTGCAAAATTTTTCGCGGACAAGGACAATCCTAAATGACTAAAACACAAAAAATCCCAGGTAGTTTGCCAGGCACATGCGGCACAGTTAGCCCGGCGAAGCGGTCAATATTTGTTTCAGTTTTCGCCGGATATGCTGCCGTCACTGTTGCGCGGCAATGCCTGCGACCGCGTGTTGAATCTGAGTCCTTTATTTGACAGTCGGAGTCTACGTAGTAGGCGACGAAAACCAGCAGGCCAAACGTCGGTCTTACGCTGCACACAGATAGCGTAAAGTGAAAACATGGACGGAAAGAGCAATGGCAAGCATGAGTTCGGCCGCAAAGGAATAGAACTTTTTAGAGAGCTAGTATGCACACATCATAATGTTACTGTTAGATGAATTCACGATGATTTGGGTATCTGTTAGCGACGTTGTTGTTCTTGAAGCGCAAGCCGGGCAATACAGGAGCAGTGGTAACCCGTTGGAAGGAAGTAGCATACTCGCTTTTAGTGTACATTTTGTTGGCTCTGCTCAAATGATTGGCCTAAAAGCGAGCGGAGACGTGTAGAGCACTGAAAGACCACGTATTTGACTAACCGAGAGAGAGAGCAAGAGAGGAGCAAAATACGATGATACAGTTTAGTTAGGACAGAGATAGTGGGAAGAAAGTAAGCGAACACTTGGTGCAGCTAGGAATAAGACGCAAACTTAGTGGTATGTCTTGTTCTGCTTCGACGCGCTCTTGTTACCGGGTGCAGCTCGCGAGAAGAAGTTTCGGATCTTCTCCCTGGTGGACGTCGAGGTGCCGCCCGAGCCGCTGCTGAGCGTAGCACTCAGCGTCCGCTTCGACTCCTTACGATCGCCGTTGCCGGTGTTGGTAGTCGCAGAGCCTTGAGAGCGGTCGTTCATCACCCTCGTCGCCGATGAAGGACTATCGGCAGTGCGAGCTTTCAGCGTGGATGCACGGCTGGAGCCAGGGTCAGGCTCCGTTCCGTTAACCACTACGCTGTCCTGCGATGCCACCTGGGGCGGTACCCTCGCATTCACAGCCTAAAAGGTACCTGTCAAATACTTTGACAACCATAGTTTAAGTTGCTTACACTGTTGGACGCGTCCGCGTACGCAGAGGCCGGACGAGGGTTGCGCACGTTGCTATACGTAGGCTTGGTAACCAGGGGTGGGCTGGACGGAACCGAGCGAGCATTCACCGAGAGATCGCACTCCGAGGTACTCACGCCGAAGGGCTGAAGCGGCTGGCGAACAGGACTTGCAGGGTCGGTGACCGTATGGTACGCGGACTGGCTCATTTGATGAAGAGGCGCCGGAGGTGCAGCGGTCTGAGCTCGCACACGGTGGCGTTGCTGGCGAAGCAGTGCGAGTTCGCGACGATGACGGTCGAGAAGAAACTCAAGCTCCTTGCGATGTCTGAAGAAAACGTATCCGAAATGTCACCGGTTCATAGAAAACCAGACCGGCGACTCACCTCGATATTAGTGCCTGAACCGCTTCGTCCTCTTCCGCATCAAGTTCGTATTCCAACTAAACAGATACACTTAATCCTTTACGAATAAACTCTTTTTTCCATCCAGCCAAATTTTCAAGCTTAGCGGTTGTGTCAAATTAGGTATGCATGATAGTTGCCACAAACGAACAACGGCAAATAAAATGCTAGTGAAGGCAGCAACGCACCTGCGGAACTGCCTCCAAGCACACGCCATAATATGCGACGAACGCAGCGACCACCTTAAACTCCAGGGACGACGACGATGCGGTGACGGGCTTGTGGCGTGCCGGCAACTTTACGATATCTTCGTCGGGCGATGCACGGCTATCGCAGCTGCGAGCCATGGGAATGGCTGCATCAGCGGCACACGTGATGAATGTAGACGACTGACTGCGAATTGGGCCGACGCAAGGCGCCGTCGGGGCGTCAGCAAGTGCAGACGGCAGCTCGTTGATGCTCTTCGAAGGTGGTACGCGAGGCTCCTGGCGTTTGCTCTCGTGCGCTGACGAAACCGAGCGATTGACGCCCAGCGTGGAGTTTAGCGCCATCTTAAGGTCCTCAAAAGTTGGTGTTCGCCTAGGGACCGTCACGTCGTTCGTCGAGGAGCTCGCCTTCGCTGACTGACTGGTCGATGTCAGAGTGGCAGGCCTGGAATCTACTGCTGTGCCGGCTGTAGTCGTCGGCATCGTTCCGTTCACACATGCACTGTGAGTGTGTGTCGTCGTACCGTGTGAGCCCTGACGAACCGCTGCCTTGCGTGTCGCATTAGCCGCGTGTCCATTGGTCGCTGCGTTCTTGCACAAGTCGGCAGTGCCAAGCTGTAGGATAAGCTGAGGTTAGCACAACAAAATGCAAGCAACTACGAAAAGTTCACAATGGCTGTCTGCAAGCTGTGCACTGCATGCTAGAACTGACGACACAGGTAAGACCAACTGTGAGACTTGCCTTACGACTTTTTTGAGACACGACTTACCTGTCTCAGCTCATGCTCTCCCAAATTGTGGGGATCGTCGGCAATGTGGAAGCTAACGGGAGGAGAAGCTTGACGATGTGATCCGGGAACCAGCACGTTAGAACGAAGTGCCGATCCGGAAGCGATGTGATGTGATGTGTCACTGAGCAGATTCGCTCCGGGAGGCACCGACGCCGAATCACGTAGCGCCGAATCAGGTTTAATGACCTACAATTTTCGCTGTTACCTGCGGAATGACATGGATTGTACCTTCTGAAGAGCGGAAGCAAGTCCATTCAGCGTCTCCACTTGCAGTGGGTGTGCACTATGTGCACCAGCTGGAATGTGAGCTGTGGAGGAGGCTGAGTCCATCTCATCCGGAGGCGCCATGGATCCAGCTCGGGTCAGCGCAGCTGACGTTGCATAGGCATGCGGAGCGGGTGCATGGCGATGGTGTGCCTCGTCATTGTCATGCCCGACCGGGACTTGCTGCTGCTTGGCGCTTAGCGCCTGGAGCTTCTCTGTAAGACCGGCAAGGCTGTGCTGCACTTCAGCATTGAGTCCGGGAGTGTGAGACTTGGACGAGTTAGAGGGCGCAGACGGAGCTGCTGCGGGAGCTCCTTGCTGTTGGGCTGCTGGCTTTGGCACAGTAGTAACCGCGTGAGCCTTGGCTGCATTTTCTGCGGCAATAAGCTGCGAAGGCGCGGACACGCCGCTGACTTTTCGTAGCTCGCTTTCCAAGTGCATCATTAACGAGTTCGATAGTCCGCCTGTGCTACTGACCGTCGATGTTGACGCAGTCTTGGACTGGGCTGCGACAGCTGCAGGTGGCGGCTGAAGTGATACTTCGGTATGCGATGCGGGGACAGTCGCTGGCGGTCCAGGCACCGCTTGCACTTTAAAGCGTGACACTTTGGCGGGCTCCGACGGTTGCGGAGCCGCCGCCGTATTCTGCTGTGTGGACGGAACGGATTGGACCGAGTCTGTCACAGTAGTGGCCGCACTTTGTTCCGCTGTTGGCGGAGAATATAGTGAAGGCATCGCACTGAGTTTCTAAACTTCCACGTGCACGAAACATCTGAAACGTCACATACCCGATGGTCGGTATTCGCGGTCGATGGCATCGGCAACGTGGCAGATTGTGCAGTCGCTTGACCAGAAGCCGTCGTGTCGGGCAGAGCAGCCGGCGTCACCGAAAATCGGCTGGGCTTTGCGGCAGAAGGCGCCACATATGTAGTGCCACCATTCGACACTTGTGCTGCCAGAGTCGCGGATTGAGCGGTCGTTGCCTTGTTTTCCGCCGGCGCCATGACGGAAGGTGGTTCCCGAGTCGTTGGTGACTAAAGTTTGATGCTTGTTGATCGAACCCTTTGCGCTTTGGTTGCTTAAAACTCACCGAAACGCGTGGTGTAGTGGGTGTCGAGGAACGCTCTCCATTCTCACCAGGCTGCCTGGTGGAAGCAGCAGAGGGCAACGGCTCGATCAAGCTGATCAACCTTACGCCAACACTGGCCACCGGATCCTGCTTGACGAGCTGGATAATCTTGTCGAGTTGTTCGGTCACTACGTCCGCATAAACGGATGCCAAGCAGTCTTGGTCAACCTAAAACAGAGCATATGTGCTAAGCCGAATACAGTTTCATCATACGAGTTTCTTCGTGATTGTAGTCGCCGGGTCGGAATCCGGTGCAAAGCGGAATGTCACCGTCTTATGAGCCGTATCCATTTTGCAGCTGACCAACTAAAGCTTTTACTAATGCTTCGTTTCGACGCTCGTGCCTACCCCGCCATCCGCAGCCACGTTCAGCACCTCCAGGACTATCCGTCTCTTAGCCGCCTTTCGAGCCTGTGCAACAGCAGCAGCAGCGCGCTCGGTCGCCTCAGCAGTAGGGGCCTGTTCGTCAGACGGTGTAGTAGCCGCGGCAGACTGCAGCGGTGGATTGCTTAGTGGAGGCGGAGCCTGTGCAGCTTCGCCTGTAGTGGTACCAGCCGCTGATTGGGGCTTGGCATCGTGTGGCGCTGCGTGAGCGGCTTCAGCAGCAGCCGTTTGTGCAACTTTGGCTTGTTGTTGCTGCAACTGCTGCTGTTGCTGTAACTGCTGCTGCAGTTGTTGCTGCTCCTCCTTAGCCCTCTGTCGGGCCTTAAGCTCTTCCTTAACAGCCAGCTCCTCCTGTCGGCGTTCTTCTTCTTCCTTCTGCCTCCTGAACTCCGCCAGACGGTAATCGCGATCTCGCTTGAAAGCGTCAATCTACAAATTTTGAATATTCATTGCCGTGCCAGCCAACAAATGTCCCGACCTTGTCCTTGATCATTTTGATGATTATGTGGGTATCGAGGTCGGGAATGTGCTGCTGCTCGATCATCTGCTGCACCACTTCCTCCGCTTTGTCCGCCTCGATGTCGAAGGCGAACTGCAGTCCTTCGTTCTCCTTGAACTTGTATTGTGTTCGCTTCTTTTCGTCGAATACGCGCAGCTGCATTTGGATCTATAACGAGTGTCGGTTACCCGCCGCTGCAATGCGCCTCCGGGTACCTCCGTGGTAGTGTTGTTCAGCTCCTCGTCGCGGTTCTTGATATCGATACGAATGCCGAACTGTTCTTCAGGAGTGAAGAAATCGTCGTTGAGCAGCTGCTTGACCGTGACGCGCTCCTCCCGGCGGACTCGAATACACTTGTCGATGATGTCGCGAATCTCCGGGTATTGCTTCGGAATACGGTCGAAGCAGCTCGGCTTGATTCCCTGCAAAGCCTCGCAATGCACGCAAGGTCTCGCATTTATTTTCTCACCGAAGTCACCTTTCGGTAAATCTGAGCAGGGTACTGACACTCCGAGTACGGGTACTCTCCGGTCACCATCTCCAGCAAGCACATGCCGAACGCGTAGATGTCCACGCTTTCATCGTACTGTTCTTCGTACATCTCAGGCGCCATGAACTCGGGAGTACCTGGAAATTGTGAAGTGAGTAGCCCATTAAGCAGAGTGTACTTACCGATGACACTTTTTGCATGGGACTGGTTCTTCAGGGTAGCTAGGCCCAGGTCACCGATCTTCACGCTACCGGTGGTTCCAGTTATGAAAATGTTATCGCACTGAAAATGAGAACGTTGATTTAGGTTGTCTGGGTAGCATCGACCTTCAGGTCTCGATGAATCACGGGCGGATTACGGGTGTGCAGGAAATGGAGGCCTTTGAGAATTTGACGGCACCAGGACTTGAGAACCTTGATGTTGATGCGTTTAAAGCGCTTCAAGTACATCTTCAGTGTGCCTGACGTCATGAGTTCGGTCACCAGCACTATGTACCTAAATCGCCGTTCGAGTGAGTCAAATTCCTTAACCCCGCATGAAGTTAGACTAAAACACTAACTTTCGCTTTCCTGTAGCGTCCTGGCGCTCCCAGTAATCGTAAAAGCGGACAATGTTCGGATGCTGAAGACCCTTAAGCATTTCGGCCTCCTCTCGAAAGCGCTGACGTTCGGCTTTGTTGAGCTTGCTGTCTTGCAGCTCACACCAGGCTACCGCCACGCCTGTCTCTGTGTCGAGGCCACGAAACACCGTTTTGAAGGATCCACGTCCAAGCTCCTCGTCGAACTTCAGGAAACGTCCCTCTTAAAGATTATCGTAAAAGGCTGGTCTTAGCGAAAGGTGTCGCCACCTGGAGACTTGTCGATAGGCTTCTCTTCGGCCTCAGCATCGTAGTCATCATCGTCCTCGTCTCGCACTTCCTTCTCGGGCGGTTTCTCCTCGGGCGGCTTAGGGGGCTCCACCACCTGGACCGGCTCCGGTGGCTTAACTTCCACTTGCTCGGCAGGCTTCTCCGTAGTGGTAGCCTCAGGCTCGACCACTGGCAATGGTTCCTCCTGCGTGACCTCCGCTGACTCTTCCTTCGGCGCACCACTCGCCTCCTCTTGCACGTCGTGCAGCAAAGGCTTCAGCAGAAAGTCGTTGTTGTCGCCCGGAAGTGGGGACGCATCGGCGCTTCGGACACCGGCCAGCGGCGACGGCTGTGGCGAGTAGAGTGCGTACGTGCCTGGCTCTGACACATATGATAATATTGAGAGGTTGTGAGGGCTGTCCTTGTCCTTCGTCGGAGTGAACGCGGTAGACGAAATGCTAAATTTCGAAGAGTCGGGAAGAATCGAGCGATGGAGGCTAACCGATTGCGCTCAAACAACGACTTTGCGTGCGGTGTCATCGCGGGCGGTTCATGTCCTTCTTTGATCGCCCGGTCGGCGCATGTTGCTTGCCGTCCCAAGTGTTGACGGACCTAAACGAGAAGACTGCGTCGAGGACTTCTTGGGGTAAAACTCATCAACGGGGAAACGAGAGTGGGGACAAGCTCACTACGAAAACACTGAATGAATCACGTACCCGGGTAGGTCGCGACAAGCGCCAGTCACGCTGCACAGCTTCAAGACGTGACTTCTCCTCGCCAGACAGCCATGTGCCGGAATAGCTAAACAGTGAATTTCGTGCCAGTACAAGTCTGCGGAAGCACAAGGAGTATGATGCAGAGTAAACTATTGGCATTTTCCTACCTCGGAGCGAGATCCGTCGACTGTGTTTCGTTAACCTAAACTCGGACTGTGTAGAGATAGACGTAATTGCGGAACGCTACCTTTCGCATGAGACGCTTCTTGTAAGCCGCATTGCTGCTGTTCGGAGTGGCCGGTAGTGCTGGCGCTGCTGATCCGCCAACTCCATTTGCGCCTTCCGATGTTGTCGCGTTGCCGGCGCCCTTTTTATGCGTCTCCTCCTTGTTGCTCATCTCGGTCTGCAAATCGAAGCGCGTCGCAAGTTTACAGCAGCTGATGCGAAAGGGCAGCTAGCGTCAATAGCTCCAGTGCCAGTATTTGCGAAAAGCGGTGCTTTTGTCGAGAATTGTCGTCGAGCGAAGACACATCCGATGTTTTTAACGAAATTCCTTCTTAGAGTGCCAGTCTCTAAACCCGACAGGTTGTTAGCACAATAGAGCTTCAACGCGAAGTAAAGGAACGCACGCTGGAGAAAAAATAGAGCAAAAAATGCGTAATCCTTCATGGACTCAAAAGCCTAGCTGTCGTATTCTTAGCGGTTTTAAGCATTATTTTATTGAGGTAGGCGACATAGTTGCAAAAAGGTTGTTGACAGATTGCCAAAAAAGCAAAGAGTGGTAACGGTATCAGTCTGAGAGATTAGCAGACAACGCTTCTGACGATTTTGCACGCGCTCCGAAGAGCACGCTGTTCGTCACAAGTTATGCGGTGTTTACCGTCGGATTCCTTTAGACGGTATATGTTCGGCAAAATAGCAGCATACCGAAGCCGAAGTTATGAACAAGCGATATTGTGAAAAGTGCTTCAAACTCTTGTTTGTGCAAAATACATCATAATCGGACGGGCGCAAGACATGATCTGAAATCAGCCAAAATCAAAAATGCTAGGATCACAAGTCATTCGCCATTCAGATAGCGTTCCAAAGCCAATTGAACGAATACAGACAGACTAGGGCCTTGAGGCCCCGTTAAAGTCCCCAGTGGGAAGCGGTGCTCGAGATCACTGCCGTTGTCGAACCTACCTAGTTTCAGAGAATTTTCGGGTTGTGGTTTGCAGGCATTTTGCCGCTGTGAGTTCAACAGTCAGATACGCTGCTTATAGTCTTATAGGGCTCTTTCAACTACTTTGTGTCAGTCCTCTTATCCGTCTTTAGTCCCCGTCTCCTGGTTGGCTGAGAGAAGAATACTCTGTAAACTAAATCGTATTTACGTGTGCGCTTCTGGTGGCGCTTGCTTCCATACCTGACAGCTAGCGGCGTCAGAACACGCACTAGCAGAGTAACGTTCACGCTTAAAGCATGAAATGGTAAACTCACTGTTGCTGTTTGTGTAGCTGTCGGGCATAATAATGGGTATATGGAAAACAGTTTCATCCACATACAGTACATGGCTGATCCCACTACCCCCTCGGTTTGGTATCATTCGACAGCTCTAAAAAGTTGAGTCAAAAGTCTAAACCCAAAATCCCAGGTTCATCGGACACGTCTGAAAAAAGATATGACCCGACAAAGTTGGTGCTTGCATGCTATTGCGAGCCCGCTATCGCATGCGTACCATAGCGGGAAAGAAGGAGAATTTCTATCCGGTTGTAGGGCCCTAATGGTTTTCATGCATGGAGAATTCTCGTCCGTTTTTCCATGGATGCGGTTATTTATGGGAGAAACCTTCTAGCATGCTACAGTGCTATCCAACTAAACCCACCGTGCCATAGCGAGCAAGAAGGATAGACATGTGGCTTTCATACATGGAGCCTCCAAAATAGTGTGCATATGAGCTTGCAAAGTTTGAATTTTGGCATTTGGCTACAGCCTGCCATCCGCTATGCTCATGCCATACCGCCATGCGCATGCTATACCAGTATGACCTCGTTCGGTGTCCTTGAAGAGGTTGTGAAGTTCTGTAAGCCGGAGAAGTTTCGGCTTTGGCTGCCAACTTTAAACAAACCATACGCGAAGTTTGGAATGGATGCATGCGGTAGCGCTATATCGCATGGGCTATCGAAATAAAATAATTAAGTTTTAAAGGCCAACCGTATGTGATTAGTACAGCGGCCCAGTCGCCAATTTCGAATAAACGACAGTTAGTTTTGCTGACAATATGATGGACATTTACCCAGCAGTTTCCTTTATTAACTTGTAGAATCAGCACACTCTTTGAAAATACGGTATACTACCCGTCAGGATGAATTGCCCGGATGGCCTTGCCATGGTTATGAATGAACTAACTACACTACTGTGGTTGTATGCATTACTGTCTCTCTCTTTCCGGTCCTTCGGTCAGCTAATAGTTTGGCATCTGCGACGAGGTGACGACCGTTGTGGTTGGCTTCTCTTCTTTAGTATGCGGCCCAGTTCGTCAACGCGATCCACGTTTTCGAGAAGGTAGAGCAGAGTGTGCCAGATCATGTCCATCAGCTTGCCGTCCTCTATTTGGTCAATTCTAGCGTTGATGCCAACAGGACTGATCCGACAGAATGGGATTCCTGATGCAATGCAGCGATCAGCAGCGCACTCTACCGCCGACTTCTCGTGACCAACCACCTAAACTTGCAAACTAGCTTGTGCTCATCGTGCCCTGCGGCAAGACACGAATGATCCTGCTTGAGAATTGCATACCTGCTCGATCAACAGCGTCGCCATGTCGCGTATATGCCGACTCCGGTGGCTGAGGCTTTTACCCGACTCATAGCGACGAACCGTCTCGTTTGGCTCACCCGTGCCGATTGAGATCACACCGTCGAGCTCCAAGTTTTCGCCGAGTTGTCTACACTTGTCGTACTCCTTTAACAAATGCCGCCATACCGCTTATGTTCCGTGTCCTTACCCGGAATAGAATAATAAGCGGGCAATTCGCCACCAATGAGCCGTCGACAAATTTGGCCTGGTCCATAACATGCGGGTTAAATTGCGTCGGAGCGGCACTAGAAGCAACGCGTGACGAGAATTACTTTGCACTTGACTGTCAAATTCTCATCTGTGATGAAGGTAGGCCATCTAACAAGCTGTAAGGCTACCTGCTTGCCCTCGCGGCGTCTCGGAAGTGGACGTCGGTGAAAGAGCTGTCGTTCTTCACCGTGTAGTTGCGGAATGTCACCAGCTTTCCGGGCACGGTTGCGATATTAAGCTAAAGAGAGCAATAACGGCATCCCTACTCTATTGGAACATACCGTTGGCACGGTCAGACGTTTAGCGCAGTTCCGAAATGTGTCATTTTCGCTTGGGAACACTCGCTGCAGCACGGCGTTAACTCGGCCCGTCTAAAGGATGCTAATCGAGCACGTGCAGCACGGTATGGCGTCGTTAGTCAGTACTAGCGGCTGGGCCGTGCTCCGCGCGGCCGCCGCCGCTAGTGGGGATTACATGTACCAAACAGATGCTTCTGTAGGCAAAACGACAAAAATCGAAACTTTGTGAACTTATGCACACCCTATTTTTGCATTCTCCATGTAAGTGATTTCCTATGGGGACGCATGATGCAGCGGGCATTGCTTAATATTTTAGTAGGTTTCCTCCCTAACCCCCAACTAAATAAAACCCATGAACAAAACGGTCGTCATGTTGCAGATTCTCGATGCAGGAAAACCCCCTGCGGCTCAGCTTGATAGGAATGTTTCGTTGCTGCCCTCTACGGAAAGCATGCGATAGCGGGCTCGCTATGGCACACAAGCAGGAGATCCCACTAAACCCCCTAAATAACCTACATGCAAAAACGGACGTTATTTCTCTATATAGGAAAACCCCCTGGGATCCGCTCAGACAAAATGTCTCCTTCTTACCCGCAATGCGCATGCGTGCGTTCCGTTCGCTACCGCATGGAAGCAGGCCGCAATCGAACGACCATAACTTTTTTCATAGACTTCAGCTGATACTTTCCAGTTTTACTCAACTTTTCAGGGACTATCGAACGATACCATGGGGTAGTGAAAACGTTTTTGGGGACGTGCAAAAAACAGCGCTTTAGTGTACAAGGATCAACTTGTGGCATTGCTACTGACCTGCTTGTCCACCACGTTTCCGAAGAGGCGTTTCATGGTGGGTTTGTCGAGAAAGATCTCGTCCTTCATCTCCCAGTAGAGAAAGAACGTCTCTGTAAGGACAGAAATGCAGTCTCTTTAAAGAGTTCATTGCCGTCACTGTAGTCGTTCGTAGTCATAGTGTCTTCAGACATCCTGTGCTTGCCTACCTTTCAAAGAATATCCCTTCGCTAGCGCTAGAGCCAGCATCGACCCCGTGCTGCATCCGATGAACCAGTCACAGCGATTGGGCAACGACTCATCTCCAAAAATCCTGCGGGACGCGAACAGGAGGCACACGATGCTGACCAGTCCACGCATGCCGCCACCATCGAGCGACAAAGCTATGAGGCCTGGCGTTCGCTCTCCACTGTGAACATTTTCGCCATTGCTTGCATTGTCCGATTCGTTTTCGATGAGTAACGGTTTCTAAAGGACCTTGATATTTGGTTTAGAAGCTTCGAAAGTACGGTATATTTAAGCCTTTACTCTTCTTTTTCTTGGCTTTCTAGCGATATCGCTCACCTCCCGAAATTGGGCGTCGTAAATTTTCGGTGCAAATTCGAGGAACTCGTTGTATTTTTGAGAGCACGTCGGGCATACGCTTCCCGATTCTTCCCGCTCCTTCAACGTCTTTTCTCCGTATTCGGCGGAGTATAGTCCCTCGGGATTGGCGCCCAGCGTTAGAAGGATTCGAGCGTCGGTAATCGAACACTGAGGAGTTGCCCACACCTCAGCTAGTTTGGAAGAGAGCTAAATGGGACGAAAATACGTTCGACCAGTTGGGAGAGCCTTTGTGGTTGCAAGCGTATATCTTACCTGTGCGTTGCTTGCAGTTTTGCAGAACTCTATGAGGTTACGTATACGCTCAAACTTCTTATTGCTCGATGTCCGATGAGCACAACGTGGAGGCATCGTACGATACGCTAATTGACCTCTAAAAAGTTGACACTGGCAAGTCATCAGTGTCAGTCAGGTCGCGAACATAAGTAGCTTGTACAGACAACTAACAAGGGTCACTTATCGGTATTGGCATAAACTTTTTACCAGACTAGGAAACTGAAGCCTAATTAATGTAAGTCGTTAGCTTTAAAAGCTAGTTGAGGGTCTCCATTCAACAAGTAAGGGTTCAGGAACCCCACTTCTGGGAAGGCTTAATAATGTCCGCGATATGTCGTTAACAAAAAATGAGAACCTCAGGCTAATAAAGTTCATGAAAACGAATGGTTAACGAACGGGTAGTCGCGTCGCACTCAAACTTCTCTCCGCTAGTGTGCCACAAGCAACAGCTGAACGTTGATAGGGCAGCCGCAAGGGCGGGTACAAAGGTCTCTCACGACACTCACGCTAGTTATAACGAACCGTAGCACTCCGCAGCCACCCATGTCACTCGAAACAAAAACGACTGCTTATCGCTAGGCGAGAAATTAACGAGATAGCGCCCTGCTAATTTCGAAAAATTTTTTGCCCTATGAGGAGTGTTCTTTTGTGACGGTAGAAACCAGAGCCAACTCGAAAGAGAACAGAACAGACCACAAAGGTTTGTTAGCAGATACTCACTGAAGCAAGGGGTGAAATCGTCTTTCCTTCTACGACTTTCCACACTTCCGCGGCCATGAGGCATTATTCACGAAAGCCGCTGGCGGCAGGCCGCTCTCCTTTCCAGCAGTAACTACGGCAGACGGTCGTCAAGCGGACGCGTGCGTTCGGCTGGCCCGAGTGCAGCAACACCAATGAACAAAGAACACAGCCATTTGTCCTCCGACGGGCTTTTGCGGTCCGCAGGATTTCACTATAAAAATATTGCTGTCAGCGAAAAACTTTCCACTGTTTTCTGAGTACGGAGTCCAATCACAGACGCAAGACTTCAGCTACCATGAAAAACTGTGAAACTTTAACGGAGTCTGCCGGGACGCATTTACGCTATGTGTCGAATGTGCCTGCGTACTGGAATTATTCGGATTTACATCCGGATATCGTTCCATAAATTGCGGACATTAAATTCTGTTTCAGTCATCAACAAGCACTTGCTTTGTGCACAGGTCCATTGGCTCGGGACAACGCTGTCGCACTCTATGGTACAATAATGTCCTCATGGTGCCAATACTACAATTGAAGTGAGTTGCTGCGTACAACCCGAGAAAAAGATTGTGAACGACGAGGAACTTTGAAAAAAGGTTCGTCCAAAGTGCTTCGCCTGCGTGGAATGTGCTTGCTTGTACTCTGCCCGAGGATGAGCCATCGCGTCGATGCATGCCGCACCTTGTACGACAAACAACGCAGGCAACAAGTGCACCAACGTTTGCCCACAATCCACATTTCCAGGGAGTACAGCTTAGGCTGGCGGGCAGGCAGGAAGGTGAAAGTCATTCACTTTCCAACTCTCCGAATGGGACACTTCATGACAAATCACCGTTAGCATTCCAGTTTATCCGGCTGTGACGCATGCCACGAAGCCAACTGCATGATACACAATAAGTGACAACAGAAGGCAGTAAAGTTTAAAGAAAATAGGTCGACCTGGCTGTACATGATAAAACCTGCTACAATCCAGCTAAGCGAAGCACCTCCTCGCAGATCTTTTTGTAGATGAATGCGTCTCCGCTGAGACGCTTTCGCTTCACGCCGACGTATTGAAGGTTCTCGATGAGGACCACCTCGAGCTCTACGGTCGCTTCGCCGCACGGTCCTCTCGTGGAGCCCGAGATTTTCCATCCGTCCTGCACCGGCCGAATGCCTTGATTTCGCAAAACACGCAGGAGCTCCGTGCGGATCTGTTCCGGGTCAGTAGAGGACGTGACCGATACGTTCACCATGGTCTAAAGTGATCAGTGTTGCGAAAGTCGTACTCTCTTCTGAACCTTAGTGCATTTGAGCGTCGTCGGCCCATCGTTCTTGATCTTCTTCGGAGTCAGCAGGTTGATCATCTTGTCCGCCTTTCGCTCCAGCGACGCAAACACGCGTTGACGGAAGCGCGGCGTCTTCGAAACTGCACGAGAGGTACGCTCTTCTGAGTTCAGCGGAGACGCGAGCGGGGATGACGGCTGTGCTCCGTTAAGTGTCAATGGAGGTACTGCACTCGCAGGCGGTGATAGGAGGTCCCTTGGGTTGGTAGCTCGGTCGTTAGAATGGGCCCTGCAAAGCACAACGTAAGCATGCATTATCGCACGTCCGCATGAGACTACCGTTTTGGAATGGCTGCGAACGCTCCATTGATCGGAGGACGTCGAGGTGTGTTGTACACGCTGCGTGGTCGGCTGTCCTCGGCCACGGTGCCGCGCACGCGCATCGTCGCTGGACGCTGGTTCTCCTTGCCGCGCTTTGACACCGGCGAATCGGGTGGGCACTGCGAACGGTACACCGGCGTCACTTCCACCTTCAGGAATTTTGGCGGTCTCGGCGGCGGTTGTGGCGAGGAGTGCATGAAGATCGGCGAGCGACGCTAAACGGTTTTCGTCAAGGAGGCAGTCATTACGCTCCTGCTTGATTCGTCTAAAATGGACGCTTACAGAAGTTGCCGTTGACGCTCTTGAATCAAAACCTGACGAATCGTCGTTACTCGGCTCCTCGAGATTGTCTTCGTCCGTCGCTGACCGATCCAGATCGCTTTCCAATGACGCATGAATGGTTGGAGACTGAGTTACGTTCTTTATCGCATTCTGAAAATGTCTGTGATTGCATGGCCCGAGCGGGGTCCGCAACAAACCCTGTACGAAGGCAGTGTGAACCGCTGACGCCTCTCCTTCTTTTGCAGCAGGACGAGGTAGGTGGCTGTGGTGTAGTCGTACTTCCACTAAAGCTTAAGGAAATACACACCCACTATCGTGCTTAGGAAACATACCAGCTTCAGCAACGCCATGGTGTCGGGCAGCGAACGGCCGTAGTAGAACGCGATTTCCTTCGCAATCTCCTCGTCGATCATGTTCCGCTAAAAAGAAGGTCTAAGCACGGTGGCAGACACTGAAAGCATGCATCGTATATCGAGGTCCACTTGATGGTCTGCTGGTAGTTTTTGTTCAGCCATGGATGCGTTAGCAGTTCTTGAACCGTGATGCGACGAGCCGGGTCCACTTGGAGCATTGACCTAAATACGCATGAGAGTACCATCGCGTTGGTCGACAAACAGAGCGTACCGCAAGAGCTCTTTGCTCTGGAGTGTGAGAAACGGCGGTTCGTAGTAGATCCCTCTCATTATCTTCTTGTACAGCTAAAATATCTGTCATATTCTCAGAACCAAACCGCTCCTCTTTCAGAACAAAACGATGAAACGTACCACGTGAATGCTTTCGTCCTCGAATGGTAATGCACCACAGAGCAGGGCGTACCTAGAGAAACATATATTAATGCTTCAGTATCTCAAACGACTTACAGAAGCACTCCCATGGACCAAATATCGGTCTCGTTGCCGTAGTACGAAGATCCCTAAATAGTTACATCACACTTCAGAAATCTGGGAACACCTTACGCCCACGAGCTCTGGAGACGCATAGGCCGGTGATCCGCAGCAAGTCTCCAATGGCCTCGACAGCCCATGGCGCGGTTTCGCGCACAGCCCAAAATCGATGAGTTTCAGCGAAAGATCGTCCTTCAACAAGAGGTTCTCCGGCTTCAAGTCACGATGCGCGTAGCCCATCGAGTGAACGTATGCGACTGCTTGTACCAGCTGGCGGAAGAAATGCCGTGCCTCGGGCTCTTCGAGACGTTCCTTCTTCACGATATAGTCGAACATCTCGCCACCATTGCAGTATTCCTGTGCATTGACAAAGTGGGGACAAAGGACTGGCCCACCTTACCATGACAATGTAGAACTTATCTTCTGTCTCCATGTACTGAAACAGCCGCCCGATGTTCTGGTGGGCCAGTTGCTTGAGCGCGTCCAACTCCGTCGTTACTCTCGGAAGGTCGTCCTAAGAACAGTCTATACTGCGAAGTTTTAACGGCGGCAAACCCCGATGGCTTTCTTGTCGATAATCTTGATTGCGACCTTCTCGCCGGTCAGCAAGTGCGTGGCGAGCTTCACCTTTCCGAAGCCACCGCATCCCAGCTCGTCGTGAAATAGGTAGTAGTTGTCGTACCAAATTGGGTTCGA
The DNA here is from genome assembly GCA_020875895.1 of Aphelenchus avenae. NCBI lineage: Eukaryota > Metazoa > Nematoda > Chromadorea > Rhabditida > Aphelenchidae > Aphelenchus > Aphelenchus avenae. Next base: position 369,728 of record JNEY01000004.1, read on the forward strand.
AGAATAATTCTCGTTGTTCTTCTTTCTCATAAATCCCATTTTGACACTAAAAGTAACGTTTACCACAAGAGTGAATTCAAAATTCATGCCGACAAAATCACGACGCTTCGGAAAAGTGAAAGGCCTCGGAAACGGATACTGTCACATGCACACAGTCTCCTTCCAGCAAGGCCCTCTTGAATGAAGTCGGCATTCGCGCATTTGAATCTAGGCGCACTGCGTCCCGAACGGAAAACCTCCGGGAATAGGCGCGCGTCTAGTCGCTGTTTGTGCCCGACCTATTTGTTGTTTCATTCGAAGAAACTGACCTTTTCGTATTTCGCAAATATTTCAATGCTATTTATGCAAACTATCACAAATAATATATTCAGTACGCATATATCAGGCTTCTTTTTATGAACCAATTGCTTGAGAAACTTAGCGCGATTATTTCCACACCATGCAAAGTATACTTGACTCGTAAGCTTTAGACAATGAAGCCAGTGTCTGAACTATCAAACGCGGAAGTGAAGACCGAGTTGCAAAACTACGGATTCGATCCAGGACCAGTGACGGCGACAACGCGTCAGATTTACGAGAAGAAGCTCGAGAAGCTTCGCAAAGAGGGTGGTGGCCAGCACAAGAAGAGTGCTTCACCGGCCCGACGCAAGCCCTCGCCGGCCAAAGTCTCGCCAGTGAAGCCTGCTACTCCGACTACGCCGAAGAGTGCTCGCAAACAGCCGTCGCGCAAGTCTTTTGCTTCCGACGAGGGATCCGAAAATGAGCTGGAGTTGGAGCTGCCTGTGACTCCTCCACCGGCAAAACCACCAGTGCCTGGTCGAAGGCAGGTTTCATTTGGTAGCACCGAAAGGCGAATCACCGTTTTTAGAAGCGTGTTGGAAGAGAAGAAGCCAGTTGCTACATCGGATAGATCGCCAACTCGCAAGACTACGGCTAAGCGAACCCCTACTCCACCTCGTCCGGTTGGCACCACGAAGAGAACTCCTCTTCGTGACGCAGGTCAGTCGTCGACTCAGAGGAAGGTCTACCGAGAAGGTACGATGGCAACAGTGAGCATGACGACAGTGAATTTTTAGAACCCACCAATACCCGCTATATGGAGTCGTTTGACGACGATACCTACGACGATTCCATGGAGTCGTCCCGAATTCTTCCGAAGAACCGCCGCTTTGAGCCGACGGACAGTTCCCAAAATTTTTCGCCTGCCGTCAAAATCAAGAATATTGCACGCCGCTCGCTCGACTTCGTGTCGCGATCTATTGGCTCCAATGCATCGGCAGACGTAGGTCACCCTTCGAAGGGCAAGGTCGTAGTTAAGCGGCATTTAGACCAACTACAAGACCTCGCCACCATCTCTCTACGAACGTCATACCAGCAAGTACAGCGGTGAGAAGCTCTTCAGCGGTTCCCGTTACTCCACCGCCGGCGGAGAGCCGCCGCAACGAAGCTTCGATGTTTCCTTCTGGATCATGATCGCGATCGGAGCATTCGTGTGCGCCCTGGCTGGTGCATACTTCTACACTGCCAATCCAACGACGATCGAGAAGACCCGGCATGCGGTTGCTGGTAAGCCTGACATAATTTTGTTCGTGCTCCAGTGGATTGCCATTGTGAAATTTCTCTCTATGTACAACAATATGTTCAATATCCGTCTAAAACTGTGCATTTAGGCGCCCTTCGGGAGACCTTTGGCTTCATCTACACCTATGCGATCTTGCCTACGATTGTCGTCTCACTGGGTAAGAAGCTGTCGTCACATGATAAGGTCTTCCTTTGCATTTTTCAGTGGTGGCTGCTGCTGTGGTGGGCTACCTTCTGCACAAACGCCACAGGACTATGAAAGAAGAAGCGCAGAGGAAGCTGATGGAGCTCGTTGACCAGATCACCGGTACGAGTTAGGGACGGACAAGTAAACGCTTGTGGTTGTAGATATCATTCGCGACGCTGATACCGATGGCATTGCCGAGCCACACGTCCGCGACATGATCATGCCTCCCACTCGGTAGGATCTGCGAATAAAGCGGTTGATAAACATTAGTTCAGGCGTACGCCGGAGGACTGGAGTCGCTGGTCCGAGGCGGCGGAGTTCATCAATGCCGTCGACTCTCGTGTGCGTACGGAGATTCGTCAGATCAATGGCGTCGAGTGCAACGTTTGGATCTGGGTTCCCATCAAGAAGCACGGTTGGCAGGGATCGGGTACGTCTTCGCGTACAGACCAAACTGTCACACTAAAGCTACAAAAATTTTTAGCCGTCGCCGAGGGCTCTCCCATGGTAAACATTCCTTCGCAAGCACTTACTCGTTGTCTCAAGCTTCGCAACATCCTTGACGGGAACTCGTATGTGCCTACTCTTTTGGTTGCCAAATACGCGTCTCTTTTCAGGAAGGCCAACGACGGAGAACTGCGCCGCGAGCTCGAAGAAAAGTTGTCGCCCGTCAAGCCCGTCCACATTGCCTTCCACCACGGACCACCTGAGGGCATCGTCTACATGATGTTCAAGAATCTCAGCGACTCGAAGCGTGCTTTCCAGGCGCTCCAGTCCAACTGGTTCAACGGTAACAGGTTGAACAATAAACCGTTTAACTTTGTGTTTAGGTAACCTTGTGTCGGCTAAATACGTGCGCGACGAGCGATACGCGGAGCGCTTCCCGGACGCTGTGAAGAAGGCTTAAAAGTCCGACCTGCTGGCATTCTCATCATGACTAACGCTATTTCTTGTGACCTACTTTGACTTCTTGGCATGTTTTACTGTTTTATCTTTAACGACTTTCGTTGTGAACTGGACCAATGTACGTTTCCCATCGTCGCAATAAAATCGTTTTTCTGCAGCCGGCATGGTGGTGGTAACAATGAAAAAATTTCGAGTTTGACTTCTTTCCATTAGGCACTCTGAGTGGTGCTAGCTTCTAGCCAAGTGTTAACTTGAACGAAGTCGACCCCAGGCAATTACAATATTTTACGCATGCATTCTCTTTCCGGAGGTCCTTGTGATTCTTGACGATTAGTTATGTTATTGTCGGTTAAAAGTCAAGAAGCTGACCGAAAGGGTAAGTTTATGCCATCCAAAGGTCGCACAACAACATTATTACGACGGTAACAAACGATGCTTAGACATTTGCACCAAATGACATGTCCACCGAACGACTAGTCATATTTATCCGCCATAATGGCAACGATAAGCGAGGTCCAACCCGTGAAGGGCCTCGTGCCCTGTCCTTCACCCGTTTTAGTCATTGTAGTTTTCCCAGAAGAAACCCGTGCGCTGATACTCCCGCGATACGTTCTCGATGACGTTATTCTTGAGCTCCGCATAGATATCGGCGGCTAGCGACTGATGCGGACCTGTCTCGTGCGCGTAGTGCCAAAGGGCGGACAGCGCGAGGTAGTTCATGTTGATCCAGATCGGGCCTCTCCAGTACGGCGGATCGTGCTCGGTATTGCGACGCATGTAGTAGGGCGACTTGGTCGACAAGGACCGAAGGCCGTAGGGAGTCCATAGTTCCTAAATATGCGCAAGCTCGCACAACGCACGACGCCATCTTGTTACCTCTTTGTTGCGTAGCCGACGAAGCAGAATGCCCAGCTTATCGTTGTTAGGTGGCAGTATGCGCAGAAGGAAAGGAAAGAGGTTCACGTAACCAAACACGTTGTCGACGTGACGCAGTTGAGGCTTCGATAGGGTCTTCCGGAGATACGTTACTGGGGCTTCGGGTGCTTGCTGCACGGGAACCAAGTCCACTTTGGCACTGTGCAAACCGAAGTCGGCATAACTTTGGGATTTCTCGGACCAGTGAAGTTTATCCAGTAGGTCCACGTCGTTGTAAAGGCGCACATCTTCCTCCACTTCGGCTATCCACTGCATATCCTCCACGCTTTCCGAGAGCCTCCGCAACACCTTGCTCGCCATAGCCATCCAGCACCGGAGGTCCAGATGATATTCCTAAGATTGACGGTTACTTGAATAAGTCCCTAGTGAACGCTTGCGTCGTTGCTCGGATGCGAAGCCCTCGGATAGTCGTCCAAACCGCTCGGAAGCGTCTTCGGGTTCAGTTCGAATGGAGTTGTCGTGTTACGACCTTGCCATTGCATGGTGCCCTTCTGCGGTCCTGCTTGCGACGACCGCAGCCAAATGTACCACTGCTTCAGGCGAGGATAGAGGCGTTGGACGCGTCCCGCATGTTGGACCATGAACTTAAGCTGATTCAGATCCAAGCTTCGGACTACTGAGCATCTGCTTACATTGCTGTTGTCCAAGAACTTCTCGATGAGATAGAAAAACATTGGCGGGTTCGCAACGTCGTCCGACTGAACCAGGAATTCCGCAGGAACTTTGGCCTCTGCCTCCGCGCCAAGTATCATCTCTCGAGGGATCCACCCGTTCGAGTTCATAGTGTCCAGCCATGATGCGATTATCTATATCAGACGTTAGCAAGAGGGGCGTATTCGTGACCTTACATCCAATGACAGTAACGGATCAAACTGATGGATGAGAAGGTTATGGAAGCCTTCGTCCCATATAAAACCTCTGGGAAAGAACGGTTTCGACGGAACAGCAGAGAGAAGCGTGAGCGGGCCGTAGGGCTTCGACTCTCCCGCTTGGAATGTAGAGCTTTTTACGCGAGAGTGACCGTGCCAGTAACCAACGCCGGACATCAGATTCGAGAAAGCAGCTCGTGCAATACGCTGTTTGTCTTCGGAGAAACTCTAAAAGCAAAATTAAACACGTAGCAACCCGGTGCCTAAAGTAAGTATTTATTAGCTTACCGACAAATCGAACTTCTCGCTGAAAGCTGCATGGAACGACTTCAACCGCTTCTCAAACTCCTGTCGGAACTGCGGAAGAGCTTCATTGTTCTTCGTGTACGAAACCTCAAGTGACCAATCGCCTGCAAAGTCACTCAGCTAACTTACGCCTCAAAAGGTTCGTAAACGAAACACACCTGAAACGGTGACTTGAATCGCAGCAAGGTTGGCTCCCGAAACGGGCAAATCATCCTTCGGTTGCAGATAGACGTTTCCCGTTTCGTCGCTCCGCATTGCGTGTGTCAGAAGCACGTCGCTGACACGAGTCAACGCTTTAGGCAGGTCGAACACGTTGCTCGAGAACCCAGTAATCTCCGCTTTCGGCTGGGATCTTGCTTGGAACTTTAGTCTAAATACTTGGAACTTGGTATGTCTGCTTAGTATGTCTGCACAGACGTAAAGTCTCCGAACGTAGTGGATTGCCCAACAATGCTGTCCAGCTGCTCATCTGAGCCGGTAGTAGTTGACAACGATGCTTCGGGCTCCTAAATTCGGACGTTCCTCGGTATAAAAGAACACCAGACTACCTGGATGGCTAGATATAAAACAAATGCATAGGTGTCATTGCTTCGTCCATGCAGCCTTGCCGACCATGAATGCTCGTGGTTGATCCAGTCCGTAGAGAATTCGAGCCGTCCGTCTTTTAGGCTCTGTCGTCCAAATGTCTTCGCGTCACCATCGGTCCAAATGAACTGGACATTGTCGCCTTAAAGTGTGCCGCATGAAAGGTAACAAGGTTTAGGTCATCGCTGAAACGTACCATGATCGCACCAGTGGCGCATCGGTAGCGTACGAATGACGGGTTCTCGCGGTTGCTTATACCAAAGGACCCCAAACAGTGGTGATAGAGGGTGCTTCATACGGAGTCCGAAGTAGAGATTAGGGCGATGATTGCCCCACACGTACTGAAAAGAAAAGGTTAAAATACTGAACTGCACCATACCGCGCCTTACCCGGTCGTATGCATTCGGCCAGCTAGCATTTGGAAGGGTGGACAAGGTGGTCACAGAGGCCTCCCGAGACACTTGGAGATGCATCCGATAGCCGATTATTCCGAGGGCAATTGGAATAATCGAGCTGGCAATGAGTTCAAGCTTGCCCGGCATTCGGAAACCAAGTCCAGTAGGCCGACCGGCAGGCTAAAACTAAGGGCGATGAATAGATTTAGACCCTGATGGGTATCGAAACTAGTAAACTGTCACAAACTTTACTTGATTCTGGCGGTTATGTTCCGCTCTGCTGTTCTCTTGATGCCGCGGTCTGCGTCGCATGCTGAATTTAAGTGTGGGTTTTTGTTTAGTCTAACTAACGTGTAGAACACTAATACCTCTACGCGTACTTCCGAGCAATTTGCATCCAGCTGAAAGCGGCGTTCAAATTGGCGCCACGTCAGGGACGCGCGTTTCATCAGACGACTTCCTAACGGGCCGGCTGCGCCGCATATCGGTCACATAAGTCGAATCGAAGCGATTTTCGAATTTTTTTCTCGCCAACCGTCAACATTCCTGGATCCCTTTATCCAAATTCTTAATTCGAATCTACAGTGCCGAAAGTTTTCCCTAACGAGTAAATTTTGTGAGCTTCTAGCTTATTTCAGTGGGTTTTAATACCGCTATTCAATTAAGCAAGGAACTATTCCTTTCGTGCACTTCGCAAATGCGTTAAAGATGGAAGCGATAAGCGCGTTCACGCTTAACGTTATTGTTGTAGACTGGGCGTTTGCTGTTTCCGTGACATAGTTGGTGTATAACAATTATTTAGTTGTAGAAACCCAATGAGTCGCGATCGCCTTGAAAACAGCGTGAACGGCTTGGCCCTCCCTGCCGAAGCGGCGCAGGACCAGCGTGTTTTTCCGGGAGGAACCGGTAAATTCGCCCGTCGCCCTGTGGCTACGATCGATTGCCTTCAACCGTTCCTCCACCTCCTTCCCGACGTGTCCGACGTGGACGCGAAGGAGCAAAAGCGCCTCTACCAAACCATCTACTCCGCCGGTGTAAGTGCTGCTTTGACGCTGCACAAGTACCTCTACGAGTCTGCGGACGGAGGAAAAGGAGCGAGCCCGGCCACCGTTGCGGATCGCCTTAGCCGTGTGGAGTTGAATGCCTTGGACTTGAAGGAGGTGAGTCACTCTTTGCTCGGATCTAGCGCAATAATCAAAGCGTATTCTAGACGTTTCGCCGCCTTGGCAAGTGCATCGCCCTTGACGAAGCCGCTGACGCCCTCCGCAAGCTGAACCTCAGCGACGGGGAACTGAAAGGGGACGCCATGACGGGCATCGTGTCCAACGAAGTTGCGGCAGCTGCCCTCTCTGCCTTCGCCTCCATCGCGGTCCGCCGCCCTGCCACGCGTCAGATCGAGAGCGTGATGGCGGCCTCCCAAGAGGCCGCACCTCACTCCACCGAAGACGACTTCTCCAGCATGCAATTCGAGTCCTCGGGCGAGCTGAACTCTCACGCGATGCCTACGCCAACTCCCATCGGCGATGTCGCGGCGGCACCGACTTGCAAGCGAGCCGGCCGCTCTCGCGGTACGACCCGTGAGCGTAGCTTGTCGTCCATCGACGGCGTCTACGTTGACGAGGACCTTGACGACGACACCGACGACACCCAATGCGACTGCGAGGACGAGACCGATACCGACGACGACTGCTCCATCACCGAGGAATCCGACAGCGAGGACATGGATGACGTTGACGCCCTCTTTCGCTACGCCTGCGCCATCGGGGTATGTCGCGGGAAAGTGATTCCATGTGTAAATTATTCTGCTGTAGAACACCGAGCTGGTCAAACAAATGATCGAGATGCGCAAGGAGGAGGATGACATGCTGGACTACAAGTTTCCCTGCGAGAGTACCCCGCTGATGGAAGCCTGCTGCGGCGGGTATCCGCAAGTGGTGAAGACCCTCATCGACGCGGGCGCCGACGTGAATGCTGTGAGCAGCTCTCATAACACCGCCTTGATCTACGCTAGCGCAGCTGGTCATCTCGAGGTTTGTCGTTGTTCTTTACAGCATCACGCTCGTAGCCGATCCACGAATTAACATTCTGCTTTGTAGTGCGTGCAAGAACTGTTGAAGAGCGGCCGCTGCGACCTCGACCTGCGCAACGAGAACGGCCACTGTGCACTTATGGAAGCCGCTACCGCCGGTACGTACTAATTTTTTCGAAAAGCACTGAATCATTGCTAAGAACTCCAATGTGATTCACGTAAATCGTTCAGGTCACCTTGAAATCGTAAAAGCACTGATCGACGCTGGAGCGACTCCGTTGAGCGTTATGGACAATCTCGACTTCAAGGAGTCCGCCTTAACGCTTGCGGCGTACCGAGGCCATGTTGAGGTCGTGTCCTTCCTGCTTAAAGTGATGCCAAAAAGCGAAGACCGGGCCGAGGAGCTTCACACAGCGCTCATGGAGGCTGCTATGGACGGTCATATCGACGTGGCAAAAGTGCTCCTGGATGCGGGCGCACCAGTGAACCTGCCGAGTGACTCTTTCGAGAGCCCCCTAACATTGGCGGCATGCGGCGGGCATAATGCACTGGTAAGCACCTTGCAAACAAAACGGATGAAACGGGCTGTACTGACACGATTTCTTGTAAACATTCTCTTTCTAGGTGGAGCTCCTCCTTGACCATGGCGCAGACCTCGAGGAACCCAACGACGAAGGATACACCCCGCTAATGGAGGCCAGTCGTGAAGGACACCACTACGTCGTAGAGCTTCTGTTGGACCGTGGCGCCAACGTGAATGCGAAGATCGATGACGGCATCGAGACTCCCCTCACTCTTGCTGCCTCCGGTGGTTTCAAGTGAGTATTATTGCCGCTAGATCATACCATTTTACGCCCTCTTTAGAAACATCGTGGAGCTGTTGGTTGAGAGGGGCGGAGATCTGACGGTGGGCGAGCGCACGCCACTGTACGAGGCGACACAGGAAGGTCACGTGGACGTGGTACATTTCATCGTGCAGAAGCTCCGCGAAACCGTCGAGCCACCCACTGTGCTGAAGGACCTGAACAGTTCGCTGGTTTGTGCTGCTGAAGGAAACAACGTCATCATCTGCAACATCCTACTGGAAAATGGAGCTCAAGTGGTAAGCACGCATAGAAGCAAAAAGCTGGCGAACAATGAGCGTCTTCAGGACTCCGTGTCGAAAGACGGCCGAACAGCTCTCATGGAGGCTTCCAAGGAAGGCCACATGGACGTAATCCAGTTTCTCGTGGAACGCGGGGCAGACGTAAGAAGTTGCCTACGTTCACAAGGATTTCACTAAATGATTACAGGTTAACAAAGTGTCCACCGGGCACGACGCAACCGCACTATCGTTGGCATCACTCAATGGTCGCGTGGAAGCAGTTAAGTATCTGCTCGAGCGTGGAGCAAATCCGCACCAAGTGCTCAAGGACTCGGTCACTTGCCTCCTGGAAGCGTCGCGTAACGGACACACTGACTGCGTCGAGATCCTACTAGACTACCAGGCCCCGCCGAACAGCAGCAAGAACCCTACGAAGGAGGACGACGCAAAAGCCATGCCTCCGCCGACGAAGAAGCCGACTGCCGATAGCGCAAAGCGACCACCACAGACGGCGTACAAAACATCTCGCGCCGAGCTTGCTAATTTTTCTCAGGCAAAAGCCACGAGCAGCATCGCGAAGGTAATGATCTACCTAGTACGCAGGGACTCATTAAGCTGATAAGCGAAAACGACGTTCGTCTTGGTAGCGAACTTTTTGCAAAATTGGCTAACTTTTGGCAAAATCATTCTTTCGAACGCCAAGACGAAATTTAAATTTCCTTATATACTAACCGTCCTAAAGCATTCTATTCATCTAAGTGTGGCTCGTTGATTTAGGGAGTTCGGCCAAAGGCAAAGTCCATGTCGAAGGTGGAAGGCAGCGTTAATTCCACGGCGTCAAGTGCTCACGTGTGCAACCACCATGCTCCGCCCGTAACCAAAGCTCCCCCTCCAACTCAGCCACCGAATCGTGATACTTCCAAGCTCGACAAGCTATTCACGCCGGTCAGTAAGCTAACCACAACTACGAGCGGAACGTCGAGTGCACTGAGCTCGCTCGCTGCTGCGATGTCGAATGTGGACAGCGGTATGCCACCGAACGCCTCTCAGCTACTCACGGCAATGGCCGCAGCCGCTGCGACTGCGTCGTGCAATGGACCGGACGACTGGCTCTTCGCGCAGTTCATTCAGCGCTCGCTACTCACATCCAAACGTCGAGATGCTATGTCGGACGAGGACCTTCGCAACTTCACCGAAATGATCCAGCAGCAGTTCAGAGCCATCTTCCCCTCCGGACAAGTGGATGCGGCTGCTCTGGTGACGTCCGCCGGCCAGCAAGCCCTTAACAACATCTATGCTGCGGCAGCGCTAAGTGACTCCGAACGCGCAGAAATCCAGCATACCAAGCCAACTACAACAACAGTCATCAACGCATCTGCGTCAGCTGAAACGCCGAGCTCTGGAGGACTGTCTGCGGACGAGTCTCCTTCTCCGCCTACACAACCGTGCTGCAAACATGCCGCCGTTAAGGGCAAGCATCGCTCTACGTCAAGGACTTCCACTTGCGGCGACTCCACGACGCAGGCTACCGCTGCAACTACATCATCAGTTACGAGTGTTCAGCCATCGGCAATTCGTCGCAAAGGATCTACTACTCAGTCTAAGGTTCGTTTTCTTAAGTGTGAACAGAGTGTAAAAAGCTACCTGATTTAGGAAGAAAAGCCGGTCGCTAATTCTGCTGATTCCATCATCAAAGGCGGAGCCAAAGTGCCACCCGGCTTGAAGCAACCAGCACTATGTAAGTTAAAAACAGTCGAAAAGCTGTTCCATAAACTACAGGCTACAGGCAAACCGGTTGCTTTAGTAAAGCAGAAACTGGCCGAGACGAGTGAGCTCATTCGCAGCAAACTGGAAGCGCTTTCAGTTGAAGCCGAATACCTTCATCATTTATCCACATCGGCTCCAGGAAATGGAGAAGCAACTATCGAGAGCACTACGGGTTTACAGAAACCCGAAGCAGAGAAGCCAGTTCCAGTGAAAAAAGCCGGTGCCTACCGAGACAGCCGTCCGAACTGAGAAGTCCATCGCTGACCATCTGCCTCAGCCACGCGGTCGACGCGTGCACAACGGCCACAGTCACAAATGCCCGCAGGGTCACATCCATTCGTCGAACCAGGACCGCGTTCCACCACCAAAACGCCCAAATGCGGAGGCGTCGTACGTGGACATGCAGACTGACACGAATCACGATACGGCCCTGACTCTTGCCTGTGTGGGCGGACATGCGTCGCCAGTGGAGCTCCTGATCAAAAGGGGTGCTGACGTGGAGCACAAAGACAAGAAGGGCTTCACACCGCTGATTCTGGCTGCCACCGGTGGTCACGTGGAGGTCTGCAAGATTCTCCTCGAGGCCAAGTGCTCCGTGGACGCTCAGTCGGAACGCACGAAGGATACGGCACTCTCGCTTGCATGTTCTGGCGGCAGAAAAGAGGTAATGGAAGGGCTCAACAAGCAGATTTAATTTATAAGTTTTTCAGGTCGTTGAGCTTCTGCTGAAATATGGAGCAAACAAGGAACACCGCAACGTCAGTGACTACACACCACTGTCTCTGGCTGCGTCTGGAGGCTACGTGGAGATCATTCACATTCTCCTCAACGCTGGAGCTGAGATCAACTCCCGCACGGGTTCCAAGCTCGGCATCTCGCCACTGATGCTCGCTGCCATGAATGGTCACGAAGCTGCCACGAAGCTACTGCTGGAGCGCGGATCAGACATCAACGCGCAGATTGAGACAAACCGAAACACCGCGTTGACGCTCGCATGTTTCCAAGGCCGTACCGAGGTGGTCAAACTGCTCATCGATTACAACGCTAACGTCGAGCATCGTGCTAAGGTGCGTTTTCCAGGGCGGAGTGTGTATCTGACTGAAGATGCTTGTTGACTTTCGGAATTTAGACCGGCCTGACTCCGCTCATGGAGGCTGCTAACGGTGGCTACGTGGATGTTGGTGCAGCTCTGTTAGCGGCCGATGCTGATCCAAACGCAGCGCCAGTACCCACTAGTCGCGACACGGCACTTACCATCGCTGCGGACAAAGGCCATGCAGCCTTTGTCGAACTGCTCATTCATGCCGGAGCTGCTATCGACGTGCGCAATAAGAAGGGCTGCTCGGCACTCTGGCTTGCTTGCAACGGAGGTCACCTTGAGACGGTGCAGACCCTGGTCAAGCATAATGCCGACGTGGACACTCAAGACAACCGACTCGTGTCTCCGCTGATGATCGCCTTCCGCAAGGGGCATCTGAAGGTGCGTTACAGCGTTTTTATGGTCCAGGGACACGGTTATTTCAGATTGTGAAGTACATGGTACGCCACGTGACCCAGTTCCCCAATGATCAGGAATGCACGCGATTCATGTCCACTATAACCGACAAGGTAACGTTTTTGGTATTCCTAGCAGGCCGTAGTTGTCCTAGGCATGCATGATCGTAATACCTTCACATGCACATTGTAGGACCTGTTTACCAAGTGCAAGCAGTGCCTGGAAGTCATCATGGTCGCTAAGGCAAAGCAAGCCGAGGAAGCCAGCAAGAACGCAGATGCCCTTCTCGAGCTTCTAGCAAAGGAGGAGGAGCTGGCCGCTCAGAAGAAGCAATCAAAGAAAAGGCAGAAGGAGAAGAAGAAGGCCAAAAAAGCAGCCGTTAAGCAACTAAAGTAAGCGGTATGATATTGGTATTCTAACCGCGAATGTTTTTAGCACTAACGAAGACGACCCGGATGAGGACACTCCGAAGGAAGAAGAGGTGCAGCCACCCGAGGAGCCTAAAATGAAGCCAGAACAAGAGCAAGTCGAGAAGAAGAAGGGAAAAAAGAACCACCCGGAGCAGGTGCCGCAACTTCCTGGGGATCCTTTAATCGAATGAATATATAGATCAAAGAGGAGCCGGAACTTTCCGATGCTGAAGAGACACCGGTACTGTCTGCTCCAAAGGCAGTGCGTGAGCAGGAACCTGCCGATATCCGTGTGCCCACCATGGAGGTTACCACAGTTGTTAGCGAACCACCGGTCGAGGAGAAGACGGCACATGGCACGGCCGCAAAGCCGTCGCGTCGTGGACGCCGCTCGCGAAACGAATCCGGAAAATGTAAGTGGTGTTGCGCGCACGACGGTCTTTCCTAATGACGGACCTACGTCGTCAGTTTTAGCAACGGCTAGTACCCGACCAGCCCAATCGTCGACCAAGGAAAATACTAGCGCTACGACTGCCACTGGAATGCCTTCGCAGCTGTCCAAGGCGACCGCAGCTGAGGAAGCGGAATGGCTCCGTGCGAGCAAGAAGCGAACAGCGGTAATAACAATTCTTGCAGAAAGTCATTTAAGCTGTGTTACTTAAGTCAAAGAACAAGCCCTCTAAGGCAGAACGAAAGGCTGCATCCGCTGCTGCGAAGGCTGAGCCAACTGTGGTAACGGAAGCGGCATGGAGCAGCGTGGAGCTGTCATCAAAGAAGCGAGTCCAGGTCTTGAGCGTATCATCGAATTCCATCGCTCGAGTGATTGGCCGAGCCGGTGCTAACATCAACGCAATCCGAGAGGCTACTAATGCTCACATCGAAGTCGAGAAGATGGCCGCTCGACGTGAGCAGGCCACTCGCCAGATTACGGTCAAGGGAACTCCTGAAATTGTTAAGTACGTCCTTCGATTTACCTTGTTTTCTGTCGCACAAACGACGGTAGCCGTAGACGAATTATTTTGGCTTTTCAAGCGCACTTATTTCTCTTTAGAAGCGCCGTGCAAATGATCGAGCAGCTAATCAAGGATACGGACTCTCACGTCAACGAGATCATCCGTCGTGTATTGCGCGGCTCCACGTCTACGACCTCCCATCCCACTTCCGGCACGGCTTCGCCCTCTGCAAGCGCAATGGGCGCCAACATTAGTGGACCCGCAGAAATTCCCATTAAGCCACAGGTGGCAACGGCAGTTACGCCGTCCGGGACTGCTTCGTCTCCCTCACCTGCTCCAACAACCAACGTGTGGCAGCAGCGGGCAGCGATTCGCCAGATGCAGAAAGGTAGTTGGCGTCTTAAAGTGACTTCACTGTTCGTGGTTCAGCACACAAAGGAGACGTCGAGAACGAGATGGCAGTTAACTTCGTCACACCGAGTTTTGATATCGTCGGCTCAGAGTCTGGCAGCAAGAAACAAGTAACCGAAGAGGCTTCTGACTCACTGCTAAGCAACGAAGAGCATCAAAAGAAGGCGCCAGGCTATGCACGCCCAGGCGGAGTAGCCGGAGCCACTCAGCATTCGCCGAAAGCCGCTTCGTCCGAGGATACCACCCGCGGTGGTGAGAGTGGTCAGGCTCCTGAAAATGTTGTTACGCGGATCATCAATATGCCGCTCGTAGCCGAACCGGAACCAAATGGTTGGATTTGCTTTAACAGCTACTAGAACTTGACCTGCTGGCTTTAGGCTCGCTCGTTCCGTCTCTCACAGCCGATATCACATCGCCGATTGGGCCCGTCTCTGAGCCTCTACAGCTCGCAAGCGCTGTATCGGTGCCTTCAATCGACTCATTGACGCAAGTCAGCGCGTCCACACAGGAACTTAGCGAGGCTGCCTCTGACGAACAGATACCGGAGCTCCGTTCGGTAAAGAACAGTCAGCAGCAGCCAAAGGCAACCAGGCCTCTCTCCGCAATCTGGGAAAGCACTGGCGGCATTGACAGCTCGCCGCTGTCGCCGAGCCAGATTCCGATGAACGTGAGCGGACTGTTTGGAAACGGTGGCATTGTGGACGCAACAGCCGCCATGTGGCTTCCCACTACACCAGCCAAGAGCTCGTCCGCAGAGGTTAGTTAGCTCAAGAGCCTGACTTTATCTTAATCAGTCTTTATTGCAGAGCGCCACCGCTAACTCGTTGTTCGGCGCATTCCTGCCGTCGCCATTCTCGCTCGCAAAGAGCAAGTCGGGTGCTGGTGATTCCAACCATGCCGACTGGGGAACCTTTGCTGCTCAGTCGTCGGCCTCGTGGAATGCAGCTCCCACCGGCACTACCACTTGGTCCGGCGCACCGACGTCTTCGGACTCCTCTGACATGCAGTCAAGACTGGTGAGACGCTCCGACGGACCTCCACCCATCAGCGCCCAGCCGTGGAAGGACGCGAACGGGCCGAACGGAAACTACGATTCCCTACCATATTTCAACCAGGTAAGACATTTTTTACAATTCGAGTATAAGTGACAATTTCCCTATTTTAGTCATCGCGCCCGTCTGAAGCTGACATGGACCGTCTGAAAACTCTACAACTCATGCAGCTCCTGGATGACAAGGACTCCTCGCTCGGCGGGCAGGATCCGTACGCTATGAGCGCCAATAACGCCATGAAGTCTGGCGGCCGCGTTCCGCTCCAGGGTCATGGAGTGTCCGCTGTTCACAGCCAGTACAACGGCTACCACGACACTATGCAGGCGCCAGCGCACAACTCGTCGGAGCATCAGATGGGCTCTGCGGGCTCGAACGTAATTCGCTCCTACTTGGACAGTATGCAGGTATACTAACGATGAAGGCAAATTTGCGGCAGTTCTTACCTCCTGTTTTAGTCGACCGCAGACTTCAGCAGCGTGCTGAACGCATTCCAGTCGGGCCCGAACAATGCCGACGACCAACTGCGATCCCGTCTCTACAACCAGATGAACATGGCATCCCAACAACGTCGCGTTCTCTCAGCGTCCGCGCCTTATGGTGTCGCTGGACCCATGAGTCGCCAAATGTCTTCGACTCCGCAGCCTACGTCCACCCAAACATCGTCTTCTGCATACTACGCGCCAACAAACGCTTCCGCGTTCTCTCGTCCGGGAGTTCCGTCCCAGCAGTCTCTCCACCACTCGACTATGTCTCAGTACGTGCAGCCTCCGCCCGGCTTCAATGCGCCGTCGCGCACCTCCGCCTCTGCCAACCAGATGTTCGACACTTTCAACGCCAGCAACTTGCCTCAGACACCGTACTTCAACACGCAGGTGCCACCGCCACCGTCGGCAGCACCGGGCGCCAGTGCTCATCACGCTATGAGTGCACAAGGAGCTACGATGGGCTATCACTCATCGTAAGTGATTATTCTTATGATATCTTACCCAGTAACGCAAGACATTTGACGTTACAGGAGCACCAACTGGGGTTCGCCCATGCCAAACGCTGCCATGCAGCAGCCGAAGATGACTCAACAGCCGTCCACCCAACAGCAGTGGAACTCGTCCTGGGGGTACTAGTATCCCCTCAATGCCAACAAACAGCTCGCTGTCGACCCTCAGCCCGTCGTCTCTTTATTCACCCTATCATCGCCCTGCCCACGTCCTAACGTTGTACCGATTTCCCCGAAATGTGCACTCCTCTCATAATAGTAGCCCCTGACATGCAAAGTCGTAACCACGACGCCCCTCTCCTCTCCGTGTTGCTCGCATCCATCGATTGCCTATGGTCCTATCTTCCGATGTCCGTGCTTGAAATTCTCTCATGTTCCATTTCTTAAATGTGTGTGATTCGTTTGTTCATCGGATCCATTAAAACCTTTTATTTTACTACGCGCTTTTCCACGAACGAGACGTGGTGGAACAACTACAATACTTTCAACACTTGCAGGGGTATTGTGCTTTAGAAAGCTAGCTTTTCTTCAGAATGTTTCGCCAACTGCGGCCGTTTTGGGCAGTCTTCCACGGCCAAATTGCGAAGCCATGCGGGATGCCCAGGTTCATGCCACCTGGTGAGTAGGACAACGTCGCTCTTACAGTTTGGACGCACTCACCAAGAGTGACCTCGATTTCAGTTCGATCGATGTTCATCCAAGTGCAGGAGACGCCAAACCCCGTCACTCTGAAGTTCCTACCAGGTCAGAAGATCCTGGACGAAGAGTCCGGGTCGCGGACGTATGAATTCACTACTGTATCAGCCGCAAAGCAGAGTCCGCTTGCAATGTAAGTCAGTGACCGTTTTGGGGTGATCTTGCCTGTATCTAGGCAACTTATGAGGATCGAAGGCGTCAAGAGTGTTTTCTTCGGCGAGGACTTCGTTACGGTGACAAAGGCGGATCCGGATGAAGACTGGGCCGTGATCAAACCGGACATCTTCGCCACCATCATGGAGTTCATCCAAAGCGGGAAGCCCATCTTCACAGATCCCTCGTCAGCGGCTAACGCACCGACGGATACAAGTGAGTGCTTTGTCCGAGAAGGCTAAACCGCGTTACACTCGATGTACCATGTCCATGTTTAGCCATTCTACCCGAAGACGACGATACTGTTGCGATGATCAAGGAGTTATTGGAATCCCGCATAAAGCCGATGGTGCAGGAGGATGGAGGTGATGTGCTCTTTCGCGGCTTTGAAGACGGCGTCGTGAAGCTAAAGCTCCAGGTACGGTACCTGCCGCTTACTTTCATCAATGTGAAGTTCTTTTCAGGGATCCTGCACAGGGTGCCCTAGCTCAGCGGTAACACTCAAATCCGGCATCAAGAACATGATGCAGTTCTACATACCGGAAGTGAAGGACATCGAGGAAGTTAAGGACGAGACGGACGATATCGTCGAAAAAGAGCTGGAGAAGTTCGAGAAAAGTCTCGAGAAAACAACCAGATGAAAAGATAGTACTGTTTATCGTGGCTTTATTAAACGAACAAAGCGAGTATATTTGATGTGGTCTAAATACCCGTCCACAACTGAGATAGAGGTGGTGGTATGACGTGCTGTACAAAAAAACAAGACTTTAAACTATTTCTTGCTTGATAGGCGGCATTCGCTCGGTATGACTCGGACCTTTCGGTCGGTCGGTGCCGCTGCTTGGTCGGCTGCATCGTCTTCGTACTACTGAGCGTGTTCTTTTCTGAAAAGATTGAGTTGTCCCGCGCAATCTCCTGAGAACTTCCAGCTAATTCTTAATTTGGGCTTTGTAACAGTATGCCCCAATTCTTCAACGCATTTCAACCTACCGCCATTCTTCCGACTGCTTGATACTTAGTAGAATTCGACGCCCAGTAGTGGCAGATTAGTACCGAAGTCAGTATGAAGCACACACCTAGAATTTGCTCATAAACCGTAAGGGGAGAGGAGTTTACCGACGAGAACTGAGCCAAGAAGCATCAGTCCGCTGAGACCGTTGGCTAGACCGGTGCGGTCTTTCATCTTGCTTAAGTGGTCCAGCCATACGCCGGTGGTGATCACCGCAAGCAGGTTCGCGACTGACGAAATTATGCACATGATCAGCCACATGACAAGCATTGTCCTCCATCGAAATCTAAATACCCACGTCTGTTCGCATCTTCGCTGGGTTCTACGCCTACCTGTGAACAGCACCGAGGCCCATACCGCCAGTGAAAATTCCTAAGTGCAAAATACGGTTCGTGCTACCTTCAAGATTTGTATGCTTTCAGCTTATGAGGTCTTCTAAAGAACGTACCTACTAGTGCGGAAAGGACGTTGATGTGACAGGTGCCCTGATATTCCAACTCATCCTTGTATCCCGGGCACGTAAAGCCGTGCGCCAGGAAAAACGTCGATATCAGTATTTCGGCCTTGCAAAGATGGGTGATGATTTGCACGTACCTAAAGCACCAGTTCGGCAACCTGAGTCTCCCTGTGCTCAGCTAGGCAAACCAGCTTACTCGGTGTGCTGAAAGCCCGAGCGTTGCATAATGGTATAGGTTTTATAGTGTCGTCGAGGACGCGGTGATTCTACGAGAACTTCGTCATCTGACTCGGTGCTCTAAAGAGAGACCATCAATAATACCACCTTGCAACCCATGCGCGAACGTGCGCCTACCTAATAGCAACTTGTAAATGCGCGAATTTGGCTTACATGCTGACTCCCGTTCGTCCTCTCCGGGATCATAATCCTCAGGTCGGGATCAGTTGCAGGTCGAATAAAGTTGATCACGTTGTCCATAGCTGGCGATCAGTCCGAAAAGCACGTCTCTAACCCAGTCTGAAAGCCGACCGAACGGCTCGTGAGACAAGATGCGTACACACGGGATATCCATGCATCGATCCGATCGCGAATCACGCAGACGTATCAGCCGCTGCAAGCGTTTAGCGCACGAAAACAGACACTTATTTCGACAACAAAGAAATAGTGCATTACGGCGGGTCTCGAAATTGTTTTCAGGGCAGCAGTGAGGCTCAAAGTGATACCAAGAAGTAATCGGTACAAACGAGTTCGGTTACTAGAGGGCCTTGTCGCAGAACGAGCCCGGAGAAAGGAGGATGAGTGAAGAACGGCCTTGAAACGACGTCGTACGCCACGCAGGCGTCCCGAGACGCGAGAGGAATGCGTCGCGCGGGATGACCGTAGCACGTGCATGACCTCAATGACCCAGTATTATCAGATTTAAAGCCGACGGACTCGCGAACGTTGTGCGCAACCAGGGCCTCCGATGGCCATTCAGACTGTACGTCTAGTCCTCACACAAGAAAATCACTTCAGGTCGCGCTGCAGAACTAAGTGATTGATTACGATTCTCGGATCGTCTATTTCGCATCGGACACGACCTTAAATCGTGCACTGTCCCTAAGTTTCTCTAGGGCTAGGAAACTCCAATAGCGGTAACAGAATTTTAAGGCTTTATTACGGTATTGAATGTGCTTCATCAAGATACGCAGAATGGCGATACACAGACGGGAAGGCACATTTAAGCTAAGCAAACGGAATGACCTCGTATGGTAACCCTACAATGAAGTAGTACCCGCAGATTCGACGGCTCCTGGCTCTAAGCCTGAGGTGATTCAGAAGGCCGTAGCATTTGGAAGGGCCCAGGGCGGCTGCTCGGCCAGGTCGAAGACGAGCGGGGCGACTGTGCCCATGTAGGCGACTGTGATCAAGCTCGTGGCGATAGTGACCAGCATTCCCGACGCAATCTAAATGCTTTACTAAGCCAGTCCCGTAGATGTGGTGCTTACCATGTCTTTGACCCGGAGAGCACCGCTCGCAAACACGATGGCATTTGGCGGAGTTCCCACCGGTAGCATGAACGCGAAGGAGCATGCAATCGTCGTCGGAAGCATCAGCGTTAGCGGGTGCAGTTCAGCTTGTTGGGACTACAAATGGGGCGCTGAGAGTACGTATTGCAAAGTGAAAAGCACCAAGCGAATGAAACTATTGCAACGTGGCTTACCAGGCTGGCAACAATCGGAATGAAGATACTGGCCGTGACAGTGTTCGAACTAAAGTTAAGAATTTAAACGGTGCACAATCTGCTGAGCACAAACACTGCTCTGAACTTCGGAAACTTACCATATGTTGGTGACAGCCATCGTGATAACCAAGCATGTCAGGATGATGGCCCAGACCGGAAGGCTGTCCACACGGCTTAACGCGTCACCAATCACATGAGAAAGGCCCGACTCTTTGACACCAGCTGCAAGTGCAAACCCGCCACCTAGCAGGAGCACAACGTTCCACGGAAAGAGGCGTTGCATGGTAGGCCAGTCCATTAGACGCCCCGGCTTCTTCGAGCTTCCTTAATGGGAAATGTTCATGCACTTTTTTGCAAGCGCTAACTAACCGGATTCGCTTTTGCCGAGTGCACGAATGATGTGGTCCAACGACGGTCTTTCCGAAGGCAGCACGAATAGCAAGAGGGCAACGGCCATTGCGCTTGTCGCATCGGTCAAGTGGCCTTTAGGGAAAAGTTCGCCCAGGCCTGGCACAACCTGCGGGTCGCGTCCGATCCACAGTGCGAGAAGCAGGATGAAGCACGTGGAAACCGACTTCTCAGCGAAGCTAAACTTTAAGTGTTAGGTGCTTTAGATGCTTTTCCACGTGCCTCATGCGGGGCAGCTTTTCATAGCGCTCCTTCATCATTTGCGTGACGGCATCATCCGATGGCGGTGCATTGCGCAGGAACACGAGCAGAAGGATGAAAAAGCACGCAAAAAGGCACATGACCATCAGCGGGAATGCGAATGCGATCCACGAGAGATAGTGGACCTCTGTATCTGCGTCCGGGTAGAGTCTGAAAACGTTAAGTGTTACAGCATGTGCATGACAAACTGGGCATAAGGACGTACGTCGAAAGCATGCCAACGAGCACCAAGTTCGGCGGGGTGCCCGTGATTGTGCCGATGCCACCGATATTGGCCGCAAAACAAATGCTGATGGCAAGACCCTTTGCCATGCGTGATTCGGCCGCTGTTGGCTTCGCCATCTCGAGTCCACTAAACGAGTCGTCTGTACACAGAAGAACATCTAAAGACTACCTCTCCAAAAGCTCTCCCCTCACACCGGACGACTTGCCGTGCATGCGGTACGAATTCAGCAGCTGTTGCGTTACCGATTGTGCAATGGGGACCTTAACAACAAGAAATAATAATGCGTGTCGTGCTTTCACGTACTGTCGTGTTCGTAGTTCCGCTATGCTAATTCCCCCAGTGTGATCTATACCCTTTGTTGTATGTTAGATTTGTTCATGTGCCTATTGTGCCAATAAACCTTCTACCGCTTCTGTCTACTCTCTCGGCTACCGGTGCTAAGGACATAATACATACCATCATTGCTGTGGTCGCAGTGTTAGAAATAAACATGCTAAACAAACATTTTTGAAATGTACGATGCCATTTAGGGCATACCTCAGGATCGCAGTGACGCACATGAAGCCGAGCATGATCCTAAATATGATGTCTTTTTTTACTCAGAAGCTTCATGAATTTACCATTTCGGTTTCGAGCCCACCAAATGAAGGACACTAAGTGCTAGGCGTTCATGAAGTTGGCACTTTTCGACAGCCACAGCGACTATGAGGCCACCGATGAAAAGGAAGTTGGTGTCCTGCGCATTTGGAGATTACTTGCGGTAAATGCACAACAAATGGCTTACATTCAGGAACTCCCGCGCAACGGATTTTGCGCTCATTATGCCCGTTAGCGGGAACAGGACGACTGGCAGCATAGCCGTAGCGGCTAGCGGCATCACTTCGCTCATCCAGTAAGCAGCCATCACAAGCACGGAAAATGCGCATCGGTACTCCTGAAACAAATGTTAACAGTTATTAGCAGGCACGGAAAAGCCCTACAGTGTTGCTGCTGAAGAGCAACGGCGACAGGGTGAGGGGAGTAAGTAGCACGATCAAAGCCGACTTTGCAGAGCGGCACAGTGCAAGGCCGTTCCGAAGAGAACGAAGACGCCGCCTGCGCACGTCCGAGTCGTCATCGTCCGGTAGAATCTGCTGCTGAGAGCTCATGCCGACCAGCGTGGACGAGGATTCCTCGTAATGCGCTTTTAGGAGAGACATGTCCGCGCTGGTCAGGGCCCTGAAACCAATGATGGGTCAAACACGCGGGGTTAAACTGGAGAAAGTTCAAGTTCGAAACCGAACGCGTAAGCGGAGAGCAGGCGGCTTGCCTCGCCCTCACGCGGCTTGGCAAAGAGGCAAAATGTTAAACGTCACATTTACACCGCGGATAAGTGTGCTAAAAGGATAGAGCGGGAGGCACACGCGCTTCCAATGCGTCATAGGGCTTTGCAGAAGACCGCCCGTGCACGCAGGCCATCGCTCTTACTTAAGTCCCTCGCAAGGAGCGGCGGGCATAATCGAGAGAGGGGACCGCGGCTAACGTGCCAACGCGACACGCTAACGCTGCCCTTTTATGTTAAATAGCTGCTCATTCTTTTGGTGTTCGGACGAGGACAGTGGATTTATCGAGTGTAAAGCGTCTCGGACGTCCCACATTACACTTCGGTCACGTTTCGAAAAGCTTGACCGAAAAAGCGAAAAGCCGGAATAAAAGCGCAAAGATGCGTTCAGTATCATGTCATGAACAGGGTTTAACTTGGCGTAAACTTAGTCTGAGCCATAGTTACGCACGAAAAATGCGCACCGTGCCGACACGACGAATCACCACGGAACAGATGGAGGGGAACCTACCTCCGAATGACCTAAGAATAAAACAGCTATGAACCGATCAGACAGACCAAGCGTGCTAGCTCTCTGTGTCCGGGGGTCCGCCGTCGACGCAGCTGTTCCCGGTGAAAGAAACCACGCTCAAGAGACGGAACGCATTCACAGGCTAACTAACCAGCGGTGATTTCGCAGCGCAAAGTATCGCAATGTGAATTGACGAGATTGCGCCATTGCGCGAGTCCTAAGTAATGACTTCATGTTATCTCGTGATCACGAAGCAAATGCCGCCGACTGCACGGGAACTTCCTTAATTTATCACCTGCACTACTGCAAGGCCGAGTAAATAGCGACCGTAAATTGTGGACGCCTAACTGGGCCTGACGAAATATTTACTCCTAGTCTGCGAAGGTTCTACTAAGGGTCACATGAAACGCAGCAGATTTTATCGCCAGCGCGGTGTGGAATTCACCGAGAAGCTATTAATCACTTTTTTGTTGCTACCGAAACTTCTTGGAACAGAGCGAAGCGCGTTCGACGGGAGGCGTTATATTGCGCCTTTTGAAGATCAGATTTTGCGCAAATCGCCTAACCATGACTGAACGCGAATAAGAAGTCCTCAAACCCAGAGTTGCACTTATCATCAAGTTCGTGATTGAGTTACGAAAAATGCGATGCAAGGATTATCACCACAACCTTGCAGGTATATTGCCCATGATTGCTGTAATATTAGAGACGGGCTTTCTTTCCTCCAAGAGATCTGAAATGAAAAGTTGTTATGGGTAACCGTAGTGAAAAGGAGCCTAATAGGTACTGTTCGTGACTGCTACCACCAAAGCCAAGCCATCCAGCTAAGGTTTAAAAGTCAAAAGAACGGTGGACAAGCAGATTCTTCCCATAGCATTATTCATAGTCAGTGGTGACGCGTTATGTACAAAGAATTATTTACAAAAGGATAGTAGTTGCACAAGAGTCAGCGCTTGGAGATCGTCGATTGCATTGATCAGGGACGTGGTGTTGAGACGTTTGTCTAGTCTTTAATGCGTGCGAATGGGACGCCTTGAGGATTCATGCGATCCAGGTCCTTCTTCCAAAGTTCACAGTTCATCGGAGTGAAGAAGCATGTGCGACTGTACTTCCCACTTGGATCGGATCGTTTGACGCGATGCCTAAATTGCTTCGATCTTCTAGGCGTCATTAAATGTGGTTACACTGAATAGAACAGGAAGGAAGCCTATCACTAACATGAAAGTGAATTTAGAGTACTACTATACATCACTTTGACCTAAGGTGCTGACGAGACCGGCCAAAAGTTTCTTATTTCCGTGGGCCTATTGAGAGATGTCTTCCAGGCAACGTACCACTAGCTATACTTTCGATAAAAGTCATCGGATCGGAACCAGGGCAGAATAAAACTTTTAGGAAAATCCATGCAACGCGACATTATGAAGTCATGAATGCATGCTTACGTGCGGTTCCGTATGCAAAGCATGCTTTGCAGAATTTAAACCTGATTTCGTTCCAGCGGATCCAGGGCAGGCACACCACCATACCGGCGGAGTTCCTGCACGTATGAAATGCAATGCGTATGAGGTGCCATGCAAATCACGCCATGCCAGACAGGCGTTTCGTCATGCGCGTATTTCACGTTAATGCGTGAAATGTGCATGGAGTTGCGGTATTACGCATCAATTCGTAACCTAGACAAGTCGCCTACCCAACCCTTGCTTACATTCGTACCACCGCTGTACAAAAAGAGACCAGTCGCAGGAGCACAACTTAAAACTATGGCAATATAGACGAATGCCATAAGAACACTGTATGCTAATTTTTGGCAGGCCTGCATGAGAAGGCATGTCTGTTCAAAATTTGTGACTTGTGGTTGCGAGGTTTTCGAGTACAGGAGTACAAAAAAAAATAATGCCAGCACCGGTATGGACGATGCCTGCACTGTTTCCCATGAAGTGGGTTTTTGCGTGAGTGAAGTGAAGTGAAGTGAGGGTCAACTTCACTTCAGTTCACTTCACTTCACTTCACTTCACTTTTTTTCACTGAAGTTGGCACTTCACTTGCCCAATACAAGCCGTAGATCTTAATTTTAGTCTCGTAACGGTACCTAACAACGATCAATGCGTACAAAGTGAACATCGGCACACATACTGGGCGCAGGCTGCAAATTAAGCAGCTCAAGTTATCCTGGGCAAGCGGGCCTAGGCCCGGTCCGAACCCGGGCTAGCCCGGCGGGCCGGATCGGGTACGGGCCTAACAATATTGCTCGGTCCCGAGCCCTCAGAGGCCAGGTCGGCCCGGAAGCACGGCTAACCATAAAAGTAGCCCTTTGGTCTATCCCTATATAAGCTAGCAGCCGCTGGGGACAGCTACAATTGGGCACCGTCTACAACTGACAAAAATCCAATGAAATGCAAACAATTTAAGAGTACAGGTATATCAACATGTCGCGGTGCCTAATTGTTTTTATCACGCGGTGCCCAATTACTGAAGGACGATCGACTTTGAGCCCGCCGCAGGAGACACCAACGAAATTTTTGTCGAAAATTTGATGAAAATGTTGAAAATTTGCTGTGGCGGCGCCTTGCGGCGAGCAACTTCACTTCATTTCGGTGAAGTGCCAACTTCAGTGAAGCAGTCCGTTTCCCGAGTGAAGTGAAGTGAAGTGAAGTAAGGGTCAACTTCACTTCACTTCAGTTCACTTCACTTCACTTCACTAAACTTCACTGAAGTTAGCACTTCAGCAAAACAGTGGATGCCTGTACTCAGCGCACGCTAGACACTAGAGCGTTCTAACCTTGGAATGACGCCTGCTTGAGAGAGCGGTATTCTCGGTCGGTACTCGAACGGTCGTGCTGAAGAGGTAGCCATGATTGTAAGCGCAATTAGCAGAGCCAAGTAGATACCGCAACCAAGCATGGGAAGCAGCCGCATGTAGTACGGATGAATAACGAACTAGAACGACTTAAAACGTATGTCAAGACCAACTTCCAACTGCTCTAGTTGGCAGCCAAGCGGCACGCCTAAAGTTGCGACTGCCCGGAAATATAAGAATCTCTGGTATTCATGATCTCGTAGACGCTTGTCTCATGCGTAGCACATCAAAGCAAACACCCGACTCGAAACGTTTTGAATCGCAAATATGTGACGACTATTGCATTTGATGGACATCTCCGTCATCCGGCAGGATTCCAGCATGTATAAAACACCGTTGCCGTAATGAAACATGTACGACGTGGGCCTTGAATTAACGACCTCCCTCTTAGGTTAGGAGGGAGGTCGTTAGGAGTCCTAATTAGCATTTAACTCAAATCCGGCCACATGGTAGATAGTAACAAGGTTGAGAAGGATAAGTAATGCGCATCATCAATGGCCCCTCAATGCGTTTTAGTGGTAATGTGGCTGCATCCGGGCGCGCATCCAGCTACTAGGGAGATCTCGACGCACTCACTCATTTGGGGGTACACCTACGCACTTCTAGGGAGTCTCGTGACCTGTGATCCCCCGCACACCCGTGAATGCATCAGAATCGTGTATACTTTCTTGCAGGGGTGTTAACGGGTCGACCCGGTCCGGTTCCGGTCCGGGTCGACCCGNCCGAAGCGCGTTCGACGGGAGGCGTTATATTGCGCCTTTTGAAGATCAGATTTTGCGCAAATCGCTAACCATGACTGAACGCGAATAAGAAGCCCTCAAACCGAGAGTTGCATGGTCACTGCGTGCTAAGCCCAGAAACGTATTTCGGTAGCTGATGGGTCGGAAAACCCCCTTAAGGTGTCTTCTAGGTCAAACAAGTGGTGAGTGAGAAAAATTTTGCCACAGGACTATCGAGTGCATGATCTAAAATGTAAAGTTGTTATGGGTAACCGTAGTGACAAGCAGCCTAATAGGTACTGTTCGTGACTGCCACCACCAAAGTCAAGCCATCCAGCTAACGTTCAAACGTCGAAAGAACGGTGGACAAGCAGATTCTTCCCATAGCATTATTCATTGTCAGTGGTGACGCGTTATGTACAAAGAATTATTTACAAAAGGATAGTAGTTGCACAAGAGTCAGCGCTTGGAGATCGGCGATTGCATTGATCAGGGACGTTGTGTTGAGACGCTTGTCTAGTCTTTAATGCGTGCGAATGGGACGCCATGAGGATTCATGCGATCGAGGTCCTTCTTCCAAAGTTCACAGTTCATCGGAGTGAAGAAGCATGTGCGACTGTACTTCCCACTTGGATCAGATCGTTTGACGCGGTGCCTAAATTGCTTCGATCTTCTAGGCGTCATTAAATGTGGTTACGCTGAATAGATCAAGCAAATAAGACTATTACTAACATAAAAGTGAATTTTGAGTACTACTATACATCGCTTTGACCTAAGGTGCTGACGAGACCGGCCAAAAGTTTCTTTTTTCCGTGGGCCTGTCGAGAGATGTCTTCCAGGCAACGTACCACTAGCTATACCATAAAAGTCCTCGGATCGGAACCAGGGCATAATAAAACTTTTAGGAAAATGCATGCAACGTGACATAGTGGAATCATGCATGGATGCTAACATGCGGTTCCGTATGCAAAAGCATGCTTTCAGAATTCAAAACTGGTGCCATTCTAGCAAATACAGGGTAGGCGCACAACCATGCCTGCTGAGCTCCTGCACGTATGAGATTGCATTGTGCCATGCAAAGCACACCATGCCAGACAGGCGTTTCGTCATGCGCGTATTTCACGTTAATGCGTGAAATGTGCATGGAGTTGCGGTATTACGCATCAATTCGTAACCTAGACAAATCGCCTACCCAACCCTTGCTTACATTCGTACCACCGCTGTACAAAAAGAGACCATTCGCAGGAGCACAACTTAAAACTATGGCAATACAGACTAGAGATCGACATTTACCCGTACCGTATGCCGTACCGTACTGGACCCCCCCCCCGTACCGTATGCCGTACCCGTACCGTATTACGGCCCGTATTTGAACCCGTATTCCGCCCAGAAATTCGCCCCAATTGCGCTATCATTCAACAAAAAGAGTAAAAACGGCATTCTTATGGGCAACGGGTAGCACATAAGTCGTATTCGTAGTCAAAAATGGGCCTTTTTCCTTACAAAAAATTGCTATTTCTGCTTTTTTTTTTAAAAAAATTNAGAGAGCGGTGTTCTCGGTCGGTACTCGAACGGTCGTGCTGATGAGGTAGCCATGATTGTAAGCGCAATTAGCATAGCCAAGTAGATACCGCAACCAACCATGGGAAGCAGCCGCATGTATTACGGACGAATAACGAACTAGAACGACTTAAAACGTATGTCAAGACCAACTTCCAACTGCCCCAGTTGGCAGCCAAACGGCACGCCTAAAGTTGCGACTGCCCGGAAATATAAGAATCTCTGGTATGCATTCTCTCGTAGACGCTTGTCTCATGCGTAGCACATCAAAGCAAACATGCGACTCGAAACGTTTTGAATCGCAAATATGTGACGATCTTTGCATTTGATGGGCATCTACGTCATCCGGCAAGATCCCAGCATATATAAAACACCGTTACCATACTGAAACATGTAAGTATATGACGTCGGCTTTGAATTAACTACCTCCCCCTTAGATTAGGAGGGAGGTCATTAGGAGTCCTAATTAGCATGTCACTCTAATCCGGCCAGATGGTAGATAGGTAACAAGGTTGAGAAGGATAAGTAATGCGCATCATCAATGGCCTCTCAGAGCTTAGTGCCTGAGCATGCGTTTTAGTGGTAATGTGGCTGCGTCGGGGCCTGCATCTAACTACCCGGGCGATCTCGATGCCCCAACTCATTTTGGGGTACACCTACGCACTTCTAGGGAGTCTCGTGAACCGCACACCCGTAAACGCATCAGCATCTTGCATACTTTCTTCGCACCAATTTAGGAAGGTATATCCTTTCCATCACCAGGAATCTTTGATGGCACCGTTGTCATGATTTTGAGGCTCAACGACACAACTGAATGATTATCTTTCTCTTGTGGTCGATGCACGTGCTTGTAACTTTTCAGATGATAGCTAACTGCGATGCTTGGACAGTCGACAGTTCTTGGCATAACGCCAGACAAGAGGTTGTTTAATTAGTACGACCGGCTGCGGTCACATCGAACCAGCTGGGAGGACACATAAATGGAACCAACAAATTCGTGGGAGTTCCTAAGTGGTTCCACACTGAAAAATCCACCAAAGAATATGCGTCAACGCAGGCATTCCTGTGGAGAACAGTCGCTCGACGCTGCTGTAAGGCACTTTCCGTCCATATCTGTAGTTTATTTGAAATTTTTAGTTGGAATCGGACCAGCAACCACCTCTTGAACGTGACCGTCCGTCGTCTGCACAGTTGCAAGGGTAGCGCGAGTTCTGACAAATGACGAGATCATAACATAGGTGCATTTCAGGAGTCGAACGTTTTACAACAGTCCCGGATCGGTGTGCGCAAACTTCCAGCGAAAAGGTATGACTTCAGAAAACGGCCTCCTCAAAACCTTCTTTTGTACTTCTAAGCAAGCTTTTTAGCGCCACCACCGCCACGCTTCGTGTTCATGGATGAAGAAGCTGATGTGGAAGATGCTCCGCGCTGTAGCACGAGCAGGTGCGCTGCCAACCATCGCTACGGAAGCGGCAGTGCTAGCAACTTTTCCAAGAAGCAACAACTACTAGACGATTCGCCTCCATTCAATCGAGTCGGACTCAACTGTAGAAAGCAACGTAAGTCTGCCCCTTGTGGCTAAAATACAAAGCGGAAGCTTGCTTTGCAGTGGTGGGAACGTCAAGAGGTGATTACGACACCCACGGACTTGGATGGCAAGCGTCGAAGGCAACGGTCAAGGAGCGCATGTCGCATCTGTTCCAGAGTGAGACCATGGCTGACGTCTACTTCGTTGTAGGAAACGAGACCCACGAGCAAACACAGGTATAAAAAATCTCCAGTTATAGCTTAATGTGTCTGAGTATTTAGAGAATCCCAGCACACAAGTTCGTGCTCTCGATTGGCTCTGCCGTGTTCGACGCCATGTTCAACGGAGCACTTGCTTCGTCGGAACCCGCCACAGCAGAGCAGACCCAGAATAGTGCGTGCTCCAATTGCGTTCAGGAAATCCGAATACCGGACATCGAACCAAAGGCTTTCTGCATTCTCCTCGGTACTTCACATGCAGCCGGTGCCATCGTTGACGCTAGCATTTAGGTTTCTTGTACACCGACGAAGCAGTTGTTGGATCGGACACGGTGATGACGACGTTGTATACCGCCAAGAAGTACGCTGTGCCCGCACTGGAGTTAGTCTGCGTCGACTTTCTGAAGGAACACCTCTGTGCCGAGAACGCTTTCATGCTTCTCACGCAAGCCCGACTGTTCGACGAGCCGCACCTTGCAGCGATGTGCCTGGAGATTATTGACCGCGAGACAAACGAGGCGCTACAGGCTGAAGGATTCTGTGACATCGATCATGAGACGCTGTGCTCCGTCCTGAAACGTGACACCCTACGCATAAGCGAACTCGCACTTTTCCAAGCAGTACGCAAGGAATGTCATGTTCCTCACGAAATAGCTCTATTGCAGGTCATCCGCTGGGCGGTTGAAGCATGCAAGCGAAAGAACGTCCCGCTGACGAATGAGTCCCAAAGAGCACAGCTCGGCGAAGCGCTGCACCTAATCAGGTTTCCTCTCATGCCTATCGAAGAGTTCGCCCAGCATGTCGGTAAGATCAAGTGAAAAAAGACTATACCACTACAACTGTGAATTTAGCTGTTACACGACTCCTGTCAGATAGCGAGCTGGTTAGGTCAGTTTGCCGGACAGTTTAAGTAAGGATGTAAGACCTGGTTTGTTTAGCCTTTTCCTGCATTTCACCGTGAATCCGAAGCCGAGCGTGGATTTTCCTGTCCTACCACGTTGCTGTATATTTGGCAAGGAGATGGTCGTAAACCGCTTCCAGCGGATCGAGACGCGCTGGGGATACAATGGAACGAGCGACCGCATAAATTAAGAATTTCATCTTTGCTCGGCAAACAACATTTGTAATTTAGGTTTACGGTGGATGCCCCGATCTATGTGCTCGGTTTTGGACTATACGGTTCGATGCATGGACCCTATGACTACGGCTGTACAATCGAAGTAAGATGGGGCCTCTCACTATCCCTACCTCTACTTGCTAGATAATCAACTTCGCAACCGGTCACGTCCTTGCACACAATGAGACGTCGTTCCTCTGCGACGGCACGCCCAACGTCTTTCGAGTGCTCTTCCGCGAGCCGGTTGAGATACAAAGCGGGGTGTCCTACATCGCATCCGCCTTTCTTGCGGTACGTTGACAACTTAAACAAGTGATGGGCACAGCCAGTCTATCTCGTTTAGCGTGGTCCGGACTCTCACTACGGCTCGAAGGGACTACGACGCATTATACGCCAAACTCCAAGCGGGCCGATCACATTCCAGTTCAGCTACGCTGCGGGGAACAACAACGGGACCTCGGTGGACGACGGTCAAATCCCCGAATTAGTCTTCTGTACGAAAGTCAACTGAAGCTTGGTACTGACTCTGTCCTGCACACTATTACTTGTGACGGTCTTGGAAAACATTTGAATAAACGATTTATTGTCTTCAACCGCGAGCATAATATCATGCACACCTTAGAATGGAAATGTCAGAAAGTGTCATGCTTGCCGTCACAATAATAGTCTACGTGCAGAAACACACGCTCAACAAAGTCCAGCGCACGTATCTTGTGGTCCAGCGCCTCGGTGATGTCGTGAGTGATGCGCAGAGGGAGATGTTCGTCGAGGACAACGTGAATCTCAACCAGAGCCTTCTCGCCAACGTGGTAGACGAGGATGTGATCGATGCACTTGATCTTCTCGTCGTGCTGAATGGCAATGCGGAGCACCCGGCTCAGATGCTCCTGCGCAACTCGGCGGCCAACGATGAGTGGAATATGCTCGAAGGCGTTGCGGAACCAAGACAGTGCTACGTAGGTGCTAAAATGAACGCTTACAATAAATGTATGGGCAGAGAGAACTCACCACACGAGTATGGCTCCTGCTGGGTCCGCATCTAAACGGCTGAATTAAGCACTTCTCTTTTCTTCAAAGAATCTTACACGGCCAGTAGTGGTCCCCGACGTAAGCACCAGCGAGAGCCACGGCACTTGTCAGTATGTCGTTGCGCTGGTCCAGCGCTAATGTCTTGCTGTTGGACGTTCCATGCCTGTAGCACAGTATCATCAAGACGAGTTTTACCGAAATGCCTCCAAGAAGAATAGCTAGCGTTGGGATGTTGGCGTCAGGGCCAGCCTAAACTCCGGCACGTTGCTGATCTGGCTGCTTCCTTCACTTGTTGTTAGCACTACAAACTTACCTACCGAATGTGAAATGATGGACTGCACGGACTGAAACGGAATCGTTTAAACCGGCGCATGCGTTTCATCTCTATACCTGCACAATGAGCATTATGTTCGCGCTGCCCATAAGCATCGAGCAGATGATGACCGCGACCAGCTCCAGACGCTCACGTCCACGTGGGTAGTTGAACTGGAAAAGAAGCGTTCAGAAGGAATGCAGCGTAGCAACGTACAAAGTTCGTGTTGTTGATTGACCATACGGCCCAGTTGATGGCCACTGAGGAAACGATGTCCATGGAAGAGTCTACAAAGGCGCTGAAACCGACTGTAAGTCATAGCCGATGCATGGGAGACCAGGTCTACCTTATGACAGAAAGAGATCCGGAAAGAATGGCGGCGATTAAATTGCCCGTAAGCATGACGATGTTGAACACGAAGATCGTAGACGCAAGCAACCGGTCGATCTTCCGCCGGCGGGCACCCTTCTTGTCGCATTCCATCGTGTGCTTTGCTGCGTCGAAACCGTGCAGGATGGCATCGTCTTGACGGTAAAGCTCTTGAAGTTTTGTCTGCTCCGAGTAGTACTAAACATGCATTCGCATTCACGGCGAGCGCCGAGGCATGAATTATCCGTACCTGCTCAATTCCTTGGCGGCGTCGTCGGCGTTCAAAAAATCCCACACGAGGTTGCTTGACCTTGCACGGTGCGTGCACAATGCCGTTCTTAGGCTTCGTCAGTAGAGGCTGACGCTCACTTTCTCCTTCTTCGACGTCTCTCGCCTCCATAGACCTATTTCCATAGCCATATTAGGGTGGGACGGGTTCAATTTATTCTTTTCACTATTAAGTCGCCAACAGGCATTTTGACACTTAACAACACTAAATTAGAGATGGCAGAATGCAGAAGATGAAGAATTAAAGCAAAGGTATCGAAACAATAATTTCCGATGGCAGCACATATTAAGCGTGACGAAAAACCAGCGAGAGACAAGGAAGAAGCGAGTGCACGATAAGGCGGTTCTTATCACCTCAATGCGCGATGCGGTCACTTCGCTCAGCGATCTTGGGCAACTGTCGCTTAAAAAGGGAATGGACTCACAATAAGCATGCGTTACCCGCTAGATGCCGCGCGTTTCATCAGGAGTTGTAAGTAGCTAATGAAAGTATCAAGTTTTGCGCCAATAAACATCCATCATTCATAGGATAAAGGCAACAATATTTACAACTACGGTTGTTCACCGGTCCAGATCAGTGTGTGTCTCCCATGGTTTCGCCTGTTTTCACGTAGAACCGTAGCTCTTCTTCGCTGTTAACGACGATCAATCTAGGTAAGGAAGCGTAGGGTTATGTAACGGGACCAACTCGGCCCTCACCTTTTCTTAACAATGTGGTCGCCGCTTATCGAGAGAAGCTGTTGTTGTAGCGCTAAACGGATGCGTGACCAAAGGAAGGAAAGCAAAACGTCCTACAGTTTGACATGCGACTTTCAGCCGCGTTTCTTCCAGCACTGAGCTGCTGTTGTAGGTAGGGATTCGCCGCTAGTGCTGCGCGTATTTGGTCGATGCTCAGGTACCGCTTCCGACGGAATCCTAAGCTTCGCGCTACGTGGTCGTCAGCAGGACATCCTTCTACGCTCCCACAAACGGTCTGCAAGCATCAGTAGGCTAGGCAACTAACGCCAGTGGACGCCTACCTGTGGGCATGGTGCGAACGGACAGATTCGAATGAGACACGTGTACTGGACCTGAGTAGTGGTCTGATAGCGGAATGACTCCACCGTCACTCGGATTCCGTAGTCGGTACGCTGTGGTGGGCACACAAGTCCGACATGATCCGCCTGACAGCCGTCTTTTACGATCGCGAGTGGTTCCTTCTCCCATTCGTAAAGCGATCCTATCGGCTCTACTTGACAGCCCGAGATCGACATGTAGGCAGCTAAAAGCCAATAATGCCACGCTTGGAAACAAGTACGGTTGCACCTACGGGGTATTGCATAGTATGGCGTAAAGCTTAGCGTAATTCGACTGCCAACCACGACTGCTTCGGCTGGCTGCCCGTTGTGGAACACGTCAAAAGCTACTGCTTCTTTCGGCTTCTCGCCAAGCGCAGGAGCCTTGTTGTTGACGGTCCTAGGTGAACACGGTTTAGACTATTTGCCCAAGTAAAGCTTGCTGCATACTTGTTTGCATCGGTCGCATGACCGGATGCTACAGTAGTTGTTGTCGTTGTTGATGATGTCGCATCGCTTGCTCTAGTAATTGGCGCTATTGTTGTAGTGGTCGTTGAAGGAATGAGCGTTGTTGTGCTGGGCGATGTTGTTGTTGTCGTTGTAGGAGAGGACGTCGTAGATCCACGAGCGTCTTTTGTCGACTGGCTGGAGCTGCTTGCGCTGTCTGCTCCGCTCACAGGTGCGTTGCCCTTCGTACTCAACGACACCACGTTGGTTGACGGAAAGGAAACGTGCGTAGAGAAACTACAAACATTATCACAATTACAAAGTAGTCAGGATTTAAACGTAAGGGCAAAAAGGTACACACCTAAAGCCGTTCTTGGTGATATCGCGTGCTATGTGTGGAGTGGTGGGTGCAGTGGACGTGGTGACGGACGTCGACTGTGAATGCTCCTTCGCTCGGGGCGCGTCGGAAACGGAGTTTGTTTCCAGCGATCTGTCGCGAACAATCGGCTTCTGGAGGTCGTCCGAAGACAGGATTTCCAATCCACGGCGCGTAGTGCCGCCGGATGACTGAGCGGTTGAGACAGAAGGTGATGTTTCGTTCGAGATGTCATTAGGCGTTGTTACAGTCGTGACAACTGCTTGGTGACTTGAAGAGATTGTGGATTGAGTTGACGATATCGTCAAAGGGAAGGTGTCTTTTGTTGTGGGTTTTAATGCGTGCTGATCGTTCGCCAAATCTGCGGAAGCATTGGTCGTCTTGCTGCCGTCCATTTTGACCATTTGGGATTTGGCGAAGAATCCGTTGGTCCCCTCCACTTCCTTTGCAGAGTCTATCAGCGCCGAAAGTACAGATTGGGCATTGTTGCTTGGCCTACTGAAATGTAAGATGTGTTCACGGCAAACGTTAGTAGGCCTTTTTAAACGCTCTTGTACCACGGAATGCTGGTGCTCGACTAACCTGTCCCTGTTTGTTTGCGCAGTTTTGTTCCCAAGGACTCCCGGACATTTTGCCTGATAGGTAAGGTCATCCGAGGTGATGAAGTAGAGCGGTTGCACACCATCCGTAGAGAGCACGACCTCTAGTGTCATGTCGGAACCCTGAATGGAAAGTTGATAGGTCTAAGCAGACAAACACATTAGTTCCGTTATCGAGTAAGTAGTATTAACGACAAGACCTAGACGATTTTTACCGCAGAAACAGCCATGTTTTTTTTGCTGCTGCGCTATTTTACTTACGTACCTTGTAACGAATGCTGTCGCTGCAGTTCTTGGAAATCGTTGGATACGGGAACAGGTACTCGAACTTAGTAGCCTCCGTAGGTTCTATGCGGCAAGTGAAGAAGTCGTACAGCCCGTAGAGTGCACCAGTGTACGGAAACTTGGAATCCACCATCACAAGGAATCCGTTCTGCTCGCATTTGTAAGAGAACGTGTACGTGTCTAAGCGCCAGTCCGGATGCAGCATGACACAATGTACTTACTGTTGAAGCAGTTGTTCTCGTAGTAGTCCACGCGGAAATTCGGATTATTGTTTATGCGGATGAGCGAGGGCTTGCTAAGCTGGTTCTGCTCAGACATGTGGCAACCTAGAAGGTTGTAATCGTCTTATCCAGACTGGGTATGACGGTTACCTCCATCCGTTCGATTGAAGGAGACGCTGCGGCACAGAAATTTGTCCTCATGCAGGCAGGCTGCAAGGCAGTCTTCAAGCGTCTTGCTAAAGAACGTGCGGGTCACTTCCTCGCTCGCCATGTACCGATCCGAAAGGAAGGTGAATGCATATTCCCCCGCGCATGTTTTCTCCGCTGAAGCAATGCAACATAGTGCGAACGGACACATGCTGGACTAACTTTTCAAGCAGTACTTCCAGTAGAAGGAGTACCGATCGTCGGCCTCGATATAGCCGTCCGTATGCTGCACATTGTCCTTCTGGAAGATCTGGCACTCGTGCGTATACTGGTTCAGACCAGCACGGTGATTAAAGGCGGAACACTGCAAGAAGTAAGCCTTCAATGCACGTTATGCACGAAATCACCTGTTGCTCCGTGCCACTACGCTGCGGGTTCTCGTCGTTCGCACACGAGGTCTTGCATGCGTTGAAGGAAATGGGTCCCTCTTTAGCCGGGCTTAGGTTTAACCTTACGCGTGGCCATCGAACGAACACGGGCTTGCATGTCTCGTTAGCTAAACGCGCTATAGAATAGTAGTCTCGAAGGAGCAAAGGTCTATCGGCAAGAAGTCTTTAGGATCAGAAATGGAATTGTCGAAATGCATGGTAATACTTACAGGCATAACTTGCAGCAACGAAGACGACAGAGGTAGCTAAGAAGGTCCTTAGCATCTAAGACGTTTAAATTATTTTAAAAGCGGATTAAAGCGAAGTTTACGGTGTCGACGCGAAACGAAGATCCACGAACGGTCACTCAGGCCAAACACTACGCGAGTCATGACAACACAATTGACCTACATCGCCTGCGGCGAGAAAGGAAGGCATACATCTAGTGCGAAACATTCTACACCCATAAAGGGGACTGACAACGGGATCCTCTCTGATGCTTGTAACTTTTGCACTCGTCTTGCCTTTTGCAGCGCATAATCTGTTATACCTTATTGTACCGGTAGCAGGATGGGGCGTCTCACTGATGCTAATGCGGGTGACCACATTGGATGAGTAAAAACTTATTAACATCATGCTGT
Source organism: Aphelenchus avenae (assembly GCA_020875895.1). Taxonomy (NCBI): domain Eukaryota; kingdom Metazoa; phylum Nematoda; class Chromadorea; order Rhabditida; family Aphelenchidae; genus Aphelenchus; species Aphelenchus avenae. The sequence goes on from JNEY01000004.1 coordinate 406,650, forward strand.
AGAACATGATCAGCATGAAATAGGTATGGAATATGTACTACGTAGTGCGTACACTTCCCGGGTGATATCACCAGACACCTAGCTATGGAAGCGGTCATCGCTTGGCTGCTAGCGCTGCAAGTGAAAGCGGCTGGCAACGCCAATGACCCAAATTCGACATAATTCACTCACGGCTCGCGAACATATTTGGATACGCAAAAGTGGTTAAAGCTTCACCCGTGGGAACAGCTGACGTTAGCAGTAGCGTGAGGTGAATTTCCATAGTTTTCCACTCTAAGTCTCACTGCTAGGGATATGCTGCGAACAGAGCGTCAATAACGGGATGTTGGCAAGTTTGAGACGGCAACCAGATGCGAAGCCTTGAAAGATTTGTAACTACAAACGACAAGGGATGAACGAGCGAAAAGAATAGACGGGTGATCGACGAAAAACGTGCCGTCAACGCCACTGCGCATCGTTTTCTAAGACGTCAGCGGATTAACCCAGATGTTTGCTATTGCGCAACAACCTCAGACGGAATGGTCAAGCGATGGATGTTGCATTGGGCACTTAAAGGGCTCTGGAGCCAACAGTGCTCATGAAGTCCTTTTCAGAAGCGACGGTTAGTAATCGCAAAGGTAGGGGTCCTCCTGACCGCATAGCATTATGAAGAAGGATACAGAAAAATGCCCAGGAATCAACCAAGGATACATGCACACCAACTAAAAAGAGCATGCGGAACTGAGTAGCTCGATATTTCCAAGGCGTAAATCCAGCGGTGGTTTTGTTCGAAACCGTCGGAATCAATGTTGCCGGCCTTGACCTTCTAAGCGATGCGCGATGGCCTGAGAATGCGTCAGACCGAAACAAAAACCTTTCCTTCGGCTTTACAAGAAGCCGTTAGTACATCAGCAATCGCGCTAGGATGACATCGTTCCACTAACACCTAGACTTTTCACAAGGAATATGTCGCGGTTTTAGAGGAGAGAGCACCCCGGGCCTCTCGCTAGGCTGAAGGCTCACCGCCAGGAGCAGTTTACGGATAGGATGGTCTATAATTTTTGTGAGAAATTGATCGAACTTGGTAAGGAAATCGTCATTGCGGCAACTACCGCGAGGTATTTCGAGCCTAATATTCTTTTTAAGTCGATCATTTTCATTTTTGGTTAAAAAATCGGTTATTTGCGTGTATGAATGCGGTACACCGGCAAAATAGTTTTGCTACCACCACTTGCCATTACCGCCACTGCATGGGGTCGACTGCATAGCTTTGCTATTCTGCTACTAGCAGATTCATGCATACTGTCCGCATCAAGCGCTTGCAGCTCGCAGAAACGGGTCGAATGAACGAGCTATGAGGCAATTTATGGTAGCATCATAGAAATGTATAAAATTTTGCATTCAATGAATGGAAATCTTCGCGATAGCGGTTACGCCATGAACCGCTCAACCCTCGGTATGTGCATGCCAATTTCGGAGCTAAAAATCGCACACTAAAATACATACGTAAGGCAGGCATACCCCTGTGGATAGATCGAAGGAGCTGTGTACGGCCGACGACAGCAGAAATGTGTCGAGAGGGATACCGCTAATGCGATCAAACTTACCACAAGCATCGCGAATGTAACGAGGATTACGGTTGGATTCAGGCAGTATTCTGAACGACGTAACACTGTACACGTTAGGTTCTCTTCTAAGCAAATTCTAGCTTTTACTTGCCGATGATGTACCTGTCTTGGATGGGTCCATTTCGAGAATCCTGAAAAGACTGCTCCGGTAACGAGGCGGCTCTGGAGCTTCGTCTTCGACAAGCACCCTCAAGCGGTGGTCCACGGTGATCATATCGTCTCCGTCCTTTTCTCGCGTTTCTCGCTTTATTCTCACGGATGGGCATGGATCCTTTAAACATGCGCCGGACGATATCACCTTATGTCTCTACGCGTACTTTTTGTTCGCATGTCGATCGGCAAACAATGACAGTGCAGACGATGTCGATTTGATCCGATCCGTCTATACGGAAGGCAGTTAGTTCTGCCTCCATTCCGCGCGGACCGGGCATCATGTTCCCCATGATTTGTGGCATAAGTGAACAACTAAAGTAGCGGATGGGATAGGTCACGACTCTTTCGCTGAGCGGACAGCATTCGAAACCGACCCTTCTCCGATCAGTTGGACGGAGTTCGGTCGAGGTTCACGCCCGCCAACCCTGCTTGCGTTGCAGTCTGCTACTCGTAGTCGAGAAACTGAGAAACAGCGTTTACAACGTGGCCTCGACATTCCAACTTACCTTCTATGTCACTTTGTATAATGGCCATCAAGTGCTGCAAGATGACATTAGAAGCGCAACCAGAAAGTCGGGAACCTACTTCGCCAATGTAGACGTTATTGACCGGTCTATTGTCCTTCAGGATCTTTAGTGACACATGCGTCCTGCGATCTTCCGAATGCCTCGCAGAAGAGACCACGGACTTCGGCTCGGGACCGCTAAAATTGAATCAGCGTTTGACCCTGGTGCATGACGTACCCCACAACAATGCCTGAATGAACCACGGATTGTTGATCATCCGAATCCGAGTAGTCGCAAGTAATCTGATAGAAGAAGTCGTCCTTGGTGGTTACGTCGTAGGGGAACACCTTAAATGGGGCCGATATGAGAGATGCCTCTAGAATCATTACCATATCGTTCGTCATCACTATGACTGCTGTAAGTTCGTTATCCTGAATGCAAGAAGGGTCATCAGATAACTGCGAAAATGGTAATGAGTACCGCTTCAAGTGCGTTGCACCAGTTGTTGACCGAAGGACGCGGGATGAACATCGAGAATTCGTCCTGGTTCTCCACAAAAACACGGCATTGGGAAAACCTTTCGGCAGCGTATACGGCCCCAGTGTACTTCTGAACTTCGTTGTCAGTCGCGCCAACCGGGCAACTTACCACGCCAGTAACTCGGAATGTCACGTTGACACCGCTGTCCAGACATGCGGCCTTCACTTTTACACTACCGGACGTGATGCGACCCACTGTCGTTATTCGGTGTGGAATCTGCGACTCTGTCCATGCGGTTGCCGGTTGAGTCTCTTCGGTAGTGGTCTCTTCTCTTGCAAGGGTTGTTGATGTAGGGGTTGTGTCTAATGACGTCGTCGATTCGTGATCGAAACTCGAGTTAGTGGTTAGGCTCGTTGCGGTAGCAGTGGGATTTGTTTCAGTCGGTTCGTCAAAGAACTTCTTGCGCGGTGACACCGTGCGGAAAGGCTTAAGCAGGGTTCTAACCGAAGTTGCTGCAGGAGTCGTAGATGGCTGAGAATTCAAAGTGACCTCGGTTTCCGGGATCCTTGGCGTCGTAGTGGTCACTGGAGCAATGGTATCGGCTGGGCTCACAGGTTCTTCAGTAAGCTGCGTCGTGATGTCGAACGGATCCTCAACAACAGTCGGGACTTGCGTGGTAGTGGATTCCTCCTTCAGAAACATCATTGCCGTGAACTCTCGGACAGCTGGAGTAGCCGTGGGTCGCGTAACTTTTCGTAGTTGAGGACGCGTCGCCGTCGCCAACAACGGGACGCGAGATATGAGCCGAGCAGGGTATGTAGACTTAGTAGCGTCGACCAGTTCGCGGTTATTCGAAACAATGCCCTTTGTGCCTAAACAAGGAATCATTTACCGCTGTAGCCACATTGGTACCCAAGATGCATGCGGACCCAAGGAAGGCGTACAGGTCGAAGCTCTGACTCGCTTGGGTTATCACAGCGAACCGACTATTCCGGTCGATGGAAGAGCTCGAAAGTAGGCAGTCACGACTTCGAGGGCTGTACGCGAATGTGGCGCACTTTATTGCTGTTTTGGCGCAGAGTTCTTCACATTGCCTGAGGGTGCGGACGTTCACTAAAACGAAATCTAAGTTGTCGTGACGTTCAGTGTTTCTCGTCAGCATGAATGGGCGCCTTCTGAATCGCCTACCTCGATGTATATTTCGAAATTCGAGCCGAAGGGTACGTCCCTTCTCAACAAGCATTCCGTGCTCGGTGTCGCATGCGGATTTCCCTACGACCGGTGCCAATGATGTCCCGACTTTTGCTCGCTCCGCCGCGATACTTAGCGCAGACAAACTGGCGTCCCTGCTCGGAGGTAGAGTAGTCTGCGACTGGGTGCCTAGAACTCGTCCAGTAACATCAAGCAGGCATTCGACGCAACGCGACAACATACTGGTAAATGGCAAGCCACTTGTGCCGGTTCCGCTTGAGGTCAGTTCGGTAGAGCGGAATACTGCTTTTCGTTCACATGCCAGCTCGTAGTAATCGGCAGACGGGTGAGGATCTGCTCGACTTTGCAGATCCCTCTGGCTTTGCTCCAATAATTTGCAGTTTCGCTCTGGTCTGTCAAACGTGAAGGCCATGCATGCGTCGGACAGAAGGCAGTGTTCCATGCACAGATCAACACTCACATCTGAATCAACGCATGAGCCGGTGTGTTTGGTACTAAAAAGGCTGCAGTATACCTATGAGATGTTTAAGGACACCGGCAGCTGCAAGAGTTGCATTCGGTATCCGATCGAAAACATAGGGGCCTAAATGCGGATTGGGTCATAGAGCCGATTGTTTACGAAGACGGACGATAAAAACCGACCGAGGCACGGAACGTCAACTTTGTCGCTTATGCAGAACGGCTCGTACAAGTCGAATCTATCAGATTTAGGTGAGAACGCTGTTGATTCGACGCCCAAGAAGCATTCTCGTGTGGTACGGTCGTAGTCAAAGGCTTGGCAGAAAACTATTCCACTGAAATTAGCGTACTTAACGGCACTTTAGGGTGAAACGATAACCAAAAGACGCTTAAAAATGTCACCTTGTTATGCATTCGCGCATACAGTTCCTAACCGACAATGTACCCATCGCGACGCTAAGTCCGTACACTTCGGCGTTCTTCGTAACCGCAAACTCAATGCGACGTCCGTTTGGGCACCGATTCTTCTCTTAATCACGACGGTATCAGTATCAATATCAAAGCTGACAAAGATCTTGAGGCAGTGCCTACCTTTAGAGCACATATTTTCGTAGTAATCCATGCCTTCACTTTCTGTGAGTCGCATATCAACCGAGCGGTAGCTATGTTCGAGAACTTCGCAGACACCGCTACTAATGTTGAAGTTGACTGCCTTGCATGTCCGACTGACGAGGCACAAGTCAAGGCATCGCTTTCGGTCGTTACCAACGGCAACAGTTTCGACTGGGGCAATATTCAGGAACCGATCAGAAGCAATGTCGAATGCGAAAGCGCTTTGAGAGCATGCGCTTGGGATGGGCAGACAAGCACGTTCAAAATAGCTAGTTCGATTCCCGAGGTCCTCACTGGGACCCATTCGCTGCAACTCATGCTCAAATCTGTCAGCAGCGTAAGGAACTTACCAGGGTAGCATTAGAGTCGAAAAACTCGCATGACCGATCGGTGGACTTTCCCGTATCTGCAAAGACAATGAATGGTAACCCTCACGTCGTAGACAAACTTGCATATGAAGCCGTGACAGCGGAAGGGCTGACCGCTCACCGGTTCCACCCTTCGTCGGCAACTTTCGGCACAATCCGAGAGCGAGTTCATGCGCCGCACAAAGTTTGGCGATCGCGTTTTCGGTGTAGGCATAGAATGTCGAATAAACGTTGGTAGCTCATTGGCGGCCTCGCATGGTGGTCCAGAACCAATGAATGCGTTGGAACGAGTTGGATTTGGTATGTCTGATGAACCAAGGACGACCTGCGTTGACAGTGAGTTAGCCCCGTGTCCTCGACTTGGACTGTCAGGGAAGTCCACGTCTGGCTCCTGAGCCTTCTCCATGTCGAACTCGAACACTTCAAATGGCGGAGCGTCTGCGTCCGATTCCTCCAGCTGGGCAACTAGATTTGTTTCAAGCAATGTTTACTGTGGACGGTAAAGACACCGACGTACCTGCGCAGTGCTGGTAAAGAATAAAGATCACAAATATTGTTAACTGTGCGTAGCAGAATCCTGCATTCTTGCGCATTCCGTCGACGGGGATACTAAGCTTACTAGGGATGGCCCGCTGACTACCCAGTTCCTAAAAAGAAAAAAAGCTGTGAAGCCACCTAGAGCAAACGGAAAATACATAAAGAGAGGATGAAGTGCTCGTCGGAGATGCGTGAAGGCGCCTCTCCGAAACGATAGCTTGTTTCTCGAGGATCGTTATGAGCGTTTCCGTTTGTCGCCATTGACCTTGCCGCCTAAGGCACTCAACGAGCTAAGTGCCCAGTTTTGTTCCCTTCACGATCACTGTGCATCGCACAAGCAGTCCATTCGGAGGATCAAAATGGAGACGATAACTTGAAATTTTCGGATGCGCACAAGCTTTCACAAAGCCTTGTCGGCATAACGTTATCGTTGAATTACCCTACACTCCATAGACTTTGTTCTTTCTGTCACGTTGCATACAAAGAACCTATAGAACGTTTTATTATTGCTTTAATGGCTTCGCAGGTAGGCAAAAATTGTGAGAAAGACTAGAAGTGAGGTAGCTCCGTGTCGCCTAGACGAGCTCGTCGGTATACCGTCCAGAAGGTCGATCATGCGAAACTGTTTTACCGTCGAAAGCACTAACTGGTAACGATCGCCCTGCTCGAGCAGGAAGATCTGTTCCAGTCGTTGGATAAACGGTGAGCACTTCTAAAACCCATCTTTCGTCAGGAAACCGAAGCGTCCTCACCTTTTCCATTTTTCCGATTTGCCAGTGAGGTTCCGTCTCGTTCGCGAACCGGTTTATTCCGTACCACTGTACCTGGAGCAGCATTACGGACGACTCTTTGAAGTTCTCGAGCAGCACAATTCTGCATAAAGTATCCTAAAACTGCTTTTGTATGAATCTAAGCCGCTCTGAGTAGAAATGTCTCGGTTAAAACTGACCTTGGGAACAATACGTTCCAAGGCGAACTGTAACCTACTGGTAATGTCGTTTGCTACCGAGACATCTGGACTGACCAGCCCTAAAGTCCCGTGTGCTTGCGAACATTAGTCTCGTTATAGAACGTACCAGACTTTTCTAATTGAAGTTTGGGAACGTTCTCCTTTATTAACTTCAGTTCGGCTTTTGAATAACCGATTGTGATGTACAGTCCTAAAAGTGTCACGTAGAAAACTTATATAGTTTCGCGCTTACCCGGTGGTAACAAGTCAAAAGCGCTCTCGTCACTAGTATCGCATATGAAGTTACTGGATTGGCACATACAAGCGCCGCGGCCGTCGATGTATAGTTTCTCACCGAATTCTGAAATCAAATGTACTTGATGTTTGACAAACGCAGGACGCTTACTGATTGTGGTCTGAGTTGTTTCACAGTTCCCTTCGGGCAGGCAGGGTAGTTCTTTGCAGGTGAGTGTTTCGTTCTGCGTACAAATGCACCAGGAGGAGCACCTTCCCGACCAGTCGTGATATTGCTGAATCGGACAGTTAACCTGGCATACAACATCGAAAGCACTCACCCGCAGCAGCGATCCTTTGTAGTGTCGAATCCACTCCCCATCTATGTTCCTGGTAACGCATCCACCTGGAAATCGATTTAAGCAATGACTGGAATTCTAGCCACACTCAACCTTCTTTCGGCGGTGGTGTCTGTGTAACATATTTACCGCCCAGCACACCTTTGCTGAATTGCGTGCGTCTTAGCGCCAACGTTGTGGACTGATTGACGGATGAGCTGTTTCCGGCACTAGCGGCAACTGTGGGCGTTGTTGTGGTGGACACTATAGCGTCGGTTGAGTTAGTAGCATCAGTTTCAGCACCGTTAGCGCTCGACGCGGAATTCTCCTGCTAGAAGGATTATTGTGCGAGTGTGTAAGACGACCTGATTATCGCTGTTTATCCCACTGGAGCTTTGATAGCATGCCTTACCTCAGCGTTCTCCGGCTCAATAGCAACAGTGGTAGCCATTGACGTTGTACTGCTTTTCTCCAGCACCGCGTCAGAAGCAGAAGCGGTAAAGTGCGGTCGTCTCCTATCGACGTGCGGATTTCCGTAATGATCCATGACGTCCTCTACAACTCATTCGGTGTTATTTGCAATACTTTCTTTGCTTGTTTTTACCAATGCATGGGTTATTCGGCAGAAGAACATTTTGTTGTTGGAGGCACTTGGAGTCGTTCACGTGGCAATAGCACGGCATCTCCAGATAAGTGGCTCGAACTGTGAGAAGTGAGTTTCGACACGCGACTAGGTCGGTGGCGGTGCATTCACTGCTGGACCCTTCATCGCTGGCTACCGTCGACACACTGCATGAGCGGTTGAAGTTTGGGAGATGACGTCTGAAAGCACGTGTAAACGTGTTTTTTTGGCGTGGAAACCATCAGTACGTGCATACCGAAGCGCAATGAACTTACAGGCAGTGAGAGTCGGATTGGCACAACTTCACGATCTGCGTGCAGCTCCACCTTGGCTTTTCCCGCGAATACGAGTACAAGCATCGAGGGTACATCCATTGCTAAGACGATGCAATGACAGTCGTGCGCTAAGTCGTAACAATGTTATACCTGCTGGTGTTTGCATGCACCGTCGCCGAAACTGCACGTACAGAACATCAGCGACTCAACCGTTCTCTTGGGCACATACCGCGCGAAGCGCCTGAGCGCCTAAAGTTAGTATATACGCAAACAAGATTGTCGGCTAACTACCTATTATCTTTAAACAATGCATTGTGAAAACGTTTCAGCATAATGCATGTTGTTGTCAATCCGGATTGGCTACTTACCGCCGCGCATTGCTCGCGGACGCACTCCTCGTCCAGACGGCATTTCATTCGAACTTCACTCAGATGCCATTTACACGTTTCGTTAAGCTCACAGGTTTCGTACGCCGCCAGGCAAGTGCTGCTGCCTTAATTACACTTGTGCGTCAAATAAATGAACGACAAATGCGTGCAACAATATTTGCCAGAACAATTCATGCGTGCCCCATATTCCCCATTAACTACGCTTGGGTCAGGAGAAAAAGATCTACTAGGTAATAGATTGCCGCAAGGGTCTGCTCTTGCTTCGAACCACCCTACTATGCATGCAAATGCTTGTCTAAACACCTAATGACTAAATCGGAAAAGGGCACATACGTTTCTCAAGGGTAAGCTGCACGAAGGCTGCACAAATGATGCATACTATGCGGATAGGTTTCGTGACAGAGCGCATGCGTCATCCACGCGAAGTCGAAGTTCACCGGGGGCATTTCGTGAAGAAGCAAAGCTCGGCAGCTGAGGTCATGTCATAATGGCAGCACGGCGATGCGGGTGCACTCGAATTAGAGTAAATGAGTGGGATTCTTCCGGTTGACTCTCCACGGATAATGCGCCCGATGCTTAACCGGCCGACCTCCTCCAATCCGCCGGTGGGCAGCGGACGTCCCGCGGCAGTGCTACTACCCAAGTTTTCTAAGCCGCCGAATAGACGCCGCCGCGAACGTGGACAGACGAGTTTTGTGGATGCCACCACAGCGAACTTCTCAGGCGCACACGTGGACCCGTCGAGTGGCTTCGGCTTGAGCGGAAAGCTGCCGACAGCAGTGGCGACCTCCTCCATAAACCCGCTTTGGCACTATTCAGGAAAACGCTGCATCCCTTTAGGCGCCGACAATTGCCCGTGCTTTGACGGTTAATCGGTAAACTTTAGCGGCATTCCCGTCGTTCCTACGCTGCTCGCAAAACGCTGGCGCACGGAACGCAATAAAATAAGTCAATAGAGGCTAAAAGCAAATCGCAGAAGAGTACGCATGGAAAAACAATTCGTTTTAACAGCGCTCAGGCGTATAAAGTGGACTCGGAAACGTAATTCGACGCTCACTGGATATCGAGAAGCGCGTCGAGGAAACGGCACCTCTTGGCCATACACCCGCTTATCACACAACAACCAGATTTCCGATAATGAGTGTATCATCATGAAATTAAGGGACGACCACGCCAGATAGCTCTAGAAACTTAGGTCCTACCTTTGCCTGTGGCTTGCCAGGATGTATTGGAAATCACATAGTTCTCGAGGTACTCTTTCAACACCGCGGGTTTCTGACGGATGTCGGCTTGCGTCGGACGTGGTTTTTCTAAATTCGCGAAGCGCAAAGAGTCTCCTCTATTCCAATGAAACTAACTGGAGGAGATAACTGGCGATGGTTTCCGATATGGACGTGACGTTGTCGATGCTTGTGTAGTTGTTGCATCCGTTTGTAGAGGTTCGGTTGTAGTGCTAGTGGTGGAAGGCATAGGGCTGGTCGGTGGCTGCGATATTTGTGTGTACGCGCGGATCTGGATAAGATAACAGTAGTCTCGATACAAGGAGAGTAAAAGGTTTACTTGCCATCAAGGTATGGAAATTTCAGGCCGTGCTAGTATACTGCGGTGCAAAAGTATAAGACGACAAGGGTTTTTCCGTCAGTCTTTGGCTTTTCCGCAGTTCGTAACTAGGTATGGCCTGTGAAACCATCAGCGACAATTTTAAGCATTTTCGGACTTTTGAGCATAATCTAGTTTTTATAGTCCGGGCCAGCCATGACACTGTCCCGTGGATGGAACAACGAACAATGCTATTTTACTTTCAATCCTGCTTGCGTTATTAACCCTTTGACAATGAGGACAAATTCTTACTAGCATGATGCTTAACAAGATAGGGGCATTAAATTAGAATAAACTTACTGAAGAAGCAGTTGCAATCGGAGGTTCGGGGGCACTTGTCTCCGGTGTTTCCGGCGTTGTCCTAAACCTAAGTTCTGGCGAAGTTCTAATTTGAGTATCCACAGAGAATGTTCACTCAGTGGATTTTACAGTTTACAAAGTCGTAAAAGTGCCCTTAGAATCGAACTTACGGTGGTACAGTACTCGTTGTAGTCGCTGATCCCGTAGCGTAGTCGTACAAGTATCGGTCACCAACCGTCGTGTTGCTGAGGTGGTACGAAGATGTCACTAGGTTCGGATTTCCCCGAGAATTGTTCGTGGTTCCTCTGCTTGGATGTGAATGTTGCCCGGTCTCTCGCGAGGACTGATGCGAAGAAAGGTAATTTGGCCCACTGGACGTTCGATACGCAGAAGTGGGATCGACGTATTCTGCGCTGTCCGGTGTGATTACGGTAGTGGCACTATGTGAAGAGTATTGTTCACTGGAACGTGCTCGGATGAATGCTGCTTGCGCTTGTTGTTCTCTCCGTCTTTGAGCTTCCATCTCGCGTTGTCGTTGCTCCTCGAGTGTGCGTTGACGTTGAGCCTCTGCCGCTAGTTGCCGCTGGCGTTCTAATTCACGCTGTTGTTGAACCAAAAGTTCTCTTTGTCTGTGGGCTTCTAGCTCTCGTTGTCTTAGAGCAGCTGCATCGCGTTGCTTCTGAGCCTGCATTACTCGCTGACGTTGGGCTTCTAGTTCAACCTGGCGTCGTGTCTCCAAATCTTGTCGCCGTTGAGCCTCCAGGTCTTGTTGTCTCTGCATGTTTTGACGTTCCCACTGCAGCTGCCGTCTGCTCTCGTCGTCCACAGAAGGATCTGCAGATTTCTTTGTGAAGTTTCTGTGGCGCCTTCTTACGTGATCAGTCCAAGTGGGTAACGCATGCCTATGCTAAGCGTACCTGAGATGCCATTCCACTGACCTTTCAGAAATTCCGGAGAACGCGAGCCTGTCGTGACACCTTTGTTCACATTGGTAGGTGTGGTGGAGAAAGCAGAATCTTCCGCGGTAGCGCGCGGTAAATACCGCGATACGAACGGGCGTGAGGTGGTTGTGAGGGGACGACTTAAAGGCTCAGTGACTGTTACATTTGGAGAATTGGTGGTTCCAGTCGAAATCTCATCTGTAAGGCGGTCACTATTGAATACGAACCACTATTGTCCTGTCCTCCTACATATGCACTTGTTGTAGTTGGTCTGCAATCGGATCCAGTGACAGTCCGAGTTGTCATCGGCGCAACTACAGTTGCCGAGCCCCGTCCAACTTATACCTTCATAGGACTGCCAACAGTCGTTCCTAGATCCACTCAGTTAGTTCCACGTCACAAATGTATGAAAACGAAGACAGTAGCCAGGCTAGGACTTCCAGACAACCCCCCCCCCCCAACTAGATACTACAAGTATTTGTCTGTGACCCAAAAATTGCAGGTTTTGAGTGGTAGGTCTGGCTAAAAGTCTGTGTGGGTGGCGGTGGAGCACCCGATAGAAATGATTTTGGTTGTAACTGACCTGTTTGTCATCCGACATTGATTTTGGGCATCCACAATGCAAGACTCCCTAAAGAATAATGGCTGTGAAGATTGTAACTATGGCTAACGAGGTCCAGCGTACCTGAATATCCGCCAGAGCTCGCGACAAGATATGTGCTGAAGGCATACGTTGTTCAAGGCAGCGTTGCAGGAAATAGCAGGCAGTACATGACTAATTGGTGCTAATTCTGAAATTGTCACTTTCATTCATAGCCTTCCTAAAATTGCCACTAACCGCCACTAAGTTCTGCTTTCCATCGCTCAATTCGATAGCTGTTCGGTGAGCGTGTCGTCCGTTTGGACAACGTTTCATTCTCATACCCGTTCGTTCCGAGTAGGTCGTGAACTTCACCGTCGTGATGGCGTAGCTCACATCGACTGTTCCACACGACTTGCCTCAACCTTTCACATTCTTGGATAGAACCTAGGCCTGAATTGGCACGCATTCATCAAGATGCGCAAACCAAGTCCTTCAAAGCACCAGCAGTCCTCCGGCTTCCCGAAAAACGTGCGCACAACTGCCAAGTCTCGAGAGTAGTTACTGCTCGGATGATGTCGAACATTCACTAAAACAACGATGTCCAGCCACAACTGTTTCGCTAATCCATCGACCAACTGACCTGAATGACCGCATCCGATTTCGATGTTTGTCAAACTTATCTTGCATTCTCGGTCTTGAACACATAATGACTGCAGGTGAAGGCAACTATGCAGAGAATGCGTCACTGAAGACCTTTTTGAACGGTTAACTTTATAACACCTCACCTTGAGCAGTGAAAAATATCAGGAACAGTAGGATGCATCTACCGGGAAGATCCATTTAAGCGCCATGGGCCCTATGCGGTGTCCATGAAGAACGGGACGTCCGGACGCTGAGACACTTGAAAGTTTGTGTCATAAGGCGTCGTAGGTGAGAAGAGGGCACGGCTCATGAACGGCTTCCGGCCGTGGAACAACTGTTGTGTAAGTTCAAAAACTTGCGAACGCAGCATTTTGTTACCTCCAGGCATTATTGATCATGTCGGTCGGAATTCCTGGACGCAGCGGCAGCCCTGAATTACCTCGTCACAGCCTCTTCATCTTTGTGGCGGTCACTTCGTGGCCTTTGCAACTTCATTGTTATTGGTGCACTTAAGACATGGCGTGCTAACACTTCTTTTAACAGGCCTTCATTCAACTGTCAGGTTTTGCGATTAGCGGCGCCAGTTGCTTAAACTTTTCATGTTACTATGTGCAAATCGCATAAGGTTACGCAATCCGGAGTCATGCCAAGCAGCGTTGCATCTTGCTATCAGTGGTGAACAGGGCACCCTCATCCACCATGCACAGATAGTCATTTTTTTGTAAAACACTTTTCCATAAATCGCGTGTCAATAAGAAAATCGGTCGCTTTTCAGAAAGTCAGTTTCGAGGAACACAATTTTCATTGAGTTGATCGCAGCATACCATTTTAGTTAGTCGCTTTCCGGCAACTCGCTTTCGGTACAAGCCATTTTCGTAAAAGCCGATACTTCTTCCGATCCGATTCCATCCACTGCACCCAATCATCGTGGACAGTGCGCTACATAAGCTTATCCGTGTGGCCCCTAGCAGTTCCCGCAATTTTCGTGAGCGCCATGATATCTAGAGTCACACTTTACTTAGACAAATGAAGAGCATGACAGTGTAATGCCGCGGCGAATATTGTTTCGAAGAGTAGAGGGTGAACCGGAGAATACCCCTACGAAACAACCTTCGTCGCCCAAGCGGTAAATTTAAGACAGTCAAACGTCAAAATTAAACAGAATGATGAAGGACGGCGGCCGAGAGGCGAGTGCACCCTACTCCATGTTGTCGGTGGTCTCGTCATCGATCTTCGGGGCGAGGTAGAAGCGGAGGAAGCCGTTCTCCTCGATGCCGTACTCGATCTGAAAGTGTGAAGGATTTTCAGGGTTGTTGATAGTGCTTGCTTACCACGACGGGAACGTTGTTGCACATGGAGATGCGCACGCGGTTCGAGAGCGAGGTGGCCTTGGCGAACTGGTTCATGTACTTGATGGAGAAGTTAAGCGAAACCGCCTCCTTCACCTCGATGTCGACGCGCTAAAGTACAACCAGTTAGCACTCTGATAACTACGCAAACTTAGTGGAAGACTGACGTAAACTTACGGTGTCGTCTTCGGCCTCATCGGAGTCGTCCTTTCCGTAGGTGACCACGTTGCCGCCAGTGTCGCCAGCACCCTTGAAGACGACGCCCGACTTGGTCGCAGTGATGGTAAGCGAGTCGGAGAACATGGCCAAGTCTTTGCACGTCTTCTGGAACTCCGCCGACGGCATCTCGATTTGGACAGAGTACTTCTGGTCCGGGATGCCGAGATGCTCGTTGTCGATGTCCATGAGCTTCATGGTGACGTCCTAAATGGCTTGTTATAAGATTTTAGTCCGTAAGACATGATATCTGGTCATATTTTGGGCGCTCATGTGCGTGTCAAAAATTCAACCAGTAAGCTCCAGGAAAACGGAGCTCGTACCTGCTTCTTGTTCTTCTTGGTGTCCTCGAAGGTGAAGGTGACGCTTAAAAGGAACACTCTGAATGATGGACAAAGAACAAAATCCTTACCTGTCCTCGTTGTCCTCGAAGCGGATCATGCAAGTGTCGTCGTTGTTGGAGCCTGAACGCACGTGTTATAAGCATTTTTACTAAGTCAACGTACACTTGAGAGCCTTGGACATGTTGGCGAGGCTCAGGCCAAGAGAGATGGTACGATCGCAGCGATAGCTCTCGAAGAGACCCACCTCGAGCTTCAGCGACACGAGAGCCACGTGGGACGCATCCATTGCCTAAAATGTTCGTTGGAAGTAACTTTGACGTGATTAACCAACTGGAATTTACTAGTAAGACAAGATTTTGTAGTGTCTTACCTGCAGGCACATAGAACCCTCAGTGCAGTCAAACGGCGCATCGGTGACGAGGTCCTTGATTGCCTCCGTGATCCGCTTCAGAATAGCAGCCTGGCCGAGCTTTGCCTCGAACATCTTCACAAAATTACGAGTCGAGATAGAACGAGAGGAGGTCACCGAGAAGCAGCACCGATGCGAACAAACAACGTTACTGAAAGTAGGACGCTTCTTTCGCAAGGTTTTCGCGCCTTCTGCAAATTTGTCCCGCGCGAAATCCCGTCGCGAAAATTAACGTAACCCGGACCGGCAATTTAAAGTTTGGTCTCTGCATAAGCCTATGAATGCTAAGTGTTGCAAACAAGAGTAGCAAATGACCATGTAAGACAATTGGGTACAGTTGAGAAGCTTTCCCAGGCAGGCATCAATATTAGGTACCTAGTATGACATTAGTGTTGTGGCCTATCACGAGGTGCCTATGATGTCGGCATCATGTGTGGAATATTCATGCAGCTAAGGTGATGCGTCCTTAACTGCGCGTACAAGGTAATCAACAGAAGAAATGCGAGCCCTAGTGAGAGTAGGTTCGGTCGGCGGACCTACGTCGTCTCAAATTTTCTTTTCTGTAGTCCCGAAGATACAAACAAAGCTTTTAAGCAGAAGCTTAGCAAACTTCAGCACATGCGATCAGTCACGTTAGCAGTGTCTGCCTCGGAAGCATAAAGTTTAATGAAACCAACAGTAAACAAGATAACAAGCAAGGATAAATTGGCTAACGCTTCTTGCCTCGACCAGCTCCTGCAACCTTCTTCTTGAGTTTGTCCTGGCGCCTCTTTGCCTGGAACTCTTGCACTTTCGCCTTGCGTTTCCGCTCCTTGAAAATCTGATCCTTGTTCTTCAGCTCAGACCGCACGCCCTGTCGTCCAGCAGGGCGTTGACCAGTTCCTGAAGTAACCAGACTTCAATACAAAACGACGGTGAATTCACGAACCTCTACCGCGCTTTCCGGAGAATCTGGGCCTAGACTCGTCACCGTTCTCATCGTCTCGACGGAATTGCACCTTTTGCTTCTTCTGCCAGCTCTCGTAACGCCCCGACTTGTACGTAGCGGGCAGCCAAGTTCCTTCTTCCGTGCGAATCTTCTTCACTGCTGGGCCGTCGTCACCACTGACGAACTTCTTCGCCTTGCGATCCCTTAAAAAGACAAGTCACATAGTTGTGACATTATCCTCAAAAACTGCATACCATCGCTTCTTATGCTGCTCACGGTAGAGTCCCTTGTCATCGTCGGCGGAGATCTCGACGCTCATCTGCTTCGCCATCAGATCGAAGTTGTTCTTGTCGACTGCGAGTGCCTTCTCAGTATGCGCATCCTGCGGCATGTACGGGACGAAATACTCCTTCTTCTCGCGCTCTCGCTTCTCTTGAGCGTCGTTCTTGCGCTTCTTACCGACGCTCGTGGCGGACGCGGCGTTAAACTTGGTAACCTGTACGATCTCATCGAACGTTTCAACCTAAACCGTCGTTTGTGGATGTGTGAAGCTAGCTCAATCTTACAATGGCCTGGTCAGCATCGGCGTCCAGCGGATCCGGTTCAGCGACCGCTTCTCGTGGTTGCTCTTCCGACTTCTGCTTCGAGACGCGTCTTCCGTTGATGACGTCCTGGTGGGCCTTCCGCTTCTCCTTCATCACGGCGGCTGGTTGCTGCTTGCCGCTCGTGTTAAGCTCGAATATTGTCTAAGCCAGCATGTTACCGTCATTAAAGCAATGCTTTCTGCTCCTAATGGTCTCCCACACTAGCGCTACTTACCGCGCTGGGTCTCCAGTTCTTCAGTCCTTGAAGCACGTCTGACGTTTCCTCCACTACGGACGAATCCTTGAGAAAATATGGATGCGGTGCTAGCTCCTTTTCGCGCATCGACTTGACCCGCCTTACGGACTCCGCTGACGGCTGAGGTCTGGTTCGCATGTACTTCTTCAATGCGTTCTCCGACTTATGCTTTAGATCGGACTAAACGAGCATTTCATGAGCTTCCTGTACGCTAAGACAAACGATTTCAAGTGCGTTCTCGTGAATAGTCTTGAGAAAGTCGGTTTCCAAATGGACCAGTGCGTCCGGAAAGCGCCCGATAACTACATCATCTTCTAAAACGTAATTAGAGATTAGCATAATTCTAAATCGATCCACCTTTACGCACTCGATCGTCACCAGCAAATTTCAGCGGTCGGCCAAGGAAAAGGAACAGGTCGACGAGGTACGCCATTTCATCTGGTCCAACAAGACTGAAGGAGCTTCCTGCGTTTCCGGCGCGAGCAACTCGGCCTGTATCCAAGCATTACTACGTGCAAAAAAACGTTTCATAAACTCCATGCACTATTACACTTAGTCTAGCCTACTTACCGACACGGTGGACGAAGAGCTTTGGCTTCGGAGGGAAGTGGAAGTTTATAGCGTTATCCAGAAGCGGGATGTCGACACCACGAGCGGCAATGTCGGTTACCACCAGCAAACTACACTGCTTGTTGCGAAACCTGAAAATTGGTGATTGCCGACAACTAACAAAGCAAGGGCTAACCTCGCAATATTCATTTTGCGTGCGGTTGGATCCATTTGGCTGTAGAGGAAGGCACAGTCGAGACCCGCTTCCGCGAATATCGCAACAACGTATTCCACGTGTTTCATCGTGGCGCAGAAGACGATCTGCAAACTATCAGTTGCGATTTTGCAACGAAAAGGACGCCTTCTGCAAATGAGGCACCATACCGTCTGCTCTTTCCTCGACACTGCGTCTCTGGCGAGGTAGAGAAGAGCGGGTATCTTGTCTCCAGCACGGCAAGTTATAAAAGCCATCGAGAGCTTATCGCTGATCTTTGTATCCACGTCCAGGCGTACTGAAACGACTCATAAACGGTCTGCTCGAAAACTAGTACATACCCAATACGGGTTCGGAGAGGCCTGCTTTTGCAAAATCGATCAGCATCTTTGGCAAGGTCGCGGAGAACAGCAACGTTTGCCGACTGTCAGGTAGTCTCTTGAGAACTTCCTAAACCACCATATGAACCAATGGCTCGTTAGCGTTAGCAGTACTTGGAGCTGATCCATGAAGCCCATCTCGAAAAGCCGGTCCGCCTCGTCGAACACGACGTACTGTATGGAGGTCATCTTCATGTTCATTTCCACGACAAGATGCAGAAGACGTCCAGGCGTAGCTATGAGGCTAAGAGACAATTGTTGGTTAGCGGCTTCTTCGCAGATATCTTACATGTCGGGATGCTCGTGAACGGCAGCAAACTGTTCCTCCATGCTGTCGCCGCCAACGACGCAAGCGCACCGCAATCCATTGAATCGACCGAGCTAGAATAATCCAATGAGGAATAAGGCCTCGGATTGTATACCTTACCTGCTTCACAACGTTGAACGTTTGCAGGGCCAATTCGCGAGTGGGTGAAAGCAGGAGCGCTCGGCACCCCATGGTATCGCGCTGCTTCAGCTTCTGCAGCATGGGCACCACGAATGCGGCCGTTTTGCCGGACCCAGTTCGGGACATGCCGACGACATCCTTCCCGTCCATTATGGGAGGGATCGCTTTCCGCTGAATCGGCGTCGGCTGCTTATATCCCATCTTCTGTATTCCCTTGAACACTCGGTGGTCGAAACCTGAAATTGCCATTGTAAAACGCAAGGATGAAACACCGCAATCAATTTAGCGCATGTTCTTATCCATGGATTGCCATCCTCCAGCCTGTTTATTCTTTCGGTTTTGAGCAGCATTAAGGTGCGAGTAGTCGCCTTCTGCGTCCGATTCGTCACCTGCTACGCTGTTCATGATCTTCGCTTGCTCAGTTCGTTTCTAAAATTTTTTGTAAGATGCGTTTACTAGAAGAAATAAATTGTTGATAAGCCAGCGTAAGCAAAAAAATGGGGAACAGTGGACGTTATTGTCGTAAAATAGCAAATGTTATGTATACAGGAACCTTTAAGAATCTACTCAGCATTAGATGCTACAGACTAACAGTTGTGCAATAAGCGACTCAGGTAACTTTGTGTCGCTGGTCGCTGGTCGCGAGCGACACAAGCAAGAATGGAAACCATGCGTTGCAGAGCTTGGTATCATTGTATTCGCGAAATTATGACAACAAAAGCTCCATGCACATATGTCAAGAACCCTCCTTCCGTCACAAGGTAAGATGTTCACGATCGAAAAAATCGGCTGTTACATGCAGGGAGTGTTTTGTTAATTTTGTTCTTCAAACGCGAGTTCATTCCAGCAAGAGAGAGGAATAAATTAAGCTGTTTTTTTACGGAGAACCAAGGAAGCTTTAGTTAAGAACGTGCCAGCTTGCGTCGCGTTTGTGGTAAAATGTTCGTTAAGCAAACATTTTTGAGAATATACGATCACCGTGCGAGTTTCTCAGGCTTTACCTGGTAGTGAAGTAAAAGAGGGGAACGAGACGTCTCACCTGAGAGTCTCGATGGAAGTGGATACATCAGGTTTTTTGCGGTATTACCAAAGAGAGTGAAGTGTAATTTTGATAAACGCAAGTTCACGAGGCTTTCGGCTATGCCGCGTGATCGATTTACCAGATCCTGTTCTTGATGCGGAGCCCACTAGTTTTTCAACTTTTTCTCGTTTATATTAATAAAGCTTGAGCTACTTGCTATAGTGAGGGAATTGTGTGCATACTCCGTGCGTTCGAGCGTCTCATGGCTTGCGCACAGTAAGAGTGACCGCAGACTTGCATTTGCGCAAGAGCTTGTGTAATTGAGCTCTGGCCCTACGGATGCCATAGCCGGCCTCTTGCGTATGCCTCTGTTGCTATTGAAAGAAGCCATGCGGGCCAAGCCGCGGCTGTCAGCCCGGCACCTAGCGCCAAGCGGCCCTGCAGCCGACTTGTCAGTTTGTCTACGGCTCTCCTGCGCCAAACGTTGCCTCGAGGGAAAAGTAACCTCATTTATTTGCGCCTTCTGACCAGCACCCTTTTGTGTGTTATGCTGTTTTGGATATTGAAAAATGCGCGCCAGCGGAACCGCTAATTCCCGAAAGCGGTTGTCCTCCGCTGGCACTTTGAGCGTCCCATTTTAGCACTTGATGCTCTGACATTCCGCGGGTACACATTTTTGCTATTCTCGTTGCGACGCGAGTCAGTTAGTATGTTTCTCCGGAAAGAGTTCGTACGTGAATAAACGAGAGAATCTGAGTGAATTGTACTCGTGGGGAGCTAAATATTTGTATGTCCTTTTCCTCAGGCTTTAAGGTTTCGTCACTTGCGTGTCGTAAGATCATACTAATTGGCGTTGGGGCTTTAGATGTCCTCAGTACCACCGCTGTTCTCCGCCGTCGATTGCGACAACTAGTAGCACCTGGCTCACGGACAATGTCTCCTTCGGCCGACGACACCTACAACGTCGTCCCGCCACCGCGTGAACCCAGCGATCGCAACGGACATGGTCATGACAGCCGTAAGCATGCACCCTTATTTGAACAACGCGTCCGGCTATTCGGAACTTTGGTATTGTTACAGGAGCAAGGCGAGCAGAACATGCCCTAGAAGCAGCGGCTGCGATCGACGAAGAAGACATTCGGAAATCGGTGCTTGTTGAGGCGAAGCGAAGGAAGGTGTGGGGCTCAAAGGCCGTAGCAAAGATGGAGTTCTTCGACATCGAACACTCGACATGCTATAGGGTAAGCAGGATGGATTGCTCCAACTCGTTACTACAAATAATGTCTGATACGATATGTGCTTCCGGTCGTGCTCGCTTCCTTTCCTTCCTTACTTTCAGTTTAGTATACGCTGGAGAGCTTCACCGAGACAAGGAGCACTAGCGAATCGGCGGAGGCAGTTGAGGACAGCGGCTTCTCCATCGAGAACTACATCGACATCACGTCAGCCGGGACGCGAGTAGTCGAGACGCAGAACATCACTTTCGCGACTCCGCAAAACCCCTGGGACTACGAAGTGCTGCCGGATGAAGAATTCCTGGAGGCTGTAAGACAAAGTACTGACGCCTATCTTAAGCAAACGATATTAAGGTCAAAGTTCGCGATCTGCCAGACTCCACACGCGTCACTCGATGCCCATCATGCAACGGCACCCGTTTGTCGCACTGTTTCCATTGTCAGGGGCACGGGACCGACAAATGTCTCTACTGCAGGTAAGTAGTGCCAATCCTTAGGCTTAAAGACTTCTGAAGGCTAGTAGGATAGTGTATCGCATCGTTACCCATTGTTTTCAGGAGCACCGGAATGAAGGCTGGCGTTGCCCATCCCGCAGTTTACACGCATCCGATGATTGGCACATTTCCCAACGTATGCTTAGCCGCCATGCTATGCACATTACCCATGGTAATCTTTAGGCTAATAACCCTATTCGCGGCGGTGGCCACATGCTGCCACCCGGAATAGTACGGCCTCCGAACTTGGACAAACCGTACGCTGTGGGAACTCCAGTTCACTTCATGGCTAAAGCCGGTCTGCCGCCACCCGGTATCGGTCAACACGATCTCTGCATTCACTGCAAAGGCCACGTAGGTTTTTAACGACGGTCCACCTGGTGACTTTGTTTGTTTAGGGTATCCGAGAATGCGGACACTGCAAGGGCGTCGGCAAGAAGGCCTGCGTCACCTGTGGCGGCAATGGCAATGCACGCGTAACAACGAAGCTCAAAGTGCTATTGTAAGCTGTACATATCGGAACTACAACTTCATACCTATCTTACTTTAGCTGTGTCGAGCGGTCAAACTTTTATACCGCTTGCGACGTTTCGGACATTCTGCTTCATAGAGCGTCCGGCGAAATCCGCCTACAGGAGTGCGGTCCCTATGTAAGCGTCTTCGCAATGGTGATAAGCGTTACGTTAATTCAGGTTACTCCGCTGCAAAAGTTTCCGATGAAGGAGATTAACGAAGCTAGTCGTCAACTTTGTGCGGGCCACCTCCAAAAGTGTCTCGGTTGCTGCAGGATTCTGAATGTTCGAAACTTTGTTTGTAAGCAACTGGCTGAACTTTTTTTAGCAGCGTCATCGGCTGGAAGCGATACCGGTTGTGAAAGTGAAGTTTCGCCTAGGTTCCAAATCCGGTGTTCTCTACGTGTTTGGCAACGAACGACTCTGTTACATTCCGAAGAATCCTTCTCGTTGTAGCGTCATGTAAACCCGCATCTCACTTTTTGTAAATAACGCGTATACGCAACCATTGCTATTTCGAATAAACCTGTTGGTCGTGCACACTGAGAAAGTACAACTTTGAATTGGCTCCTACCTTAGCATGCCTAAATACCTAAATAATTTCGGTAAGCATTGGCATTTCCTTTCTTTAGTAAGTCACTACGCAGGATGCGGTACAGACTGAGTATCAGTTGTTGGACCTACGCGGTAATTGCTCTAAGCACGTTGGTATCTGGAGACTCTGGTACTTGTCCTAACTTCGACCTTTTTCGCTATTACTTGCAACAGCAGTGCCCTGCAATCACCGACCTCAGATGTGTCTCACAGTTACCGATCGACAGCAAAAGAATAAGCGGATCGCTCAACTGCGCAACGGGTAAGCATGCTCCTAACTGACTATGAAGCCTTTTTGCATTCGGCCCTAAACAGCTGAAATTTGCAATGGCCTTAATGCAATTGAATAACGCTTGATATATTTCAGTGGAAGACGCGCCGGACAGCTCACTACGAGTCATGGACGCTTCGAGGTTACTCGAACTCATCGCCTACCGCGATCCGTACGGGCGACCCTGGTGCATGTTGACGCTCTTCTTCTCACCCAGCTGCATATTCAGCGCGAAGGTTGCCGTCGCAGTACACCACGTAGCGCCGCTCTTTCCCAAAATTGCGAGGTATCTGTTCTCCGGAGGTGGCATTTACCCCCACGTGAGCCGTGCCGCAACGACTCCTCGCCTGAGGATATACGATTTTTCGTTGCACTGAAAACCACAGCACGGAAGTAACGGCTAGTTAAGGCAGAAACAATAGTTTTCGCCTTTTTCGAAAACGGCAGAAACAACTGTCCTTTTGCCAGTCGTTACGTTACGCGTTGACGGCATCACAGCACAACGGCAGGCACGGCTCACGGGACGGCACGGCATGCCGCCATCTCAGTCGGACTGAATAACACTGTATGTCTTTAGTGGTGGCGGTCAATGTGTCATCAAGCACCAAGGGCACTGAAGCGTAAGTTTGTGTCAGTCAGCGCAAACCCCCAGCACCAATTTTAGGCTCATATCCCAGTATGGCATTGCGAGCACTCCTGTGGTGGCGCTCTGGGAGAACGGGTACCCGCGCTACCGCCTGTACGACGATATCTCGAATGCGGACGCGCTCACCGAAGTCATAGCACTCAGAACGGATCTGAAACCGCGGAAGCTGCAATCGAAAAGCGAACCAGAAACAAACGGCGAGCAGCCTGTGCCGGAAGATGCTCAAAGGGACGAAGATACTTACGACGAATTCCTTCAACAGTTCGACGCCTTCAAGGATCGAAACGCTACTGACTGGTTATCATGATCACTTCTTGACCTGCGCCATACATAGACGATTACAGGTACTTTGTCGCAGCCGTGATCGCCCTCATATGTAACAGCGCATACTTCGCCATTAGCTTGACGCCGGTGCGGAACATCCTTGCGGAGCACATGCGTAATTTCATGCCACGCCTGGGCTGATTTGCAAGAACTTAATGACTTCCCGAGACGCCGCCGCTAAGAAGATTAGCAGGTTTTAGTCTAATTGCTTTTTTGTGTCCAGAGATCTCTTGTCTGTTAAGCGGTTAATCTTGATCCGACCCAATTTTCCCTCGTGACTGGACAGTTGCCCCGCGTGGGAACATGAGACTTGCGTCCTGTTACCTACGTCCTTTGTATGTGATAACCATGTCTGTGGTTCTGTGTTGCGGGTCAAATAAAGCTCACTTCGTGCATTAAACTGCATTTCCTTTACGACAAAGAGCTTGTTTTAACCCCGCCGACGTGAACCACACCGCTTGCCCGCGTCGTATCGTCATTCGCTGCCGCTTGCACGGCTCAATTCCGGAAGGTCCTGGCTTGCGCCTCCTTGCCAAATACCCGGCGCCGACTCCGTATCAAAATCCTTGGCTGAGCCGCGACTTCCGCGGAGTATAAGAGACGAATTAAAACTGCGGCTGGTGCTTTCGTCAGCGCAAAATGATGCACTTCGTTCCCTTGTCTCATTTGTTTAGCGTTCTCCTTGAAATTCATATTGGACAAGCTGAAACTAGCAGACATAGCGCGAAGGTTCAGCGTCACGTAGACATACCTACATAGTCTTACTTCGTTTCTCCGGCCTGGTACAGTATTTTTTGGGTTGTCACATCATTAAAAAGTTGGTGACTTGTACGTGCTTTGGTAAACTGCTCCTACTCATTCTAAAGGCTAGAGCCTTCAGAAATTCGTTGGCTACTAAGGTTATAGCTCTTGAGGTAATTACTGCACGAGGCGATCAACTGTTGACTGACGCAACACATTGCTCATAGCCCTCCATGACCCACTCAGTGGCACCAACACGTGCAAGACTTTACCGGATTGCTCCGTGCTCAGCGCCTGGAAAATCTATTTCCGCCTGGCCCGTTCCCGGCTGCTGTTGATCAATACGTAGGAGGCCGCCTCTCCGACATTCTTCAGCACGTCGGGTCCACGGCCCGTTTTGAGACGTGGCCCGGTGCGAGAGTCACCCATTCTCACCTCCCCGGGCGGTATGCGCCGCAATTACGTCGTTTGTCACTTTGTCATGATATGTTAGTGGCTCGTTCGAACACAAAAGGCGCATTGCCCGCCTTGTGACTCGTCGCTTCTGCCCTCTTGTTGAATCATGGGAGTCGTTAAATTTAATGCTTTTCACGTCTTTTGCTCATTTTACATTTTAACAGGCTTTTGTACAATGGAGGCGCGTCATGGTCGCCATGGGTCTCGAGACGTGGCCCGTTACTATGATGGCGATAAAGAAGGTCCTGGGTGCATTGGAGGCGCCACTGATAATTCGGTCGTCGGCAGTCTCAAAAATTCCGTCCCAAAGGCGTTTATCGAACCATTTTCTTTGAAGGCCCTTATCAGTTACAAACGCCCTCACCCCTGACGTCTTTCCTCACAAAATCCGTCTTCATTAACTGCTTGTTCAGCTAAGAACCTTATCACGTAGCTCCTATAATTCTTAACATGATCGTCTCCTCGCACGGCATGAGAAGGTAGCCAGCCCAAGCCAGGTGAGGAGAGAACGCTCTTAGGCCCGTGACTGCATACGGATGCACGCTTAGCATATAGTCCTGTCTTGTTTTTACCTGTCCCAAAAATAAAGGGTAACTAAAATCATTGTAGTCTTTCGCAACTGCAAGTTGTTACTTTGCCTTAGCCTCGGGAAACATGCTAAGACCTTATTAATTCCGGGCTGACTGCCCCGCTGAGCACGGATGTTTGGTCACTTCTGATGCGCCTCCGAAAAAACGACTCTTCTGGTCGACACGCCTGTAAGCTGCTCATTGTGGCCGCCAATCGTTCGCTGCCGCTGCGCTCTCAGCTAAATTCGAGCTAACTGAGCGTTCACTGGGAGAGCGCGACTGGGGCTCAGTCCACGTTCGCGTGTTCGATCTCTCCGAAGAGACGCGCAACATTGGAACGTGCGCTGCGTGCAGGCAGACCGCCAGCAGGCAGCGATGAAGACGTATCCGCGGTCCATCCTTATTTGTACGACGGCCACTCAATATGCCCACTTGATCCCCTCCCCGTCCGGTTCGCCATATGCCCGCCAAAACCTGTTCTACCGCCTCGTTTCCGTTTCTCGAATTGCATGCTTTAGCTGTTTTCGTGCCATAAATCTTCTCGTCATTTCCACGTAAAAACCGGGCGCATTGCGCAACCCAAGAATTTCCTAGACGGAACATTTGAAATATTTTAGCTCTACTGCTCCGGGCTTGACCGCTAGAGCGGTGGTGCCATATTTTGCACTGAATTAGCATTGCCCACTGAAAGATGTTGACTTTGGAAAGGACACAGCAGAGTTCAAAGTTGGTAAAAAAACATCTCATTGAGCCAAATAACCAGTTATGTGATCTTTGCGTTCAATTGCGTGTTGGTCTAATCTCTGCGTGGTCGTGGACACAGGCGTTCGGTGTCGCGCAATCGCGTAGTCGCCGTATGAACTTTCGGGGTGAGTCAGTCATGGCGTCCTTTTCCGCGTCTAGCGCCGTTTGTTTATTTCTGTTGAACACTTTGTTATTCTGTGGAAGCTCGATGCTTCTCCATAACAACAGCCATTCGGATCTCTCCTAGGATATCAACGTGCGAAAGTGCGTGCTCTCCGACAACGGCTACTTCCGATTTTTGTTAACATTTACCAGCCATAATTTCCCAAGTTCCTCGAAGTTTTAGCTTGGAAAATGAATAAAAAATTTCTATGCATTTGTGAACTTTAACCTTGCATTCGCGAAACCGTCTTGTTTTGGGCAAATGAATTCTATGATGCCAATTTAGACAGTGGCCAGTCCGGGGTCAGCCAGAGTAGAGAATGACACCACCGCTGGACGTTGAGGCTGGCACAGCGACTACCACTGTCATCCAACGACCTACGGTAAGCAGATAAATTATCTTTCTCGCCTGGCTTACAAGAACAAAAATGTACTTGCCAAGGTACGCTGATTTGGACTTCGGACGCGTGTTTTGGGCTGAACACGTAGTAAATCTGAAAACTTCCATGTGAGGCGCAGACAATCCCACGATGTGGTTTTTTTTCAGACCTCATCGTCCAACAGCGACGACTCCGAGGAGAGCTACTTGGACTCCCTCGAGGAAGGACGTGCTCCACTGCTCGACGATGAAGTTTCCCACTATTCTGGCAACGGCCGTGTATATCCAAAGCGTTCGGCACACAAGATACCCAAGGAGCGGTACAAAACTGGGGTACGCAATAAGCATCATTTACAAATTAAGCAGTTTGAAGAACATATAGGTAATGAATTTAACAAGTTTACTTTTAGGTAGCTTTGGTACTGCTGGCCGCTGCAGGCACGTGCAATGATCTCGTCCTGTCCTACATCCATGAGTAAGCCTAGAGTGTTAAATGCCAACAAAGCAAAGTCGTTTCAGAAAAGTGCCCGAAACTGCGCCGTTGCCCGACGTGGTGTTCTCCAATGTGCCCTACTGGCAGTGGGGCCTGGAAGCGTCGGAGTACATCATGCTCACGTCGGTGGCCTGCCTCTTCACGCTGGTGTTCTTCCACAAACATCGTTGGGTAGTTCTCAGGTAGGAGCTTCCTGCATGATCAAAGCAAAGTTGGAGTTCGTTTTTCAGACGGGTTGCGACCATTGCTTCCTTGTTATATTTCGGTAGGTGCATTACCATGTTCGTGACGCAGGTGCCTGTTGCCGACACGAACTACTACTGCTCACCGAAACTTCCTGTAAGTGGCAGGCTCGGGCAGACACAGTTTATCAAAGAGACGTGCCACCCGAAGGACAAATAGACTTATCTCCGCTTATAGCCGGACGAAAGAACGGTTTGGAACATTGTTGTTCGAGGGTTACGGGTGCTCGTCGGCCTTGGTCTTAAGCTCAACGGCAAACACAGCCTCTGCGGTGACTACATCTACAGTGGGCACACGGTTGTTCTCGTCATCTCCTACCTCTTCATCTCCGAGTGTAAGTAGACGAAGCAAAAAATAATTTCACTGATCACTTCCCCATTTCAGACAGTCCTCGACATTGGCGCTTCCTGCATTTCTTGTCTTTTCTGGGCGCGGTGACTGGAGTCGCGTTCTTGTTGGCCTCCCGTGGGCACTACACCATCGACGTCATTCTGTCGTACTGGATCACTACTCAGATCTTTTGGTCGTACCACACATTCGCTGACGTTCCTACATTGCGGGTAAGCGTTATCGAAAGCAGGATATGTTGTTGCTGAGTGCTTATACGATGTTTTTCGCTGTTACAGGATACGCGCAGGGAGCACAACCATCTCTCAAACGTCATATGGTACCGCTTATTCTTGTTTATGGAGGGCAGCGTGAACCGCCCTGTGCCTCACAGGTATGCTCGACCATGCTAAAATCGGACGTAGTCCCGTCTCGTTTCAGATACGACCTACCGTTTCCGTGGAAGAAGTACCGGCCGACGAGAGTGATTGGAAACCGAATACGCAGCCTTGTGTCCAGACAGCATCATTGACCTCATCGTTTATAACGGTTCTCATTTTCCGACGGGTCCCCTTGTTCTTCCTCCCAAGTGCCTTGCGTTGCTCGAACATTCTTTTAGAAAGAGAAGCCAACCATTTTAGATCGTCTTTACGTCCCATTTACGATATCGAGCAGCGTTGACGAGCGCCCCCTGTTTACGTTTCTTCACTGCTTAGGTTAGTACTTTGCCATAGGAATGTTGTCTTCTTGCTACCGCCATACGGTGTTACGAAACGTGGTCTTCTATTCTCGTGCCATCCCGTTGTGTGCTGTACTGACGGTAGAATGATGTGACATATCGGTCGATAAAGATTAGACTTTATTCGTGAGTACCGACCTCCTAACCCGACGAGGTATCCGTCGCGGGGTCTACAGCAGGCTTGCCGCGTTGTCAGCTAGCGATGGGACAGTCGCAACAGAAAGACGTCATCAAAAGGGGCTGAATATGTCAAAATGGCCTCCAGACGGCGAAAATACTGCTAAATAGCGCTGTTAGAGAGTATTCCGTTTCAATTGCTCATCACGCTCTACGGTATCAGGCCTGCGTCGCAAGCGACGAAGTGAATTTTATGCTGCTCTCATGCATCGTCGTCCAAGAGGCAGCGTCCGTTCCGGTGAACAGGCGCCGTCATTTACCCCACTCGAAAGATCCTTACAGCAAGAAGAAGAAATTGCTCGTGGATGCGGTCATGCTGATCCAGATCTGGGACAACAATACGTGCAAGAAGGACAAGCGCATTGGCGGGTACTGTCTCCCACTTCTCGGCTTCGAAGGTAAGAACCATTCTGAGCGTCGCACCATCTATCTGGCCCTTAGATGTCCAAATGGATCCGACGGTTACGGGAACGCCTTCTGCCCAAGGAGAAGGAGTACTGCTGCTGGAACTGCTGCATCAGCTTGTACCCATGCTGCTTTAAGCCCTGTGGCTGCAAGAATTGGTTGGTCGTACTGCCCCGAAGGCCGGGTCGTCCCTCTGGCCAGGAAGCTTTTCTAATTTTGTCACTTTTAGCTGTATATCTGGAACGAGGAGATTTCCGTTCTCTCCGTCTTCGGATAGAAATTCGCGCGCAGCTGTTGGCACATGCATAGCACGGAACTTCTTGAGATGATGTGTATAAGAGAGATCATGATTTCAGAACATGATCGTCCCTGACCGAAAGAAGAAGGACGACGACTAGCAGAATGAGCAGAAGTACGTCACGGGCCTTGCCGAAATGGACGCCCTCCGAAGGCAAGCGAAACCCCGTCGACAGAAGCACAAGAAGCCCAATCATGTTAACCTTATAATCTTCCTAGGTTAAATAACTTGCTCAGTCGAACCACTTGAGGGTAACATCCAGCGTTTTCAGAGCTTGCGTTTTACGAAGCCGGGCCGACCAAAGATGGACTCGTACTGGGGCACCCCTGCATCTTGCAAAGCGTAATGCGCCTTTTGCTGGACAAAGCCGGGCAGCAGCGCATCTATATTACGATTTGCGTTGTTCTCCTAGTGTTAATTATTTTAACCGCTAAATGTACGTTTCCTGATATCGTCTGTGGATCACTCAATATGCTTTTCAAGCAACTGCACGAGTGCGCTATGGCGCTTTACGCATGCTATACCACTAAGCGCTACAGGTATATCCCAAGTCTTGTCAACTTTTAATGATTTCTACCGTGCAGTGATCGCGGTGCAATGAACTCGCTGACTCAATCTTAGCTTCCACGCATAAACAAGCCCTACGTGAATACGGTGGCGCTATGTAGCCCAGGCTATAGAATTGAAATAAAGTTTGCCGAAGAACACATGGGCCACCTCGGGATAAGTACGAAACCGATAGCGACCCCGTCTACGCCAAGCTCGGCCCAGCTGCTAAGGATGGCCTACGGCTCTTCTGTTGCAGAAGGGTTGTTGTGCCAAGTCAATCGGTCTTTATTCGAAATACTCACTAGGTTTAGCTGGATAGTAAACAAGAAAACTACTTTCGCACCCAAGGGTTGCCGCCTCCAGTATAGAACGCACCACCGCCAACCGGACTGCCCACACCACTTCCAACTGGGCTGACGGCAATGCCGGGCATTTGGTAACCTAAATACAACGAACTTAGCCTTCCGCTAGTACATTGATATCTCACCGGTGCCCGCGAAATTCCCGTAAGCGCGATAAGGGCTGCGATATCCGTAGTGCATTCCACCGTATCCTCCGTACTGGGAACCTCCTCCATACGGTGCCGAGTAGGAAATTGGGTCCCGATAGTACTGGCGGACGAGAGCTGAGCCAAAGTACTCTGGCGCCTGTTCCTGGTTGCCGAATCCAAGGTAGGGGGCGTCACCGGTGAGCGCTTTTAACTCAGCGATGCCACCTTCGGCGTGTGATAGCGTCACGCTCGTAGCCAGCATCACTGCAACAGATGGTAAGGCTCAAGATACGTTGCTCCCCGGTATCCCTTATCTTTGAAGTCTTCCAGACAACTCAAATGGAAAGTCAGTTAGATTGGACAAAGAGAAATTAGTAGGAAGTGGACAAATGGACCGAAGAGACAGCCCGTGCAGCTTTACGCTAAATATGCTTCTACAAGCAATACCCACCTGCAAAGGTAAGGCTACGCATATTCGGCAAACACCGGGGCCGTCGAAATCGAGCGATGCTAGGTCAGTGACGACACTTAGGAAAGTGTGAAGACTTCCGTATCGTCGCACACCCTTATTTTCCAGGCTGCCGCGAATTCCGTCAAAAACGCGCGATGCGCATTTAAGGCACACTCTTCCCAAGGCGGGCCATCCAGACAGGTTCCATCTCCGGCTCAACTCATCCTTTCTTCGAATGCGTCCGTTCCTCGCCACACTTGAGGCACGAGCCATACCACGGCGTAGGTTTCATGAAAACGTGGGCGGAAGGCAAACATGACATTAACTTTGTAAATGAATATTGGTATTCGAACACATAGCCTGATGTCTCTTACAGTCGTGCAGCGCCCTCATTCGTTAGCACATTTTTGCTCAACGCATGATGAACCACAGATAGCATAGCACGGCAGGTATTGCAACTCAGTCTGTTGACTATCAGTCTGGCTCTTGACGAATGCATGAACCAGAGGAGAATAAATTTCGAAGCGTTAATCAAAAATGTTTTCTGGGAACCACGGTTATCGGATATCGTGCCCACCTCTGATACTTTTTGCTCGAGATCCATTGAGCTCAAGTTTGCGCGGGACTCTTCCTTACGTGACGCGATCTGGTCATCACGTATGACGTCAATGCGTGCGCCTTGACCCTTTTCCTCGGATGTAAGGATCCCTTGAATTCGGTCGTTAAGGCTATCTAGCAGGTCAAACGAGGATGACTCATGCGCGGAAAATCAACTATTCACCCTTTTCGAGCTATTGTGACGAAACTCGACGACCGGAAGTAATCTTACACACTAAATGGCTAGTGTATGTCCGCCAAATTCAAAACCCGGTTACACTCTCGAGTTTGGTATTGTTTAAATGCGCATAAAAAGTCGAGTAGAATTCCACAGTTTTAAGTTTTTTCGGACGGTATAAAAATAATTATGGACGGTCAACGTTCATGCTTGCATGCCATAGCGAGCCCGCTACAGCACGCAGTCCATAGCAGGGCTGGGGATTCGGATTCGGAATCGGATTCGGAAAGTCGGAAAATCGGTCGTTTTGCTTCGGATTCGGAGTCGGATTCGGTTTTCAAAATTTGGACAATTTTCCGAATCTTTTAACCAACTAGTTTGGAAGCNCCTGCACACCCTTATTTTCCAGGCTGCCGCGAATTCCGTCAAAAACGCGCGATGCGCATTTAAGGCACACTCTTCCCAAGGCGGGCCATCCAGACAGGTTCCATCTCCGGCTCAACTCATCCTTTCTTCGAATGCGTCCGTTCCTCGCCACACTTGAGGCACGAGCCGTACCACGGCGTAGGTTTCATGCAAACGTGGGCGGAAGGCAAACATGACATTAACTTTGTAAATGAATATTGGTATTCGGACACATCGTCTGATGTCTCTTCCGGTCGTGCAGCGCCCTCATTCGTTAACCCA
Source organism: Aphelenchus avenae (assembly GCA_020875895.1). NCBI lineage: Eukaryota > Metazoa > Nematoda > Chromadorea > Rhabditida > Aphelenchidae > Aphelenchus > Aphelenchus avenae. The sequence goes on from JNEY01000004.1 coordinate 438,915, forward strand.
TTTTTATCAACGCATGATGAACCACAGACAGCATATCACGGCAGGTATTGCAACTCAATCTATTTACTATCAGCCTTGACGAATGCATGAACCAGAGGAGAATAAATTTCCAAGCGCTTAGTCAAAAATCTTTTCCGGGAAACATTTTTATCGGATATCGTGCCCACCTCTGATACTTTTTGTTCGAGATCCATTGAGCTCAAGTTTGAGGGGGCTCTTCCTTACGTGACGCGATCTGGTCATCACGTATGACGTCAATGCGTGCGCCTTGACCCTTTTCCTCGCATGTAACGATCCCTTGCATTCGGTCGTTAAGGCTATCAAGCAGGCCAAACGAGGATGACTCGTGCGCGGAAAATCAACTACTCACCCTTTCTGAGCTACTGCGTGACGAAACTCGACGATAGAAAGCCATCCTTACATACCAATGGGCTAGTGTATGTCCGCCAAATTCAAAACCCGGATCTCGAGTTCGGTATTGTTTAAATGCGCATAAAAAGTGGACTCCTGCTTACATGCTGTGGCGAGCCCGCTATCGCATGCGCCCAATAGCGTGCACGAAGGACATGGACAGGACGAAGCACGAACGAGCTTTGCGCTAATGCTTGGTACAAGGTGGGCGATAAAACTTTATTAACGAGAGGTCACATAATTAAAGGGCATGCATACATTGCTGTACAAACACAAACAACTAACAAATAAAATCTGTATGTCGTTATAGTCGTCCTCTCCTTTCGTTGAAGAGAGAAGCGCATTGGATGACACATACTGTATCCTATAACACTGCGTGGTTTCCCGGCACGGTTACGACGGGTACCTCTTTGATGTCGGAGAAGAGGTAGTCTTTGAGCAGGTCCTCGCATCTCTCAACAGTTATTGAATGACACTCTGGCTAAACAGTAAGCTTGCCAGGCATGAGTGGCATAAAGGTCATACCCCTTCGGCCGTACAAGTGCACGTGACGCAGGGCGTGATGCGTTTCGTTTTACCAATGTTGATCACTCGTTGGTCGAGCACGCAGAATTCTGAAGCCAGGTCGGTTCACGTCCCCAGTGACCGTTAAAGCTTACGTCTGTCAAGCCATTCGTAGAGATCCGTGTCCGCGAATTCGGTGCATTTGATAGGGGCATTCCTAGCAAATGAAGGCCATACCCAAATCCCTTTATTAGTTACTTACGTGAGGTCATCGGGCAATAGAAACGCATTCGGCTGAATTCTGTGCGCGTAATCACTGTTCTCGCACACCAGCTTGCTCATTGTGGTCTTTCGGATTTCCGCCAGTTGTGCTAAAAGTTGCGAAGTGCTCGCTCACCCTTGCGCGTGCCTCTCACTTGGTGTGAACCTTATGGCAGGATCGCCGTTTTCGTAGTAGAACCTATCACATCGTTTAAGCCGCTGGAGTTGTTCCGCGATGATGCAGGCCAGCATGGGTCCAACCAGCGCACCTAAGTGACTAGTTACGGCAACGGTCTTGGCGTGAATGGGTTACCTTTAATCGGCTTCTCGCTCATGAGCCCAGGGAACAAGTCGATGTCATCCACGTGCGCATACACCGACTTCAGCGCTGCGACGGCTGTCTCGTCCATCGTGTCGAGCAGGTCGTCGAAGGTTATGGCCTAGCACAGCCAAATGTAGTTAACGCTTCCTGTCCATGAAAAACTCATTTGGTTTACCTTCGGCATACCGCACATTTCACGATAGGCATTGTAGGGCTGGATTCCATGGTCCCTGCCTCGCTGGATGTTTATAGCCGGCAAATCAAGTCCCGTTAGTGGCCCACCTGGCTTTTGGAACAGGTGGTTCCGTACTGCGTCGGCAATGTGCCGATCGTAGTCCATTCTTTAAAACGGTAAGTTTCTCAAAAAAGTTCGAAGTGATCACTTGCCCTGCTGCTCCGAGTAAGCCCTAAAAATCGACTGATCTGGGTCCAACTAATTGCGTGTATGACAAATGTACCATCAGAATCGACTCCACATGCCCACCGGCTTCATCGTAGACCGACGAAGCATTGTTGAAGTTCTTCTCTAGTTCCACCGGGGCAGCATACTTGCCGTACTCACTGCTCATCCGAGGGAACGAATTCCGAATGAGCGTATGCCCGAAGCGGAAGGCGGCGGTCGCAAGCTCTTGTGAGATGCTAAGCATAATTTTCAACAACGCTTTCATAGGCATCGTACCTGGCATCGCAGCGGCCATCGTAACCATCGTAGTAGCCAGTCTTCCTCGGTGTGAGGTCGTATCGGGCCATGACCTCACAGCCGAGAACAAGAGGCAGCCATTCGTCATAAATCACGTGTTGCAGCTTGGCAATCATGATCCTCCGAGTTTCCTAAAAATTGACAATACAGGCTAACAGGGCATGATGATGGCATGTGAAGGCACACTGTCCCACCTGGAATAGCTGCTCATCCGACCAAAAATTGTTGATAGTCTGCAGTGTGTTTGCAATGCGATTGTGCTCCCGCAGGAAAATAGTGTGAAGCACCGTGAGTCCGGGCTGCTCATTGTTGCGCTCATCGCCAGCGTTGAAGCAGGGATGCCGAGGTCGCGATCTGCAAAAATAAGCGACCCATTCGTGTGTCCACCGTACCTGCAGTCCCGCTCCTGCGTTCCTTGCGGAAGTGCCTGTCGATTATAGCCCAGATCCGTGAAGTTAAGTTGGCCTCGGCTGAACAGCCTCAGTGCGTTAGCCTCGCATTCTGTAGAACCGTAGATGTACTAAACCACGCGTGCTCGTGAGGGCAATCTGAGCGATAGCACTTACCGACGCGTCAAGATACGAGGTCAGTTGGTTGAGCTGAAGTTGGATGGTATACTTGCTAGCGTTCAGGGAGTTCCTACCGTATTTTCTCTAATTTTTACCCCGGGGGATAATTTTTCGATCGCCCAATTCGGGAAAATTCTAAAATTTTAAATGCTCGTAACTTGTTTGTTTTGTTTTGCGTCCGCAGGGCTCTCTCTTCGTCTTAAAATACTTGGTTCGTCGTTATCTATCCAAATATGGCCTGTATTTGGAAGTGCGTGTACCGCCGGACTAGATAAAAGTTTTGGGGTAGGGGGAATAATCATGGGGGGAACAATTAGAGGGGGGTCAAAATTAGAGAAAATACGGTACTTGGTTTCTGTATCCAAGGGCCACTTGTCCGAGAAGGGATCGCGCGAACGGCATGCATCGTGGGGTTCCATCAGCATGCGTCGCAGGGAAGAATGGATCGCCCTGATCAATCCGAATCGGGAAGCAGTGAATCGACAGGGTGTCCTGGGAGTCACACCGACTGCAGTTCAAGATGGTATTGTTGGGACCTAAGTAGCAGATTGGTATTAGCCTACTCTAGTCCAAATAACCTCGTGCGATAGGAGAGTGCGTCATGTCGTGATCGATTATTTGACCCATCTGAACATTCGATATAGCCATGTATAAGCATCACGCTAACCTGCATAACCATGTGCGAAAACTTCACATGGAATTTAGCCTCATCCCGATGAACGACGTTGGAAATGCGTCGAGCAGATGGCAACGCGCGTCCGTTTTTGCCTCGAGTTCGCGGGCTATCAAAGCCTAAAACGAGCGTTGTAATTAACGTAGTCCAGTGGGAATCAAACCGTCATCGTAGGCCGGATCAAGGAGGCGTCTCAATGGGCCAAATGCGTTACCTCAATTGTGTGCTGTCATACTTCAACAAGCATAGCCAGCGTACCGTAGTTGGGAAACCTCAGGTTGTTGCACCACCCAGAGAACGTGCGATACTTGGTGGTGTGGTCGCATGGCAGCGGTTGAGGTAAGCATTCGCGATTGTTTACACCAGGTCCAAGGAAGACCGAGAAATTACCGATGACCTTGCTTACGTCAATTTCCGGCAGCAGCCTTTGTAGGGTCGAGATTTCGAGTTCTATCGGTAGTCGTTCGCTTTCAGCTAGCCCATTGCTGGAAGGTGACCATGAAATGGTGTCTGGACGGGGTGGTGCTCAGTAGTAGCCTACCCACGAAGCAGCACCTTCGTCGTCTCCCGAAGAATGCCAGCTGTTCTCGCTAGGTCCAGCGATTCTCGCTTGGGAGCCATGAGGCTAGCGTGTGTGTAGAGGGCCGCGTCTCTGTCACGACTTAGTTGCGTGCTGATCCTACCGGACTCGGCTAGCTCAAGCCTGCGATACTGCTCCGCTCCCAAGCGAACGGCCTTCTCAAGTGTTTCCTTGGTGATGGGTAAACGAAGTTTGGGCTCTTGATCCACCCAAGGTTTAAGTAGTGGTCGATCAATCGCGGTCGTGTTGCAATCCATAGGGCAATTGCTAAAGTCCGGCCGTATGTTGGTTACGCAGCCAATGACCACTAACCCGTAGTTGTCGGGAACTTGAAAGGCGCTCGGTTGAACCTTGCTGAAAAAGTTGCGTTGTATTGGTTCAAAGGACGTCATACTACCCGATATCGTCGGTGTTGTCGCAGATAATTCTTGCAAGCGTGGTCTTGCGTAGCTCGTTGAGCTGGCCTTCGGAAAACGCCGATGGCTAAAGGTTTAAGGCTGAAAACGACGACCAAGACAACAGTAACAGGCGCCAAGCAAATAAATGTGCTAACCTCGAAGAAGTTCTCGTACCAGAACCGGTCACCATGTCTAGTCTGTAATGGATGGTCAAATTGTGGAAAATCACGACGCTTAGTCACGCAGCGCTCAACTGACCTTCTCAAACTGCTTGGCAATGAGGCACGCAAAAGTGGGCCCGACCAGTGCTCCATGCGCGGGCTTCTCGGCCAGACCCAGTACAAAGAGGTCGGTGTCGTTGACGTTGTTGTACACTCGAGAGAGAGACGCAACGTCCACACTCTCGAGAACAATTTCCTTTAGGTCTTCGAAGGAGTTGGGTCGAGGCAGGCCACAGTATTCTCGCCATGATGCGTAGCTGTTTATGCCATGGTCGCGGCCCGTCTGGATAATCAATGCTGCTAAGTCCAAGCCATACAGTTCAGGTCCACGAAGAAACTTGTCCCGCAGTTCCTCGCTCATATGGAGTCCCGGTTTTCGAATTGGCTCTCTTAGCATATACCTAAAGGGAAAAAAGAAAATTCCAGCACACCTCGAAGCCACATTACCGGAGTATACCGTCCAGGCGGTCCCTGTAGTACAATTGAGATGGATCGTTGAAGGTGTTGCCGAGATGTCGCACTTGGCTCACTTGACCATCCTTTTGCACCTGTGCCACACTCTCCGGTAGTAGTGCGAAGAAGAAGAGTCCCACCGCAGCGGCGTACTCGTTCAGGACGCTGGGGTTTCCATTCTAACAATAAAGGACCGTAAGTTTTACTGGTCGGCTAATGATTCAAACTGAGCATGTTGCCTCATCGTAGCTTATTTTCCCTCAGCGTTGAGTGCGCTTAGGCTCATCTTAAAGCCGAGAATAGAGCGACACTCACAAGATTGTAGTCACTGTCGAATGTAGTCGCCCGAAGCTGAAGTCCCTGGGGCCGTAGTCGTTCCTTGCCAATCACGATTGGCAGGAATTCGCTGTATGTTATGTGCTGAATTTGCGCCACGACGATTCGTCGAGCTTCTTGGTAAACCCGCTCGTCGTCCCAGTGCGGGTTTATTTCCGAAAACACGGTTAATGTAGCGGTATCGAACGCTGCTTGATTACCTTCAGTTCTCTAGCCAGCCGATTATGCTGTCTAACCCAAATTGTGTGCAGCGAAGTGCCTGCAAGAGACCATGCAAACATTTCCCGGGAAGTATGTTTTCTTGCCTGTTGGCAGCAGGTTTGTCATTGTTGATGCTGTCTTGAAGCATGGTCGAAGCGATGACGAGCTGGAGCAGCTTCGCGAGTCGTCAACAGACGGCAGTAATTCAAGACGCTGAGATTGTGGACTCGACTTTAGTAGACCTAGAGTGGCACGTTATCAGAATGTTGATTTTATACGAGTGCCTCTTGTGTCTCTCAAGGACGCAGCCTCGTCTTTGTTGTTCCCGTAAATGTGGCTAGCGTCTAAGAAGGATGACGCGAGGTTGCCCTGCTCTCGTACTCCGAGTGAGCAGTTTTCTCTTGGGGCAACGAATGAACGCGAGTATGGAAGGCACTGGCCTCGACCTAAGGTATACGCATTGATCTTATAGGTTATCCATATTAACCCTACCTCGGTATGCTTCATCATCTGTGTCAGTAAGAATCGCCATGCATTCTGGATGTTCCGCTGCACAACATGGTAGAGGAATGCTTTCGACACCTAGATCAGAACATAGCACTACCCGATTATACATTGTGGTACATCCGACGCATTTGATTCTTACCATTATACAGACGATACGAGCCTATCCGCGTAAGGTCTTCGTAGACGAACTGCGCCCAATTCGCCACCATCAACGAGCATACATTATGGCCGGATCTTGGCGAGGAGAAAAGCTCTCGAGAAATTTTCCTGGGGTTCGGCAGTGGCTCGCCAGTACTGCTTACACGCGGGCTGCTTACTCCTAAAGTCAAATTTCTGTAGCACTTTCATTCACTTCTACGTTCGTTACCATCCGCATACTCTGGCGGTTGAAGGCGCTGCATCGGTTCGTAGACTGCACCCCACAAAGGCTGACGTACATTGTTGCAATGCCCCGAATACGTGCGGTACTTCCCCGGTATGCAGTCCGCGATTAGATTCAGTGGACAAACCGACTTTACCGCAGAGTCGTCGATCGACATTTGTGGAAGTCCGAGGACCATCTGCTCTTCCGTTAGTCCAACGCTATAAAGTTCGTTTTCGTATAAGCTCGAGGAATCTGGGCCATTCTACTCTTTCAAAGCCTTTGTCGTCTCGATGGAGGTTAGCGCTGAGTAAGACATTTCCTTCGCGTACTTGTCCATCGGGCGTACTTCGTACCACGCCCAGGTGGAGTATAGGAAACTTGTTGCTAAACTCTAGCGTAAACGACGCTAGCCATGCCTCCTATACCCCTGAAGTCCCGAAACTGATCCCGCTCTGTTCGGTTGAAGAGACGATCCGTCGTTACAGTGGCATCGTCCGCCGCTGTTTTGATGGCATCGTCAGTGACGATTCGAATGACTTCTCGTATGGCTGCCTTCTTCTGTTGTACGAGGTCTTGCGGGTCGTCTATGCCGTCTACGAATTACTATACACGTTAGGATGCAATAAATGCCTTACTTATGTCGTTCGTTTTCACACCGTGAGCACGTGGTTTTGAGCAAGGAACAAAACTTCGACCGCAGGGGAAATTGCTTCGCCTGTTCCTCGCATGAGAATCACTTTCAGAACGAAAGGTGCCTTGTTCTCGCTGTTGGCTGCTAGACGTAGGAACAAGCAGGACGATTAGAATAGAGCGACATGCCAGCCATTTAGCGGACTGCATAACATGTGCTAAAGTATGACCAAATGATGGGCTTAGTGAGCGAATATCGTCAAGGTTAAGGACGCGCGATTAGCTACGCGAGAAAGCACAGATCCTTCGAAATCTTGAAACGAGCGGTCGGGAAGGAACTGGAATGCGTTAGGGATGACCATGCGTGATCAGTGAAAAACTTGCGTTCCCGTCTCATCCCCTTGATTGGTTTTGATCGGATCACCTAAAGCCCAAAGTGGCTTAGGAAATGGTAGACAATGTAGCACCAGGGGTGAGACTTCTTCGAAAAATTCCTTGGTAGCTGGCGGAAGGGATTCCCCAGTTTCATGGAAGCCTTGCCGATAGCTTCAAAGAAAACTTAAGCCAGACTGAAGTGACCGCAGCCGTAGCACATGGATCGAACGCTAACGAAAGTGAAAACGTCGGAAGCGAGTCGTCGGAAGCAGAAACGTTCCTCGGGCGGTGTCTCTTCCGCATTGGCGGCGGGATCCCAAGTTCAGTGACAGTCAGTGAGTCAAAATACGGGATAATTATGAACCCTTTGCGGTGAAACGGACACAACTCCTCGAATTGCGCGTATATAATGGATGTGAGCTAGTTGCACGTCAAATTCGTCAATCTGCTTGTCACTGTTGAGACACTTTTATGACCAGATGTATCCACGCCGTATACATGCAACAATGTACGTAGTTTGCAAACTGTTTTTCCTTTTACGCATATACTATGACGACGCTGGATACCATGGGCCTTGACTATCGCGTTCTTTTCAGCCCCAGCTGTACATCATAACGGATGATTCGTGCAGCGTGTCGAATCCGTTTGTAGTCTCCACGCAATCCATGAGTGAAACCGGCCGCCGGCTGGTTGACTCACGTGGATCANCTCGCTGTTGGCTGCTAGACGTAGGAACAAGCAGGATGATTAGAATAGAGCGACATGCCAGCCATTTAGCGGACTGCATAACATGTGCTAAAGTATGACCAAATGACGGCTTAGTGAGCGAATATCGTCAAGGTTAAGGACGCGCGATTAGCTACGCGAGAAAGCACAGATCCTTCGAAATCTTGAAACGAGCGGTCGGGAAGGAACTGGAATGCGTTAGGGATGACCATGCGTGATCAGTGAAAAACTTGCGTTCCCGTCTCATCCCCTTGATTGGTTTTGATCGGATCACGTAAAGCCCAAAGTGGCTTAGGAAATGGCAGAAAATGTAGCACAAGGGGTGAGACTTCTTCGAAAAATTACTTGGTAGCTGGCGTTTGAGGTAGACGTTCTCCGGCCTAATCCAAAAGTCGGTTCCCTATGCGGAGGCGGAAGGGACTCCCCAGTTTCATGGAAGCCTTGCCGATAGCTTCTAAGAAAACTTAAGCAAGGCTGAAGTGACCGCAGCCGTAGCACACGGATCGAACGCTAGCGAAAGTGAAAACGTCGGAAGCGAGTCGTCGGAAGCAGAAACGTTCCTCGGGCGGTGTCTCTTCCGCATTGGCGGCGGGATCCCAAGTTCAGTGACAGTCAGTGAGTCAAAATACGGATAATTATGAACCCTTTGCGGTGAAACGGACACAACTCCTCGAATTGCGCGTACGTAATGAATGTGAGCTAGTTGCACGTCAAATTCGTCAGTCTGCTTGTCACTTGTTGAGACACTTTGATGACCCAGACGTATCAACGTCCGTACACATACAAAGATGTACATAGTTTGCAAACTTTTTTCTTTGGCGCATATACTATGACGACGCTGGATACCATGGGTATTGACTATCGCGTTCTTTTTAGCCGCAGTTGTACATCTAACGGATGATTCGTGTAGCGTATCGAATCCGTTTGTAGTCTCCACGTAATCCATGAGTGAAACCGGCCGCCGGCTGGTTGACTCACGTGGATCAGCGTTGTCTGTTGCCGGCGCGCGGTGCCAGATTACGCCAGGCCGTATATAACTGCTTGAAGGCCATGACCGGTTTACAACTTGTACATCTCGCGTGAGGAATGATGGCCAGGTGCCTTGTGACTGTGCACACGTTGTTCGTCGGTACGTGTTTTTTTTTGTTTTCACGTTTCCGTACATAGCAACTTCAGTAGCGCTTGAGGCAGTGCTCCATTGTCATGGTCAAATGAACTCTTATTACTATCCATACGGCGGAAGACTTGGATACGGTAAGCTGATCACCATCCATTGTCGCCTAAGCATTTCCCCAAGAAAGGCTCATTTAGGAGGCAATGAAGGCCTCTATCAACCAAGTTATGGATACTTGAGTCCGTATTCTGGAAGATATTCGTTCAGCGGTTACGAAGGGCCTTACGGAGGCATCAACACCTACCGACAGCCTGGGATCTCCTATCCTCCTCAGGGATATGGGTTCGTCAGTAGCTCCTTCGTCCGTAATAACATACTGGCCATTTTGATGTTTAGGGGATACGGTTCTACGCAATGTCGCGATTATTCGAGCGACTGTGCTGTAATGGCAAGCACTGGTCAATGCGCGACAGCCTCGTCGTCGCGCCTTCTGTGCCCGCTATCGTGCGGCACCCGTTGTAACGCGGCCTACGGACTGTACGGCAGCGGAGTCGGAATCATGGACAGCCTGGATTCGACGGGGTACAACGGAGGTTACCCTTCTGGAGGCCCGGGATACAATTCCGGATACCAGAATGGTCTCGGCTACGGTGGACACCAGGGTGGCCTCTATGGCGGCTATCAAAACGGACTGGGCTATGGCGGAGAGTACGGCTTCCAGGGAAATGGTATGCCGCTTGCCCAGGGCTACGGTAGCGGCTTATCGCCAGACGCAATGCTGTACTGTCGCGATTCTCACATACAAGGCTGCGAAGTGTGGGCACGCGAGGGGCTTTGTGAGCTTGTTCCTGAATACATGCTTGTTTACTGCCGGGGCAGCTGCGGTGCGTGCAACAGCCTTCCGCTAGACTATCGCCAACAAGGTTTGCTTCGCTTCCTGCGTACCTGACTTGAGTGGCTCTAGACACGCTTTTAGTGATTGTCAGTTGCCTCATTGTGCATTTTCAAATGCTTTCAGTTCGTACCCGATTTAGGTTTCTACGGGTCGCCTTACTCTCCATATCTGCAAAATCCCTACAGAACGGGAATCTACCCTGAGAAGAAACGATCGCCTCACCCAAGCGTTAATCGACCTGCGTCCATGAGTACAGTCGCGCGGATGGATTCTGTCTAATGTCAACGTAAACGGAGTTTAATGATCACTGTACACAAATTGGCAGTCAACGGCAAAGAGCATTAAATATTTGAACATACTGTCATACATCATCTGAACGTATTGCACTGAGTACTGAAATGGCATAAATATGACACCGTTTTCAACGCTAGGCGAAGACATGAAGCAGGAGGTGATTACGATCTGCATAGTCGCGATAGCTCGGGAGTTCTAAAGGTAGCGGTTAGGAGTAAGACTAGGAACGGTGGGCTAATGACGATACCGTTTTCTGCGCTTTCCGCACGGATTTGACCTAGGGCAGCAGCACTGAGGTTGGCATACTGGCTGTGGGCTAAACAGGTGGTTGCCAGGAATAGATATCAAACTTGTCAGGAACTCAAAGGGATGATACGTACCACACTGGCTGTATGAAGCATGGCGACGGGCACGGGCAAGGGCGTGGTGGTGGACAGCAGAGATTACACCCGGAGTTGCACTGATTGTTTGCCGGAGCTGGGCTGCATGCCGAGAACGTGCCTGAACCGGAATATAAGTATGCGGATGAGTTAGAATCGGAAGGGCGGCTAAACGAACCGCAGCTGCTTTGCGGCTGGTAGCAAGGGTTGAAGTTGACTGGTGCACACAGCGACCCCTAAAATTTCAGATGAGTAAAAAGCATTGCGAGTTGCGTAGTACCTGTTGCGAGAACCAGTTGCCGCCACAGCATCCGCCGGACGATGACCCACTGAATGGTTGTGAGGGCACGCTGAACTGATGCTGCTGTGCGAAAGAGTGCTGCACCGGCAAGAATGATTGTTGTTGTTGTTGTTGCGGGACGAATGACGGAAACTGAAATCCGAACCGAAAATTTAAAAAGTTTGTGATAGAAAAATAGCACAACGAGTGTGCAACGTTCCGAGGCGGGACGTTTCGACACCGGGTGGATTTGCTGTAGCTACCTGGTACGATGGTATCTGTGGCTGTTGTGCAGGGAATAGTGGCTGTTGCGGCACAAACTGCTGATTTGCGGGCTGTACAATCGAATTGAATGCTCCAGAGAAGGCGTTCGTTTGCTGTGCGCCGCCAATGGGACCAGGGCCCGAATTGTACTCGTGGTTGGGGTTGCTTCCGCCAAAGGAGCTAGCACCCGTGCCAGCAGTTTGCTGTGACCGGTAAGCGCCGTTTTGGAAGCCATTGCCGCCGTTGACTGCCCCAGCTAAACGCGTTGTAACGGTAACTATTTGTTAGTTTCCACTTGGGCGCTGCGCTATAAACTGTACATAGAAGTGACGTACCGCTAGAAGACAACTGCTCCGCGTACCCTCCCTCCGGTAAGCGTAGTGGCCTGATCACGCCTTCACCACGGTTCTGCTCTTCGTGCTCTTCCTCCTGAAAAGTAGGGTACTATAGTGCGTACAATACGTTTCAGAAGCTTACGTTGACAACGTCGGACGGCTGCACACTTTGGCCGTACGATGAGGACTGTGCTGGCTGCGATGGTTTGACGTTGTACGGTCTTTCCTCAATTGCTGGCGCTACGGGGGCTGGCGGTGGCGGGGCAGGTGGTGGGGGTTGAGTGTCCACCTCATTGTGTACTTCGTATCCTACAGAAGGAGGCGGTGGCGATGGAGCTGGCGCGGCTGTCGCTGGAAGAGCCTCTGGTTGTCGAGGTTCGTACGGCGCAGGGGTCGCTGCTGGCGGTGCTTCTGGTTGTTGAGGCACATATGGCGCAGGTGTGGCGGCTGGCTCCGGCTCATAGGACTCAGCTTTCGGTTCAGTTGGGAGTGCTGGTGGTGGCTGCGCGGGATAACCTGTATCCGGAACAACGTGTAGAGCTAATGGCATCACGGTTTCTTACCAACAGTTGCTGGTAGCGGTGCTAGTTCTCGCTGACCTGGTCCCACAGATACTCCATATGCTCCAGCTCCTAAGCGTCGTTTTTATTATGTATGCGAAAAATTGCTGTAAGGATACCTCCTTCTTCAGCATTTGTTTCATCGGTGTATTCTTCCTCATGCGTCGGGGCAGCGGGCGGTACAGCGACGGCTTGAGGGGCTGCCGGTACGGCAACCTTGGCAGGCGCTGCTGGCGGTGCCGATGGAATTGAGGTCGTTATCGTAGGAGTTGATATAACACGAGGAGCTGGTGGAGCTGGTGCAGAAGCAGGAATGGCTGCCGGTTGAGGAGCGACTTGCGGAGCTGGTGCAGAAGCAGGGACGGCTGCCGGTTGAGGAGCGACTTGCGGAGCTGGTGCAGAAGCAGGGATGGCTGCCGGTTGAGGAGCGACTTGCGGAGCTGGTGCAGGTGTGGCCGCTGGTGACTCTGGCTGAGGCGCGTAGGGAGCTGGAGTCGCGGCCGGCTCCGGCTGGTGCGGTTCGGACTTCACTTCGGTCGCAGTAGAAGCCGACGTGCCCTGTTGCGACTCGTACCCGGAGCCTGCTTCACTGACGGATGTTTGTGCTAAAAAAGGAGCAGAGAGTTTAAATTGCATTATGCCCTTACAGCCACCAGACGAAGCTGCCGAAGAAAGGCCTTGTGAAGCGGACTGTGAAGTCGATGAATGAGCTGAGTTTGATAACGATGATGAAGCGCTCTCAGCTCCCGTAGCTGTGGCATGCTCAGGTTTAATACCAGGGGGTTTATATTCTTCGGCAGGTTCTACGGACAATCGTGAAGGTGTGATCTTAATTTCACGAAGGCCGCCAAGGACCGGGCCACTGCTCGGTGCGGCTGGCGCGGAAGGCGCGTTAGTGGCAGTAATCGCAGATGACGACGCAGCGGTCTCTTGCTCGTAGCCGGCGCTGTCGCTCTTCGATGACGAAGTTTGTGCATTTGCGTTCTGAGCACTTCCAGCGGAAACACCAGACTCAGAAGCAGTGCTGTCCGAGGAGCCCGACTCTACCGAAGCAGCAACCTGTATCTGTGATGGTGTGGTCGAACCCGATGAGCTTGATCCTGTACCGGCCCCTTGATTGGTGCCTGTCGACACGGCAGCTTTGCTTGATCCTGCGGATGTGGCGGCTTCTCGATTCGATCCTGCTGATGCCGCGCTAGACTCTCCAATACCCGTAGCAGCGCCATAGGAAGATGCCGTATTCGCAGGAGACACACTGTGTTGAGAACTCGAATACGAGGATGACGACTGCGACGAAGAGCTTGTCTGCGACGCGGAAACCGATGAAGACGAATACCTAAATGCTACGAGTGCAACTGGTCGATTAGGACTATGATATTAAGACACAGTTCGAATCCCCTTAACGATTTCCAACTGGTCCGTTAGAACCCTTATCGATGCTCAGTTTGTAAAAAATGGACGTTCCGGTCACCCTCACCAGCTTAGTGTTAAAAAAATGCGCGTTCAGTGCTAATACGACACTAAGCGATATCGCAAATATGGTACCGCTACAACTTACGACGAGCTTGACTGCGATGAGGAATATGAACCCTCTTGTGCTGATCCGGAAGATGTTCCAGCTGAAGCGACTTGCTCACTCTTTGAGCTACCGCTCGGGGAAGATGTGGCTCCGGAAGATGGCTTCGAGGAAGCGACTTGCTCGCTCTTAGAACTACCGTTTGAGGATCCAGAAGACGAGCCCGACGTAGCGGCCTGCTCACTTGTCGAGCTACCGCCCGAAGCTCCGTAAGATGAGCCCGATGAAGCGACTTGTTCACTCGTAGAGCTACCGCTTGAGGATCCGGAAGATGATCCAGACGAAGCGGCTTGCTCACTTGCCGAACTACCGCTCGAAGCTCCGTATGACGAGCCCGACGAAGCGACTTTCTCGCTTGTAGAGCGACCGTTTGAGGATCCGGAAGATAATTCAGACGAAGCGGCTTGCGTACTTGCAGAGGTACCGCTCGAGGATCCGTAAGATGAGCCGGACGAGGCGGACTGCTCACTTGTGCTTGAGGATCCGGAAGATGAGCCCGACGAAGCGGCCTGCTCACTTGTCGAGCTACCGCTTGAGGCCCGAGAAGACGAGCCCGACAAAGCGGCCTGCTCACTTGTCGAGCTACCGCTTGAACCTCCGTAAGATGAGCCCGACGAAGCGACTTGTCCACTCGTAGAGCTACCGCTTAGCGAAGATCTGGATCCAGTTGATGAAACCGACGAGATGGTCTGTTTACTCGTAGAACTACCGCTTGACGAAGTGGACTGTGAAGACGACGACTTTTGTGCCACTGTAGTGCTTAGTCTAGCAGCTGCAGACGTGCCTAAAATTAAGCCTAGTTATATCCAACGAAACGCCTTTGCCACGAACCTTGCGATGCAGACCTGAATCCAGGGATATCCGGGTTGGGTCCCAGGTTTCGAATGGTGAATTTGACATTCGGCTTGAACGGCTGCGTTTTGGCCACCTCTTCCGAGCTTTCAGACGACTTTTCCTTCGATTCTGATGAGCTACTTATGCAAAACCTTGAAGCACGCTTAAGTCAAGGTTGCTTACTTATCGACGGTGTATCTTGCATCCGGGCGGGGAATTTCTGGCGGTGGAAAATATGGCACATCGGACGGAGGTAGTACTGGATTGACACCCTTTGCATGCGGGTTGTCGATGTTCAAGCTTGCTCCTGTTTCAGGGGCGGAATATTGTGCAAGTGAAAGCGGAACGAATAGGAGGACTAGTAACCGGCATTGAGGCCTTGTGGGCCTTCTGAGGTTCATCTGAAAGCAGCGGATATGATGCTGTCGACTCTTGAGGATTAGAAAGCGAGAAAAACCGCACGCCGGCCAGCTCACGCAAGCACGAACGGATCGCGCACAGGTCCGGCTACGTTCATCACAGAAATTTTTATTGACGATGCTTCTCGCGAGAGCCGACGTGCTGGCGAAGATGCGCCGCTTACGCAGGTACCAAGCCGGTTTCTTGGAAGCTTGTGACCGACGCTCGATCGTCGCAACATCACGTCAGAAGCGACCAATCGAGATGACGATCGAGGATGGAACGCGAAAGAAAAACGCAACGGAAGTTGGCAACGTCGCTATTAAGCGGGGCTCGTTGGGCAGCATGATTGCAACGCACTTAGGTAGAGGTTCGGCTAGCCGCCCCGCCCTGCCCCTTTCCTGCGGCCGCTTTCGCTTTTCGTTATCCGGATCATTGAACTCAGAAAGGGAAACCCATCCGACATCCCGTCCTCCCGCCGCTTGAGGGCATTGTCTTGGGATCGCTCAGAGTCATTGCTCGTTTTCCGCCGCTGCAGACGTTTGTCGCCCTTGCCGCTTTACGCGAACGGCTTGGGCGTGATCCCTCGCTGGCTTGCGGGCTGATCATATCATCGTCCACGAACTGCGCCGCTGACCGCCGAGTAATCGTGCTGCGCGAGAAACGAGTCTCCCGCGACACCAATCCCAGAAAACCAAGGAACAGGATGTGCTGCGCCTTATGTAAATGAAACTCGGCACAAACTTGCCTCCCATGAAGCGTAATGCTCCTACATCTCCTCGCCACGTCTTATAAAGAGAGAAGACGACTAAGTTGTGCGAAAAATGTCGCTTGAAAACTAAAATGATCTCTCATAGTGGTCGGTAATGACAACACATGAACGACCTAATGTGTCTCATTATTAAGTTCTTACCAGATGACTTCACTGTCATCAAGTCAAGTATGTGACAGCATACGCTGAGCAACTCCAGGCGCTCAGGTGCTCAGTAAGGATCGCAACTTCCAGAGCATCGTGCACACCTAATTCTGGGCATTTACTGGCCTAACTGAGTCGCATACTGTTAGGTCAAGTTTAGGTTAATTTCCTGTCAAAAAGAGCCAATGTGCTTGGATCATTGTTTCTAGATCCAAACTTCATGCCAGTTGGACGTATTGCTGGTCCGAATTCGCATGCCAAAAAGTTTTCAAGCAGTTTAAGCTCAACCATTACGCTTCGTTTCTCGCTCACCACCAACTTCACACCTGACTGACAACAAACATTCTGGTAATGATGAAAGTAGTTTAATCCAGAAATAAATAAAGTCATAGTCCGTGTTTGAATGGAGTTTCGGGCAGACAGAAGAGTAGTTCTCTACTTCCTCTTTCCCTTGTTCGTATGATCTCGCTTGCCACCAGGTTTGTTCGTCTCCTCACGCTGAGCCACCTGCAACAAGGGGGGTTATAAGGTCTACCAGAAATAAACACACCAGTTCCGGGTCCTCTTCCGACTCTGCATCATCTTCGTCCGAGTCGTCCGATTCCTCCTCCGAACTAGACTCCGAATCGATGAAATCGGTTCTGCGGTCCTGAGCGGCAACCTCGTCGTCGCTGTCCGAGTTGTCACCGAAGTCAACTAAATGCGGAGAGCGATAAATCGCAACTGTGAATATTATAACGTACCGAACTCCACTTCGCCTTCGTTCATGTCCTCGCCACCTTCGTTCAACTTTGCACTCTCGGGAAGCTGCCCTTCGTTCTTCAGTACGCGCGCCTCGTCCGGCGTGTACTTCAGAATCACGTCGGCCTAAATTAAGCATAAACGAAAGCAAATATATTTCCGCCGCCGCCGGAAAACTGACGATTTACGACTTGACTCGCGTGGCTTACCTTCTCGTCTTGGTAGTCCCTCAGTCCGACGAGAATGATGTCACCGGCGTTGATCCACACCTTCTTCCTCAGCTTGCCGCGAATGTGGCAAAGGCGGTTCTTTCCGTCGAAGCAGAACGCCTGAAGGCGCCCGTTGCCGAGCATTTTGGTCACCTGCGCGTATGCTAAAGAAAATGTCATGCATCGAACGGTCGAGCCCACTTCCTTACCCTGGTTGTCGTCATCTTTCTTAATCAGCTCGCGCTTCATCACATCATTCTCGTTCTTTCCGCGACGACGATTCTTGCCTCCTTTTCCCTTATTCTTCGGCATTCTGGCGGCTTGAGCTTTTCACTAAAAACAGGAGAGTTAGCAAGTAACTATCTCGAATAACACATCTGGCCCGCGGTCAGAACGAAAAATAGCACACTACAAACGGCCATTGACGTAATTGACCAAACTTGTGTGGCTTATATGGACCAAACCCTGACATGATGCAATCGGTGAAGAGTTATTTGTTGTGAAACAACGGCTAGGTTTCACGTAGCGGGAAGGAATCGACTCAATAGCGACTGACCTACTTTGTGCAGAACGCCAACTGAATTTGCGGATTTTCAAAGGCATGCTGCCTCACGAAACGGATTCACACGTTTGATGACATTGAAGTTGGGCTTACACTCATTGCATTCCCTTTAACCGTGGAGGATTTTCTAGATGAAGAAGCTCAAAAACTTTATCCAAAAGAAGAAGCGAGAGGCACAAGGTTTTCGAGGCGATGGCTACTCGCTGGCTGGAGGCGGCCCGACTGGTACAAGTGGCTCGGGTCAACCGGCCCAACAACGCGCTGCATATGTACCTCCGCCTGTAAGATTGCTAGACATCACTTTAAGTGACCGTATGTCGTTCAGAACACCGAAGACCGCCGTTTGAAAGCCGAAGCGATTGCGGAAGCAGCCGCTAGGCGTCTAAATCCGGAACCGGCTCTCAGTTACTCGCAGAAGAAAATCCAGATGCAGGTAAGAACAAGCACATTATCTGCTGCGTGATAAACCCTACGATCAAAGGCTAAACGCGAGCTGGAGGAAGAGCGAAAGCGCCTGGAGGCAATCGCTGTTGCACACTCCAAGACCGAGAAGAAACAAATCGAAGTTGAAGTGGACGGCGTGCCCGGCGTCCTGTACACTTGTGATCTCTTCGACGAAAGTTTTGCTTTACCGAAAGCAGAGGTTTGTGCTACAAGTCTCGTTTGCACGAAAAATGCTCTAGATGATCGAACAAGTGGAGCAGTACCTCCGTAGTCAGCTTAATGACGAGGGAGTCGAAGCAGCAGTCATCATGATCTACTCGCTAAACAGCGCTGCGAAGTACGAAGCAGCGGTGGACACCATGAAGAAGTACTTGCAGAACATCGTCGACAATCCTGAGGAACCCAAATTTCGGCGAATTCGCCTTAGCAACAAGGTCTTCTCGGTGAGTGCCTTGGCTTTTTTCCCGCTCTGTGGATAAGATATTGTTTAGGAGAAAGTGGCAGCTGTAAAGGGTGCTGTGGAGTTTCTTCGCGCCGTTGGCTTTAACGACGTGGATGTTCCAAGTGAAAACGGCGCAGTCGAAAAGTACCTAGCCTTCCCGGAAACGACTCCCGACCACGTCGAAAACCTTCGTGAATCGATTCTAACCCTAGAGAGCGGCAGTGGAATCTCGCTGAAAGTCTTTCGCGACCCGAAGGTTGGTCTAGTTGGTTAGAGGAAAGAAGAATAACAGTTTGCCTTTCAGGTGTTCCGCTTTGATCCGAGCAAACCCATCCCGAAGCCGCACATTCCATCGGACTTCTTCGACTTGACTACCGCTGAAGTCAAACGGGAGCAGCAATCGCGTACGGAGCAGGTTGAACGGCTCACGACGCTGATGACCAGCAAGATGCGGCAGGAAGGACTAAACCGCCAGACTTACAAATACACCCTGATTCGGATTCGCTTCCCCAACAACTACATCTTACAGGTGCGCAGTGCTTACACTACTCTTTAACCTACCACATTTAGGGTGTCTTTAGCGTTCACGAGCAGCTGGATGCCCTTCGTGAATTTATCTGCAAGTTCCTGGAGGACAACTTCGGCGTCTTCATCATTAACGACGGCGGCGTGCGGATCGACGATGGAAAGAAGACGCTGGGCGAGTACGGACTTGCTCCTGCAGCCGTTCTCCACTTTGACTGGGACGAAGAGACCTCCGTAAGCCTTGAGGTTTATTGTTGGGTTTTTATGCGTCCTCGATTAAGGCACAGTTCCGCAACTTGGGCAAGCCACCCACCTACCTGGCATCGGCCACAGAAGTCCAAGCTGACCATCTCACTTAGAATGCGAGAAAGCTTTATGCGAAATGCCTGCCTGTGATATGCTTCACCTACTGTTGTTGCTTGACGCCCCTAAGGAAGCCGTAATAAAGTAGATAAGCATTGTCCCATGAAGAAGTACAGTCGAAGTTTCAAAGGTGCGGCATGCACTTTGTTCTGCAATGTCGTTATGTTGCAAAACACGCAACTTTTTATGTCGCTTATTGGTCTATCTTCTCCCATTAGCGTTCTTCTTGAAGTGTGCGCAGTCATCCAATCACATTAACCTGAAGCACGTCCGTGACCGCCAACCTTTGAGTTCCGATACCAAATAAAGTTCATGCTGCAAACCTTAGGGGTCAAGCGCGGTTTGTGCTTCAGTGACCCCCGTATAGCGCAAAGTTGAACAGCACGATAACACCGCCAGGCAGATTCTCCATCGGATGCACGTGCGTAAGCGAACGTGCAGAATCAGATCTTGTTTACATTTATTGCACATCCATCAATTATTACATGACAAGAGTAAGTTAGTTCAGAGCAGGAATGAAACTTAGTTTCAAAGAAGGAACGAGGCAGTATTAAGAGTGGAATAAATACAATGATCGCTCAAACGCTTGTGTTCAGCCCCAAGAGACTCTTGGTTTCCTCTCGTTGACCCTGACCAGCGCCCATGTTTCGAGAACGCAGCTCTGGAGTTTCCGGAGTGCGAGACGCCGGCGTGTAGAGTCCACCGCCACCAGGCCTAAAGTTGAACAGTGTGATGCTTCAATTCGATCAATGAGCATACCTAGCCCCGCCACCCCTGTTAAACCCATTCTGCGGAGTGATTAGCGGTTGCTTTGGCTGAAGCTCGGGAGCGTTGTTGATGCTGCTAATAGAGTTGCTCTTCCTCGGCATCGAGTCCACGTCATAGCTCTGAAAATACTCCTTTTTACGAAACCGTCGTAATAGCATACGCGAGGGAATCGTTCGCGGTCAAAGGTGTCTTCAGTCGATCGGCCTTCTCGCTCCTGCCGTCTGCGGACCTTTGTACACCAGCAGCACAGGAAGATGAGAATGATACAGACAATGATTGCGATCGTCACTAGGATGCCTGTGAGCCACTTCAGGAAGTTATCCATCTCTCGGGAGCGGCACCATGGCTGCCAGCCCTTGTTCCACTCGAATCGGTAGTTGTTCGGATGGTTGTAGTCGACAACTATGCTGCCTGAAACCGTGCTTTGAGCGATAGCTGAGAACGCGGAACGTACACTTGTATTCGTGATCGCCCTTGATCCAATGCGTTTGGAAGCACTCGAAGCGAGCGGTGTCCCCTTGCAGATAGCTGGACTGAAGCGCCGGAGTCTTCATGAGGTACTCGGGATACTCGATGTTTATCGGCCCGCAGCTGTTGTCTGAAACCAACCGGGCGAGAATAAAAGCGGCCGCTGTAGTCGCTCACATTGTCTGATCGCTTGATGGCGGTCCTCGTTGAAGCTCATCCATGCATCCTTCGCCTCGTTGGCCAGTATTTCCGCATTGAGCATGATGTAGTCAAAAACGCACGGAACGCTGTCGCCACAGTCCTGGGTAACTTTTCCGGGGTTATCCGGGCATTGCGTGTTCACATAGTCCATGTATATCTGCCCCGCAATTGGCTGCATAGCGACTAAATAGGAAGCAAGAAGTCTGAGAAGGAGCAAGCAAGCCTACGTGTGTCGCTGCCAGCAAATTCCTGACAGTTTTGGAGAAGTTGCCGAATAGCTTCGCCGGTTTTAGGGAAGAAGCGATATTGAACCCTGAACGGAGGTAGCGTTACCCATGTTAGGTTTACAGCCAGACATACGTTTCATACGCACGTGACGTCTTGTAAATGGGCTCCTTAACCATATTGGCCTCGGGGAAAACTTCGAACTTTTTGTCCTCGTCGCGGCTCGTAGTGAACATATTGTCCGTCGGCATGTACTGGTTATAGGTACCCTGGTTGTAGTTCGTTCCAAACTTCTCGCCACTGCCGGGCACTTGGTCTAAACACTACGGTAGCACCACAAGAACATGTGCTCACATACACATCTGGATGATCGTTTGACGGACGCTTTCGCTGTTCACATCATTCCAGTTAATCTTCTGATCGAAAGATCCCATCGTTTGATCCGGATATGGCCTCAGGAGGCCAGCCACTCGCGGTAGGTCATATCGCTGTCGCATTTCTTGCTCACGAGTCTTGTCGCCGTCCGGTCTCTGCAAAGTAATACTCTACCGAATGTGCTTGGATTTTGTACGTACCACGCCATATTGTGGCGGTACGCTGAGAGTGACGTCGAGCATTCCCATGCTCTCCTGGTACATGGGTAAGCGGTCGATATCGATAGAGTAGGACTCGCGAATCCGCACGCCTATCTGGGCCTCTTCCAGGACTACGTAGACCTCGGGCTGGCCTCTTTCCACGTTGTTGACATAGATGAGCACGCCTAAAGGACAGGGTATAAGTTAGTCGCGGGGCATAAGAAAGTACCCTCGAAGCGCTGTAGGCGCATGGTATCGAAGTAGCGGAGAATGTTGCCGACGATGACACTTGTGCGATACCGGAAACGCCTTGTATCACCGCGTGCTAGCACGTGAACACGATCCGTTCCCGTCGCTTCCAAGGCGATGCCGGTGATAACGGTTGCGTTGGTTGGCTGCACTAGTTGCTCTTGCGAGAGGTAGCGTCCAAGCATGCCTGAAGGTTGCCAAACTTGTCAAAGGACGGACGCGCATTTTAACGGTGTTCTGAAATGGGTGCTTACTAAAGTCGACGCGTCGATTCGGATAGCGCTCCAGGCGCACTTGGATTTTGACTTCAGGTGTGGTCAAGGTTTTCGGGATGTAGAGCAGGTTGTAGACTCCAGGCTCGTTGAAGACGAACTTCTCATTGTCAATGGTATGGAACGAGCCGGCTCCGATGGCCTCGCCTAAAACGCAAAAACCGAATAACGATTACTACCTTCGCATTATGTACCGATAGCTGGTGGTTGGTATTGCTGGCACCCACTGCTCGGTCGACGCCAGTAGAATAGCTGACAGCGGAACTTTGCGAACTTGCAGCAGAGGAAGTACGGCATGTAGTCGTGATGGAAAGCGCTCAAGCCGGGCACTTCGAACTGGCCCATGTACGGTGACGTTCCGAATTCGTACGCCCTCATCGGGTACCCGGGATTATACGGCGTCTCTTCGATGACTTTGATCACCGGCTGGTAAGTCGTTTGCATCAGGAAGCCCTTTTCGTCGTAGCAGCATACTTGACCGTAATGAGTGGGGAATCGGCTAAAAATGAACTGGTAGACGCGCTACCAATACGAACCATTGTACCTTGTCTGCTCGCTGGCATAGCCATAGCCGTAGCCGCCGCGTCCGACATACGACCCGTAAATGTTCGACGCAGACATGTAGCAGTTCTTCGAGCCGATCGTGCTGGTGCATGTGATGTCACGAAAGACCTGCGAGCACCGAGGATGTGGCATGAACCGTCCGAGATCGTATTTGGCCTGGTTCTCAACGCAAGGGCACGATGAGTTAGTTTCGACGTCGCGAAGGAAGTTCCACTGAGCGCCGTCCTCGTCGTACCAGTCGTGGCACATTTCAGTTGCCTTCCGTATGACGTACTGCGTCCGCGCATCGTGCTCCTGGTTGGAGAAAGTCGTGGTCTCGAATCGGGGATTATTTGTCGTCCATAGCCAGTGCAGGGAAATTGGCGAAGACACCAGCCTATAAGTGCCGAACAGTTTGATTAGCGCAAGAGATTTGCTAGGCAGCTGTACGGTGCAAACTCACCCTGACAGAAGTTGCGGCGTCGAAGTAATGTCCTGCGTGCCTGTGACGGGCGCAAGCTTCAGGTAGCCCGTCCGGAAGGTGTACAGTTCATTCATCCGCTCCCAATCGGTCATGTACCACTGCTCCACCTGGTTCAGATTGATCTGCTGCTTCTGGGCGGAAAAGCGATATTGATACCTAAAAAGTTGCCTGAGGACACGGCTAGCCATGGCACGTACTGAACGTTGTTCGTGTAAGTGGCAAGGCGGCATAGCACTCGATGCTCTGGTCGGAATTTTTTGATCTAAACGGTTGGTTGCAGAAAAGCAATCATGCTAGGATACCTGATCGTCCCGCGATTCCTTGTAGCCGATTACGTAGAGACCCAGCTGCACGGAGTACATCTGCTCGTCGCTGAGCCGCGTTGTCTGCTGGTCGTAGTAGTCCAGGTTCGGATTGGTGAAGTTCCGAGGGTACCAGGATATGGGCATGACCTATCCAAACATTTGTAAGCAATCGGACGGACGCCAGACCTACCACTGATGGTAAAGGATTCTTGAACCAGTCGTAGATGTTGCCGATGTCCAGCCTCATGGGATCCAACGTTGGAGGCACTAAAGTATGCAAGCTTATTTCGTCATCTTACCATGCCTACCGAAATAGATGTATCCGACGAATGCTTTGTCGTCGTTAGCGCCACTACTCTGCGGTTGGAAGTACACCGTTTTTGTGCCCCAGTTGTAAATCTTCGGTATGTGGCATCGAGCGATTGCGGAGTTCAGAACTCTGCATGTAGCAGTCTAAAACATGGGTATGACAGAGAATCCATGAGCTCTGCGGTACCTGTCGCTGTTCGATCATGAGTACATACGTCTGGGTACGGTCTAGGCAAATGCCGTTCACATCTACAGTCATCTCACCAAGCATGTTGACAATGTTCGGATAAATGAGAATAGGGTCTGCAAAAGACGAAGGCATTAATCAGATGGGCTTCGAGGCACCGGACTTACATGTCCCACCCGTCTTGTTTGAGCATCCACCAGGACGAACCACGTCGTCCACTCGGAACATGTAGCGCCCACGCACCATATGCGGCACTCCTGAGCGCTGAGCTAGCACTTTCGGAGTGTTCTTGTAGTTGAACGTAGGATCCACGGGCACGAACCCTGTATGGTTGCCTCCATTGAAGAGAGCCTTAAAAGCGGTAATTGTCTCTGGTTAAAATGTTAGAAGCCCACCTGGCAACGTCCTTGGCGAGAGTTCATGCGGATGTCGGCCGCATCGAATCCAAGCTTGTCGTAGTTCAAGATGACGTAGCTGAGGCGACCAGCCTGGTCAGTCAGCCAGATTACTTGGTACGTCGCAAGCTGTCCCGCATCAATATCAGCTCGTCCGGACAGGGCAGAAGCCGTGTTGTACCACGTTACCACGACTGCGGCATCCGCTCGGAAGGCGGCTGCTCCAGCAACACCCTCTACAAGACGTAATGTATAACGGTTACTTTCCGTTCATACTACCTTGTAGCCAGGACATCATCGTGTCGAGGAAGTAGTCTCCTTGCGAGTCACACCGCACGTAGTTATCGCCTGTGCCTGGACACTTTTGGAAGCGTGAGCCGAAGAAGGCGGACTCCGTCATGGTTGGCTCCTGCGGGATGTTGGTGTTTGTGCCACGCCCGAACATCGACTGACGCATTATTAGGCGGTAGTAGACGCCTGCTCTTAGCGCTTGATTGCCGTTTTGCGTAATCTGCTGCTTGCACAGAAAGGGTGCTAAATGCCTACGTTAACTAATCAAAGTCAACATTAGCATACCGATCATGGCGGGATCCTGCTGCCTTGGCCAGTCGGTTTGTTCGGGCCCAACGTTGATAGTGGGTCCTTGGTCAAGTACCGTAGCAAACGCCATATACCCGTTCACGGACAGCTGAAATCGTCACAGTCCTTTCGGTTGTGTTGTGCGTAAGCATACGGTTGTGTAGTTGTAGTAGCCTCCGTAGAAAGGAAATACATGTGAAGATCGATGGTCTGGCCGGCAGTAAGTAGCCCGGGGTGCACTGCATGGTCACCGACTTCAGGACCAAATGGCACGAGATTGACTGAAGACGGAAAGGAGTGGGCTGGATTTGACGCAATAAACATACCTCCGTAGTAGAGGCTATTTCCCGTTCCAGTAAATACCGGTGGCGCATCCGGAGGTCCTATGCCCTGCTGGAATCCGCCGCCGCCTGGGTAGTTGCCTCCGAATCCGCCGCCGATTCCTCCTACTCCACCCAAACCGCCGAGCTGACCAGTACCAATGCCCACATCCTGAGGCTGTATTAACTGAGCAAATGAGAAGTACGTCCCTGAGGTTAGAATTATTGCGGCTAGCAGCCGACTGGCACGCGCGAATGCCCAAGGCACATCTGCCATGAGATCCTGCGAGGTTCCGCTGACCCACAACGCACTCGGGCGTTCGCCTAAAGTAGCTTATTGAACCCGCCAAACCGTAAACTCGAGGGGAACTATTCCGCGGAGCACACGGAAACGCGTCGCTTAGCGGCATGATAATCAAACAAGTGAAAATGCGATAAAACCCCTTGTGTAAGACGGTGGGGCAGCGGCACCTCGGACGGCGTCCTTTGCAAGGGGGTGATCCGAAGCGCCAGCCGTGTACGGGTGGGAGGGGGGCTTGATGCTGGCCAATGTTTGCGAAATGAATCAGACACCTGCGGAGGGACCATTCCACGCAAGATGTCGACGCTTGGGTACGGCTGAGCATGAGAATTCTCGGCGGAAAGGGTCGGCGGGAAGTTGTGCAAGCCATTCTCGGTATTGGCCGATTGACGATCCGCTGCTTTCGGCAACACAGTGACATTCCGAATGAAAGAACAACATTTAGTGGAAGAAAGGGCAGCAGGGAGCACGTTGGATGCAAAATGTAACATCCTTACAAGGTTATTATCATCTGAGAGTTTGCATGAAGTTGTTCTAAAAACGTTGTTGAAAGTATAACGGACGAAACTTATGCAGCTCACTACCGGCCGAAGCATGCCGAAATAACGTGACATTTCACGGCTGGTTCATCGCGCTGCTTGAGAAAGCCCTAAGCAAACAGTGACTCCATCTGACTTCAAACAAAGTGCTGCGAAGAAAACAACTCAGGAATGATACCGGAATTTCGGAACGTCCCTCGATTAAAACTAAGCAACTTTACGCAGGCCATCCTGTAACTTAATCATAAGTCGACGCAGGTGACACAGCACCGTGGGCGCAATAAGCCGTGTGATTCACGCGAATGGTCATTCCGGACCGGGAAGCATACGCCTCCGACACCTATCCTAGCCGTTTCGAAACGATACCTGGACGCAGCCTCAGGAATGCGCCCAGTACCTTAGAATTCTACCCCTGCTGAGATGTAGAGTTCGGTAAAAAAACAAGTACGGCATCTAGTGGAAACAGTAAAAGCACATTCTCTGTACACCGGTAACCGGCTACCGCTCAGCACCCAGTTACTGAGCGGCCATTGGCTCGTTGGAGAGAGCTGTGATAAGCGTATGAAACGTTGAAAGATTTACGAGTTTATTCTTGCTATCGTCCTCGCGTGCACCGCAGTCAAACCGCTCCTTCATTTATTTTGGGCGATGTTTACTCGTGTGCTATTGCCTAATGACTAGCTGACCTTACCTTGTACAATGCTCTTTAGCTTAGCCCATGCCGCTCCGGCCAAGTTAGCAGACGTTTACTAGTAGAAAAAGGTCTAAGCTGATGGCAGAACAATATGGCCCATGCAACGACCAGTGATATCTTTCGAAGTTAAAAATAAGATAATCAAGACGATCAATGAAAGCACAACGTCGTTCAAACGCTTGTGTTGAGACCAACAAAAGAAAGCGGCTGAGGCTGAGCAGCATTCGGGCGAGCCCGGAGTTCGTTCGTAGGCGAAGCAACTCGTGAGGGCGTTGACAAAATCGGTGCCGGTGGTTCAGCGTCGCGGAAACCCTTAAAGTTCTACGTAGACTGCTGTGGGAAGTTAAAGAGTGAAGATTTTTATAACTGTTGCGTTAGGTCACACGTACCTCATTGTCTGCCTTGCGCATGAATGGTGGTGAGGCTGAGTGAGGACGGAAAGGAGCGCCATCAGGGCTTACTGCATTTCGACGCTTTTGCTTGATGCACCAGAAAGTGAGGAAAACGAGGATAATCGCCTAAACCCGTCGTCTTCAGCAAAATTTGTGTTGTTGAAACGCACGATTAAGAATGCCACTGTGCCGAGTATGCCAGCCAACCACTTGAGGAAGTTGTCCATTTCGCGCGAGCGACACCAAGGTTGGTAGCCCTTGTTCCATTCGAAACGGTAATTGCCTGGATTGTTGTAGTCCACCACAATACCGCCTAAAACCCATACATGGAGCATCGCGAGAATGTCAATGGATGTTGTCGTTAAGTACTGGTGAACGCATACATTTGTACTCGTAGTCGCCCTTGATCCAGTGAGTTTGAAAGCAGTCGAACCTGACAACGTCTCCCTGCAAGTACCCCGAAGCAAACGCGGGTGTTTTAGTCAGGTACTCCGGATACTCGATGTTGATGGGTCCGCAGCTATTGTCTAAATACATCGAATTCATCGTGCCTGTAGCGGTGGAACTATTAAGTTTTAAAACTTACACTGCCGCATGGTGTCCATGCGGTCCACTTCGAAGACATTCCAATTGTTCTGCGTCTCCAGCGCCATGATCTTTGAGTTGAAAGCCACAGCATCGTGCATGCAGGGCACGCTGTCACCACATATGCTAATGATCTCGGCAGGATTATCCGGGCATTCTTGGCGGCCGTACTGCTCGGTAAGTTGGCTTTGTAGCGGCTGTAGACCGACTAAACGAAGATCATTTGCATCTAATTGCCCGTAGCGGTGCTCACGATTAGGATTCTGCTGCAGATCGCGGCAGCGCTGAAGCGTTTGCACGAGGTCCTGGCCTGTCTTGACGCGGAACTGGTAGAAGCCCCTGAAACAATGTTTAGTGATTGAGTGGCATGCAGCGCATACTGTTCGTATTTTGCTGCAGTCCGGTAGATGGGCGTGTTCTTCATAGCGACTTCCGGGAAGACTTCGAACTTCTTATCCTCATCACGACTGGTGACGAACATGTTGTCCGTAGGCATGTACTGACCGAAAACGCCAGCCGTCTGCTGCGTACCTGGGCCTCCAGTACCTTGCACTCGGTCTATAAAAGGTGATACTTATACTGAGAAACCTAAGGGGGGTGACTCACAGGCGTTAATAATCTGCTGCCTGATGCCTTCGGGATTAACGTCGTTGATTGTTAGCCCCGTATAGAGACTTCCCGTAGTCTGATCAGGGAATGGACGAATCAGACCAGACACGCGGGGCAAGTTATACCGTTGTCGGTATTCAGCATCACGAGTATTGTCGCCATCCGGCCGCTGAAACCCGTCATGTTTGAGGAAGAAGGACGATACACCTTATGCTTACCACTCCGTATCGAGGCGGGACGCTCACGGTTACGTCCAGGATGCCCATGGACTCTTGGAACATCGAGAGACGGTCGATATCCTAAAATGTAGACGTGGACGTCAATGAGACGGTAAATAGGTATCAAGGTAGACGTCACCATCGAGTACGACTCCTTGATTCGAATTCCGATCTCCGCCTCTTCCAGGACAACGTAGATGTCCGGTTGACCTCGTTCAACATTGTTCACGTATATGAGAACTCCTGTAGCGGCGCGTCAATTCACGACCTTGTGGTCACTCAATACCTTTGAAGCGTTGAAGGCGCATAGTATCGAAATAGCGAAGAAGGTTTCCAACAATGATATTTGTTCGATAGCGGAAGCGACGTGTATCGCCGCGCGATGTAACATGGACTCGGTCCGTTCCGGTGGCTTCGATAGCGACGCCAGTGATGACCGTGGCGTTGGTAGGCTGCACAAGGTCCGCTTGGGTCATATAACGTCCGAGCAAACCTAAGATCAGCACTAAAATCGTGACTGATTTGTTCACACTGACTGAAGTCAATTCGCCGGTTGGGATAGCGTTCCAACCGCACTTGAATGCGCACTTCGGGCGTCATCAAGGTCTTCGGAATGTAGAGCAGCGTGTACACTCCGGGCTCGTTGAAGATGAACTTTTGGTTGTCGATAGTGTTGAAAGTACCAGCACCGACTCCATAACCTAGTTTCCACGCTAGCACACTAGTAGCGCGAGTCTGACTTACCAACAGCTGGAGGTTGATATTGCTGGCAGCCGCTGCTCGGACGACGCCAGTAGAACATCTGACAGCGAAACTTGGCAAATTTGCAGCACAAATGGTACGGCATATAGTCGTGGTGGAAGGAACTCAGGCCAGGCACTTCAAATTGACCCAAGTAAGGGCTGGAACCGAATTCGTAGGCACGCAGCGGGAAGCCGGGATTGTAGTGCATGTTTTCGATAACCTGTAAGACGGTAAGTGTTTCATCTTTCTATCGGTTCGACACCTTTATGACGGGCTGGTATGTTGTTTGCTGTAGGAAGCCTTGTGCATCGTAGCAGCACACCTGCCCGTAATGGGTTGGAAAGCGCCTAAACTACGGGTCCTAAGTAAGCATGACAGCCGGACTCACATTGTCTGCTCGCTTTCGTAGGATCCGTAAGGGCTGAAGCTAAAGCGGCTTTGGCCACGTCCCGCGTACGATCCGTAAACATTCTGCGCCGACATGTAGCAATTCTCCGCACCGATCATCTCGGTACAGGTGATATCGCGGAATTCCTGAGAGCACCGAGGATGCGGCATGAAGCGGCCGATGTCGAGTCTGGCCTGCGTCTCTGTGCAAGGGCACGACGCGTTCGTTTCCACGTCGCGAATGAAGTTCCACTGCGCTCCATCCTCGTCGTACCAGTCGTGGCACATCTGTCGCGCCTTCTCTTCCACGAATGCGGCGCGAGTGCTCGCTTCGGCAGCAGAGAACGTCGTCGTCTGGTAAAGTGGATTGTCGATCGTCCACAGGAAGTGCAACGATATGGGAGACGAGACGAGTCTAAACACGAGAACGCTTAGAACGACCACCACTCGCCTTTCAATGCTTACCCGGATAGCAACTGTGGAGAGGTCAACTCATTCGGTCGGACTGGTGCGAGTTTCAGGTAGCCGAAGCGGTACGTGTAGAGCACGTTCATGCGCTCCCAATCGGTGAGGTACCACTGCTCTACTTGGAACATGTTGATCCGTTCTTCTTGAGGCCGCCACCGGTATTCGAGCTGATTACGGTTGGAGTAGGTCGCCAGGCGGCACAGGATATGATGCTCAGGGCGGAACTTTTTAAGCTAAAGCGAGCAGGATGACACTTGTTTCAGTACGTGCTCACAGAAGCGAGGTACTTTTCAGTACGTAATCATAGTGACGCGGTACGGGCATACCTGGTCATCTTTGAACTCCTTGTAGCCTATGACGTACAGACCGAGCTGGACGCTATACAGGGCATCGTCACTGATCCGCACGTTCTGGTCTAAGTAGTTGAGGTCGGGATTCGTGAAGTTGCGAGGATACCATGATATGGGCATGACCTAAAATGCTCAGATGAGAGGAAATGCTCACTCAAACTGCTACCTGATAAGGTATCGGATTCTTAAACCAGTCGTATATGTTGCCGATGTCCAGCCGCATGGGATCTAGCGTTGGCGGAACTAGAGGTTAATACACTTACTTCGTTGTTAGTCCGATTGTCAGGCACTCACCAAAGTAAACGTAGCCCACATAAGCCTTTTCATCGTTCGCTTTTCCTGTCTGGGGTTGGAAGTACACAGTCTTGGTTCCCCAGTCGTAGATCCTCGGTACGTTGCATCTGGCGATGGACGGATTCAGTACCATGCACGTAGCGGACTAAACGAGGGCCGTGACTGGGCACATGAAGGTAGCGCAGTTGTCGAGGAATAAACTAACCATGCGTTGTTCTATCATGAGGATGTAGGTTTGCGTCCGGTCGAGGCACATTGCGTTCACGTCGATAGTCATCTCTCCGAGCATGTTCACGATGTTCGGGTAGATGAGCATGGGATCTGCAATCGCCTACTGGCAGGTGTAAACTGCGAAAAGCATACATGTTCCTCCGGTTTTGTTCGAGCAGCCACCAGGTCGGACTACGTCGTCAACTCGGAACATGTAGCGCCCTCGGACCATGTGAGGAACTCCTGAACGCTGAGCTAGCACTTTTGGAGTGTTCTTGTACAGTTGCGTGGGATCGACGTCAACAAATCCGGTATGGTTTCCGCCGTTGAACAACGCCTAAAACATGTCTTCTTCTTCTTGAAGGAACCTACTAGCGGCTAGGCACTTTGTGCGACCGATGATGCTAGCCCTGATTACGTCCGTATATATCTGTCGAATGCACATACCTAGCTCTATCGCATGCGCATGCTTGCGTATGTACCTGTGCGATTCATGTACCTCATGAACGTCTCATGCGATAACGGTACCTCATATGCAAATTTTGGAACTTTGACGAACATAAATTTTTATCAGGCCGCTTGAAACTGTGCACTTCTACCTAACTCTTAGCGCGCTATCCAGTGCGACTGATGACGAGCCGGTTGCGAAAACCTTTTGGGACCCACAAACACCAGCGCTTTATAGGATATCAACGTACTCGACACCTGCCACTGCGAGAGTTAGCCCGGAAGTCAGCAGCGTCGAAGCCGAGCTTGTCGTAGTTGAGGATCACGTAGCTAAGACGGCCCGGCTGGTCGGTCAGCCAAATAACCTGGTAGGTTGACAGAAGACCGCTGTCCAGGTCTGAACGGCCCGAAACTGCGGGAGCAGTATTATACCAAGTAACGACGACCGCAGCATCGGCACGGAACGCAGCTGCACCAGCGACGCCCTCTGAAACATGAGCGTTAGTAGGCTTAAGAGTCGGTGGTAACCTTGGAGCCATCTCATCATTTCGTCCAAGAAATAATCACTATTGGCATCGCAGCGCACGTACGTTCCCGGCACATTTGGACAAGCCTAAAATGATAATTTCGCAATATTCTTTTGCAGGACAGCGCTCTGAAACATACTGCCGTGGTGCTAAACAACTTGCTTGAGAAGGTGGAAGTCCGAAAAAGGTCGATTGTGCAATCGTCCCGTCTGGATTCAAGTTTGTTGCTGTTCCGCGACCGAACAAGGACTGACGAAGCACTAGTCGGAAGAATACACCCGTCCTCAAGCCGGGTATCGCTTCTTGTGTAATTTGCTGCTTGCACAGGTAAGGTGCGATCATGGCTGGGTCCTGCTGTCTTGGCCAGTCGGTACTGTCCGGACCGACGTTGATAGTGGGCCCTTGGTCAAGCACCGTGGCAAATGCCATAAAGCCGTTCACGGAGATCTACAATACGTGCTCCATTGTGACAATTCACAACTAACTAACCGTGGTGTAGTTATACCATCCTCCATAGAACGGAAAGAACAAATGGAGGTCGATGGTTTGACCGCTCGTAAGAAAACCGGGCGCAACCTAGAAAACGCGTGTTTCAAAGGAGGCACAAGACAGTGATTTTAAGGTTTGAACCAACCTCCAAGTCGCCATTTTCGGGGCCGAAAGGGACCAAGTTCACGCCATAGTAGGGGTTCGTTCCAGTGCCTGTGAAAAGCACATTGCCATCGGGACCCGGATTAATGTTGGGTAGCGGAGGCGGTCGTTGGGGCTGAACAATCTGCGCTCCACTAAGTTGTAGCACAACAGCGAACGCAAGTCCTGTCCACATCACACAGGACGCGGCACGTAGCCACCGACCTGCAGAGTCGGTGTTCTCATGCATGTGCCTAAATGCACAAGTAGCATACTTATGTTTGACAGTAATATAGCACCAGTACAGGTTGGAAAATGGGTAAAAGCGGACGTGGCCACGAGAGGACCCTTGATACCGACGCGACGCGATGATACTTAAGGGCGATAGGTTTATTTGACCCGCAGTGGCAATCACCGGGCGATGGTCGCTTGGTCGGAGAGTCTTAGCCGACGGTACGACTACACCTGGGTGACCTCCCAGGTCACGGTACAGACCTGCTCGAGATAAAGCCCACTAGCTCCTCTTTTTAGGACTATCAGCACTATCAGCTGGGAGTCTTGTTGGAGTGCGCATGGAGAATCGTTCGACGAAATCGGAGGCAGAGGTCACACCAAAGGTCCAGTGCATTCGGACATGGAACCGAAAGAAGCTTGCGCTATCGTTCTGCTCGGATTAATCTAATTGATAAGTCAAGTCAAGCGACAAGCCTACCGGATCATATGGCTACAGAAAGGCTATAAAAGCTATACGGATACTGCAAAATCGACGCACAGGAAATGCGTACAGCTGCGCTGCCGAGACCCAACGGGTACGGCAGAAGACTAAGGACGGTAGCTATTCGGGTTAACGGTGCGGCCCTTCGGGTGGGTAAACATAGGTGGACACCCCTAACGAGTTGAATTCACTGAGTCACTGCAGCGCGCGCGAAGGAAGCGGGTCGTCCGGTCAGAGAGGGTCACTTGCGCTGGAGGTGGTGGCCTGCGCGGCTGGCGATTTGGCCACCGATCGGCTCAAACAAACGCCGGCCAAGCTCATACGGGGAAGGAATTTCACGTGCTTACCTTCGCGGCTGGCGAACTCGGAAGCTTCTGTAAACAATGGTCCGCATATGTCCGCCGCCCTTGTATGAACCAAGTGTAACGCAGGTTTAAATCGAGTGATGTCCCGGGGAAGGGGTACACGGGCGTAACGTTTACATTCTTGATAAGTACGTTTTGCAGGCCACGGCAGAACAAGTTGGGTGAGGGTCACTACGGTACTTACAATGAAACCAGGTTTGCAAGTTACGTAGCCTCGCATTGAGTGCACAGCTATATTACATTCACATTGCGATAGTGAATTGCGGGCTTTTGTGGTGACCGCGTAAACTCTACCATAGGTAGTTTCTTATTCTGGGTTGCATTTGGGTAGGCCGTGATCCAATAATCGCCATTGTGACCACTCCTGACCTATGGAACGTTCAGTTCCGAATTGGTCCGTCACCTATATAACTACAGGTGGAGGTGTAGGCCAGGTATACATGTGCACCTTATTCGTTATTTTATTTGTGTGTATTCACAATCTCAGTAAACGATGCTGGGTTTCAGCGTATCCGACATTACTCTTCTCCAGCGACGCTTGTTGGTCAAGACGGGTGGTCCTCTCTTGCCAAACCGCACAAAGGCCGCCTTGCGTTTGCTCACGTCGATATCTTCCTTGTCTAAAAAGTTGCTTTGGACAGAAAAGTATTTGAAGGTTTTACTGCCCCGGAGCTTAGCGTGCTAGTACGTACTTTAGTTTCTCTAGCTATCCACCTCTGTTTGCCCCCCCCCCCCCATCTCCAATTGCACCCCTCCCTCACCTCAAATTACAGGCTAGCCTAGGATCCACATACTTCCAATCTAAGACCATTTCTGAGTTGGTATAACGACGAATAAGCGTCAGAGACAGAGAGAGGGTCATACGGACAAGAAACAAATATGTTACGAGCATTCAAATTTCTGAAATTTCCAAACATTGGGTCACTCGAAAATTAATTCACCAGGGGAACAGTTTGAGAAAATACGGTATGCTGACCTATACCTTGTTGCCGGAGAGCACCGACGTCATCAATGATGAACTCAGAGTAGTAGGAACACACTCTGCAGTTGCGTAGCTCGCTCTCGTCAGAACCATTAACGGCCACGACCGACGCCATCGCAAGAACTAACATACTAAGTGACAGGGCCGCAAGCATTTTGCGTCGCTTCTTTGGGAAAGCCTGGTGTCTACGCCTATTCGTCGCCTTAAATGCAATTCGCCGTCCATTGCGAACACGTACTTCTGATCCCGCTAACCATAAAAGGTTGATATATGTGGCATGTCTAGCGAGCTGGAGGACAAAAGCGTGTGCTGAAATCTCGCTAATGTCGGTGCCCATAATCGACACGTGATTCGAGTGCCCATTCACAGAGGTCCCAACCAATTGCGCCTGCTTTGTTCAGAGCCATAGAAAGCGCACGTGCGCATGACAGTTTGCATTTGTAAACGTCACGCGGTTTTTCGCCTAATTTTTGTCCAGGCTTGCTGATTTGCACATACTCTTTGACATCACAGCCAACATGTTGCGCAGTGCCCGCTTACTTTTCCTGCTATGCCGGTAACAGGTCCAAGCTTTTACGGCGCATATTACAAGCTTTCCGCTTAAATGTCTGTTAGGATCAGTTTTCGAATCACCCTATATCACTTAGTAGTGAGCCAATTAGCTTCACAGGGAGCGGTTGGGGACAGGAACGATACTGGCAAAGTGTCAATTACTTTGGGAAAACCTTTTTACGCGAGCCGTTCGTCCTGCAGCTACCAACTAAAAATAAAGTGTTGCTTAAAACTGTCCTTTGCAGACCTAAATGCCGGACATCGAAGTCGACTTTCCCAGAGGCGGCTCCACACGGCCACCACCAGGGGCAGTTAGCGGCGCCGGTGCAAGGAAGAGGCCAGCTACAGCTGCATCGCATGGAACGGTAAGGGCAACCTTGCTTTCTTTTCTGAGTCAATTTGTTAAGAAGAAGGGCACGGCAACGTCGACTGAAGGATCTGCGTTATCGGACTACGAAAACGTATTTCGCCAACCATTGAGTGTGGATCTGCTAACGGAGGACGTTCGCGGATTGGCTTGCGTGAAGAAGGTAGAGTGTCGAAGCGCAATACGGGCTTACTAGAACGTGCTTCAGATCGGCGAAGTAGACATCACACTGGAAACCGCCGAGGGAATCCAACTGGCCCTTCCCGCAAGGAACGTCAGCAGAACCTTTGCAAGCTCGCTCGGTCGAACCTCGGCAACGCTTGACGATATATTCTTGGCGGGGCAGGCCATCGCGTACAGGGTCACAAAGGCATCGCCAGAAAAGGGCACGGACAAGAAACGGAGCTTCCCTGAAGTATCAACCTGCCCGGCGTCGGTTAACGCGCATCTTGTGCCGGCGTCCCTGGTCGACGGCTTGGTCATCAACGGCGCCATAACTAGCATAGAAGAAAAAGGTTTGTCTTGCCATAAGGGCTCTTGACCAAATGTCATTTGTAGGAGCGGTCGTTAGCCTTGGCATGTCCGACAAGATCAGCGGCTTCGTGGCAAAGGACGATCTCCCGCCATACGTGTCGCTGGACAAGCTTCATATTGGACAAGTCGTTCTGTTTCGGGTGAAGAAGACGACTGCAAGCTCCTCCCGCGTCGTCAATCTCTCAGCGTACGCGGAAATGTCCGTGTTGGATCAGCCAAAACTTTCGCTGGATCAGCTGGCGCCGGGCACGATACTCTACGCGGAGCCTGAGAAGGTTGTGGCAACGGGTGCCTTCGTCTCATTAGGCAATGGTGGGTACTTGTAGAAATTATGATTGAGCCGTAGTTTCTTTCCCAGTATACGTGGTTGCACTAAGTCGGTTTTCAGGAGTCAAGGGCTTCATCAGCAAGATGCATTTACCGCCTCGCCTACGCTCCGACATGCAGCGCTTCGTAAAAGCGCTTCGAGTAACCGTCCTTTGCTGCAAGCCACATTCGAACATCCTCGTTCTTTCCGGCCATCCGGACATCGTAGCCCTTAGCAAACCGGAGAAGAGACAGCTCATCGAAGTAAGCTGTAGCCGATGAAGCTAATTGCCGTGTTGTTTTTGTTCCAGGGATTCGCTATTGGTGACCGAGTTGAATGTGTAGTTTGCGATGTGGACAAGAAGGGCAACGTCTACTTCACGTTTCAAGACGAAAGCGACAAAGCGTCGCTGCTTGCCGCTAAGGCCTTGCGGATTCACATCGATGATTACGACAAGAGCAGTACGTTTCAACACGCTCCGCA
The DNA here is from genome assembly GCA_020875895.1 of Aphelenchus avenae. Classification (NCBI taxonomy): domain Eukaryota; kingdom Metazoa; phylum Nematoda; class Chromadorea; order Rhabditida; family Aphelenchidae; genus Aphelenchus; species Aphelenchus avenae. Next base: position 475,859 of record JNEY01000004.1, read on the forward strand.
ACAAATAGACGAGACAATCCCCCATACTGACGCTAAACGCATTTAGTTTCCAAGTTTTCCATCGGGTCCGTGCACAAATGCCGCATCATCGGATACCACGCGATGGAACGGCTATTGATGGTGTCGACGAAAGAAAGCACTCTCAGGCAGAACGTCGTCTCGTCGGAAGATGCGAAGCCTGGAGTGAAGGTTAAAGGCACCGTTGTTGCCGTTAAGCCGAACGGGCTCACCGTAGACATCGGCCAAGGCCTTTGCGGTTACGTTACCGTGATGCACGTTGCCGATCGGCCAACTGCCAAGTGGGACAAACCGTTCGACAAAGGTATCTAACATGCGGTTTGTGCGGAGGCTATGGATTGTTTGAGGCCAGAAGATTCAATGCCGCGTTCTTTACGTCGATCCAGCGACAGAACGAATAATGCTAACCGCCAAACCGGCTCTCGTCAACGCAAACTACAAGCTTGTTACCGAGAGATCGAAGGACTTAGTGGGCACGGTCACAGTCGGAGCGGTCATCAAAGTGCTTGATAGCGGCGGCCTCATCGTCAGCTTCTTCAACCGTATCGTCGGTCTTCTGAAAGGCTCCGATGCGAAGAAAGTGCCTTCAGTCCAGTAAGAACGACTTTTTCTCCGATGTTCTCAAATCATATTTTTCAGGCTCGGAATGCCGCTAAAGGTGCGCATCGCTGAAGTCGACTTGGAGAATGAGCACATTATGCTGGCCCTTGGAGACTCTGAATCTGTCAATTCCGACGAGCAAACGACCGTTACTGCTGCAAAAGCCGTACAGAAGAAGGTATCAGCGATAAAGCTCAGCTGAGTTAACGCCTAATGATATGATCGCTTTAGACAAAGAAAACAAAGGAAAACATCAAGCCGGCAAAACCCTTCGAAGTCTACACGGCAAAAGTTGTCGGTCCCTGGCGCTATGGCGGCACCTCGAAGTCGACGTCGGCTGAACTCTTGCTGGATGGAGGGACCATTGGTAAGGACCAAGTAACATAAGACTTTTCAAAACAAGGTCTAAAATTTGATGGAGAACGATGCATTTTGACCTTGTTACAACCAGCTGCGTTTGTTTTAGGTCGCCTTCACGCGTCGGAACTGAATCTGGTCAAGTACTCTGAGGGTTCGGCACCCATGAAGACTTTCCTCGAGAAAAATACGGGGAAGCGCGTCAACGTCAAAGTGATTTCTGTCGGTCGCGCGAAAACGCTCTCCAATGAAGGAAAGGCGAAGCTTATATCGGAACATGAGGTGGGAGCAAGTTCATCGAGTACAATACATTTCATTTTTAGACCATCCGAATTGCGGAATGCACAACGAACGAGTCGAAGCTGCAGAACCCACGCAAGAAGCTCAAGCTGCTCAACTACCGCACGGAGTTTGACCACGGGGAGCGCATTCCCGTCTTCATAACGACCAGCGGTACGGAGTCTCACGACTGCCACATTCCGGCAGAAGTAAACCCGCTCTACCATTCTCTGATCCCTCGAGAGCGACTAACAAATACGGTACATTTTTCTGAGAAGTTAAGGTTAACCCTCGGTATTTCCAGGTCACGCACTCGGCCGAAGATCCCATTGTGGCACCAATCCTTCCCGACCTTCAGTTCGAGGACGGAGAGCTCGCCTACGGCTATGTGCTCGGCATCAATAAGACGCGTCGGTCGAAGTGCGTGGAAGTCAGCCTTGTGAAAAGTCACGTATGTTACACTCAACTCAACTGGACGTATTGTTCAACTGCACTGATTGGTGCCATTTTAGGATCTTTCTGCGGGCGAAGAAGTTGTCGGTCGAGTCGATAGTATCCAGCTGTCACCGCTTAAGTTCTTCGTGAAACTCTCGAATGGACAAAGGGGCGTAGTGACACCCACTGGCGTGCAGGCCGACTTTAAGCCCACTGATCAGCTGGCGTCATGTTTCCTGATAAATGAGGTATTTACCAGTGGAAGCTTAAAAGGTTGATTACACGCATCTTTTAAGACATACTCATTCGTTGCGTGGTCGTTCAACGAGTCCAGTCGTCAGTGGCTTGTCGTAACGCCTCATAGACATACTCGTTCTGGGAAAGCCAGTTTGTTCCGGACGCCATCGGAGCTCCATGAGGGACACTCTCTGCAAGGCTACGTAGTCGCCGTTACCGACAAGCACGCGGTCGTGGAGCTCTCACCGGGGATTGTTGGCTTCCTGCGCTCCAACGATTCCACGTCGCCTTTGGCGGTCAACGACCTACTAACGGTTAGCGTCGCGAGCGTCCGCGAGTCAAAAGTGTTTCTTCGATGCATTGGCGAACCGGTACCGGCGAAGAAGGTAAGTCGCGGTTGTCACAATATGAACCTAATCTTACTCTATAGAGTCGAAAGAGGACAAGGAGTTCCGGTTCAGACAGCGCGGCCGTACTTGTCGACAAATCCGCTGCCGCAGGATTCCAGAGCAAATCGGTCCACGAAACGAACGAAGATCACAGCGTACGCATAGCAAAACTGATCATCAAAACGTGCTATTTGTTGCAGACGAACGATCCGGGTTTTGACTGGTCGCTAAGCGGCTTCACGATGTCCGACTTTGCCCAAGTGGGCAGAACGCAGGATAGCGAGGGAGTCAAAAGCAAAAAGCCCAAGCGAGATGACACGACTGGAAGCGCGCTACCGGCGGCAGATGTCGATGGGAAGGTACCAAAGGATCAAGCTCCGAAAGGTATAACGAGGGCTGTTCAAACTGTGAAAATGTGGCCGCTTTTAGACGCTGCTGAAGACATTGTGAAACGGGAGAGGCATATTGGCAACCTCGAGCAACACCTGCGTGAAGCCCATCCAGATAGCGAGCTCGCTTTCGATCGTCTAGTAACCGGAAACCCGAATTCTTCTGACATCTGGATAAAGTATGCGCTGTCGTTGTTTGCTCCCAGCGACGACTCAAAACCCTTTGTTCAGATACATCGCCTACTTCCTCCACGAGAAGACCTACGTGAAGGCCAAAATGATCGCAGAACGCGCGCTCTCAGTGATCAACTACAGGTAGTTCCCCGTGGTTTTTATTACGGTCCATAAAGTTGTCTTTTTAGGGAAGAAGCGGAACTCTTCAATGTCTGGACTGCCTACCTAAATATGGAGGTTGCGTTCGGTAGCGACGAGTCCACAAAAGATGTGTTCGATCGAGCAATCGCTCGAGCGGATTCGTTGAAAATCCACAAGCAGATGGCGCGCATTTTGTCGAACCACGAAAAAATCGAGGCGAGTGACCATCGTTGCCGAAAACCAACTGAAAATTGTCGTTTTAGGCACTGGATGAGCTTTACGAATCGATGCTCAAGCGTTTCCGTCACGATGACATGGACGTGTGGTTCCTATACGGACAGCATCTGCTCGAGACCGGCAGGTCAGACAAGGCACGGGAGCTGCTGCAGAAAGCGATCAGCTCGCTTCCCATAAAGCATCGTAAGCAGTAACATCATCGGGGTCATTGCCACGTTGTGCTACTTTAGACGTAATGGTGCTCAGCAGGTTCGCTCAACTCGAGTACAAGTACGGAGATGCGGAACGCGGGAAAACGATGTTCGAGAAAATCCTGCACACATACTCGAAGAGTGACATATGGTCGGTATACGTCGACATGGTGCTAAAGCATGAAGGAATTGATGAAGCGAGGTAGGCATTTATTCCAGAAGACACCTGATGGTTTTGTCATACCTGGAGGTGTCGTGGCGCATGTCCCGTGGAAGTTCTTGACCTGAGTGTTGGGATTTTACAAAGTTCAGAGTCCGCTATTCTTTTGATTTGGACTCCGCTTTAGAAAAGTGTTCGAACGTGCAGTGACATCTGGCATGAATGCCCACAAGGCGAGGACGCTGTTCAAGAAGTGGATGGATGCCGAGGAGAAGTATGGGGACGACGAGACGCTTAAGATGGTGAGAAGAGTTCTAGCATGGATATCTAGCATATGACGACAGCAGGCTAGCATGTCTCTTTTCAGGTGAAGCGGCGCGCTTTGGGCCACGCTGAGGTCAAAGAAGAACGATGAAATTCATTCTTCCCCTTATTACTTTTCGATTGTTAAGCCAGCACTTGTTGACCTTTGTTAATTTGTTGATTTTCTTGTTAATCAAAAATGTTCCGTTGTTACTTGGCACTGTCTGGTTGCAACATGCTTAAAGTCTAGTCAAGGCAAAAAGACTTAGTACTAGTTTCTGTAAATCTCTCTTCTGACAATTTACAAGAAAGTCCGGCGAAGCACATTTTTGGAAATCGCAGCTACATTCTAGGTTTTTAACATTACCTAAGTAATGTCCGTGGTGACAAGCTAAGAGCTAGCGGAGACACATAATGGATTCAGGAATCGGTGTAGGCAAGCACTTCGGCATGACATCATGCCTAACAACAATAGACGTCCCACTTTCGTTGCATAAGCTCCTCCACAGCAGCTGAACAAACCTCACTACGCGCCGCGTAAGTGTCCAAAAATCCGCTGCTAACGCCACAATCCTAACGCAACAAGAAATGAGCCGTCATTTGTATGATGCTACCCTTCCTTGTCTGCGTTTTTGTTATTCATGCCGTTGAGGGTGTGTCGCTGTTCGTGGACGACACCTCACTCATGCGACCCCGTCGTCAGGCACGGCAGATTTACTATCTCTGCGGAACCTACCCAAACCAGTACTATTCACGGCAGCGTACGAAGCTGCGACACTTTAGAGAGCTACTAATCCTATACCGTTTAGCGTGCTACGTGACCCAATCAAAATGTACCAACGGAGGACAGACGGTTGGAGTCGGATGCACGAATGCAGCGCAGTGCACGCCCTACTACCGCGGCGTTTCCACGTGCATCAACGGATGTTGCTGCACGGTTCCGATCGTCGCGCCGGGTCCTCCAGCTCCAGGGCGAGCTAGTGGTATGTCAACAGTGGATTTACAATTGTCACTCACAAGTTTGTTAGGTTATTGCCATAACGGACAGTTGTCGAACGTACGCTGCAGTGCCCAGGGACAGTGTCCGTCAGGAAGGTCGTGTATGAACGGCCTATGTTGCACGGTCACTGGGGAAGAATATCGATGTGCGTTCATTTCTAGCTGCGCTTAACTGTCACCCGTTTTTAGTCGCTTGTGGAGGACTCCTAGCACTGTCAAGCTGCACGAATGGGCAATGCTCGCAGGGTTTCCACTGCACTCCTTCTAACTACTGTTGTGAGTGCCCTGTGGGACGATCTAGCGGCCGTTGTAACCAGGTGCGCCCTGACTTTTTACGTCACAAGCTCGGAAATCAGCGTTTAGGGACTATGCCCAGCCGGGTTCACCTGTCAAGCGAACCGGTACTGCTGTGCGTCCTGTCCCGGCAACACGACTCCCTATGGGGCTTGTCGCAACGGAGTTTGTGGTGGGGGATTCACTTGTCGAACAGGGAACATCTGCTGCTGAAACGTATCAGAGGTTTACTGGTCAAACGAAACTTGCCAAATAAATTATGTTCAGTCAAGCTTGATTTGGAGTGATGGACTGCTGTGAGACTGCAGCTGTGATCTCTTTGTCTCCGCAACTGGATTGCCGATCAGACTCAGCTTCTTGAGGTTCGGTAATGCGGTAGTTAGCTTCATTATGTCAATGTCTTAAAGTAACCTTCAGAATAGTGACAAAGATATCGAACATACCTTCAATCAAGTTGCTTCCAAGGTCCAGGATAGCGAGATTTCTCAGCTCGTAAATGCAGTCAGGAACCGCTTTCAGGCGATTCCCCGCAAGGTTGATTCCGGTCAACTCTGTCCATCCGGTTATTTCCTGCGGAATCTCTTCGATTTGGTTGCCTTCCAAGTTGATAACTAGAAAAAATTTAACAGCTCGAGCACAAATACGCTAACCTCAAGGCCTTACCGCTTAGACGCGGAAACTTGGTGACCATCTTCTTTGGGAACTTCTTCAGGCTGTTACCCCGCAAGTTGCACGCTCTGATTTCGCAATCCTTTATAACCATGTAGATGGCGTCGGCAATGTACATTAAATCGCATTCGGACAAGTCTGCAATGAATGTAGTTCCTTAAGGGGTGAAATGAGTTCGTCACGTCGTGTCCTGCTTTCTGGGCCCGTGCATTTTTATTACGAGGCACGTTGTTGCCGAAAAAGCCTACCCAGTACGCCGGACGTCTTTGCATCCTCGCAGCGGCACATCACCTGCGTTACGCCTCGCGCAGCAGACTGTGGCATTTCTTAGAAAAAACTGGCGGCTAAATCGATCGAACCAACCAAACGGTCGGAATCGCACTTGAGTAAAGTGGTGAGCTGAGCGATCCCGACATGTGTCGCTTGGCCGGCTCATCGGTTGGAGGCGGTTGTAAGCAGGCCCGCAACTTTCGTAAGGCTAGAAAATATTTATTTCGAAGGCGTCTCATACACAGTAAGCTTAACAAAAAAGGTGTAAATAGTGAGATCAAAGTGGCAACAATTGCAGGCAATCTTGACAACAAATGGCAGCTGCGTACCATGAACTTAAGTTTCCAGGCAGATCCAAGAGAAAAAAACGCTTAGTGCACCACCAATGGAGGAGTATGGTCACAAACAGTAACCTCAATAGGGGCTAAATAAAGGCTTGGCGGCGTATGCGCGAAAACGATCTTAGACATCGGCAGAAACGGAAATGTTAGGGGCTGCCTGGCTTCCACTGAAGCTGCTGTTCAGTGTGTCGTTTAGTGACGTGAGACCTCCTAGGTGAGCCGGTGGGGGCAGTTGGTACGTGGAGCGTAGAGCGGATTCTAAATTACATGATATCGGCCCTTGTGTTGGCCACAATAATAGGTTTGTACCAGTGGCGTACCGAGGGTCCGATTTTAGGGGGGGGGGNCCGGTTATTTCCTGCGGAATCTCCTCGATTTGGTTACCTTCCAAGTTGATAACTGGACCAAAATTTAACATGTGGAGCACAAATACGCTAGCCTCAAGACCTTACCGCTTAAACGCGGAAACTTGGTGACCATCTTCTTTGGGAACTTCTTCAGGCTGTTACCCCGCAAGTTGCACGCTCTGATTTCGCAATCCTTGATAACCATGTAGATGGCGTCGGCAATGTACATTAAATCGCATTCGGACAAGTCTGCAATGAATGCAGTTCCTTAAATGTAGTGAGAATGTAGTTCCTTAAGGGGTGAGCTGAGTTTGCAATGCCTTTCCGAACCCGATAGTATTTATGACAAAGCACGTTGGTGCCCAATAAGCTTACCCAATACGCCGGACGTCTTAGCGTCCTCGCAGCGACACATCACCTGCGTTACGCCTCGCGCAGCAGACTGTGGCATTTCTTAGAAAAAACTGGCGGCTAAATCGATCGAACCAACCAAACGGTCGGAATCCCACTTGAGTAAAGTGGTGAGCTGAGCGATCCCGACATGTGTCGCTTGGCCGGCTTATCGGTTGGAGGCGGTTGTAAGCATGCCTGCAACTTTCGTAAGGCTAGAAAATATTTATTTCAAAGGCTTCACATACACAGTAAGTTAAACAACAAAGGTGTAAATAGTGAGATCAAAGTGGCAACAATTGCAGGCAATCTTGACAACAATGGCAGCTGCGTACCATGGACTTAAGTTTCCAGGCAGATTCAAGAGAAAAACGCTTAGTGCACCACCAATGGAGGAGTATGGTGACAAACAGTAACCTCAATACGGGCTAAATAAAGGCTTGGCTGCGTATGCGCGAAAACGATCTTAGACGTCGGCAGAAACGGAAATGTTAGGGGCTGCCTGGCTTCCACTGAAGCTGCTGTTCAGTGTGTCGTTTAGCGACGTGAGGCCTCCCAGGTGAGCCGGTGGAGGCAGTTGGTACGTGGAGCGTAGAGCGGATTCTGAATTTCATGATTTCGGCCCATGTGTTGGCCTCAGAAATAGGCTAAGCTAGGTTGAATGAACTTACTCCCGGGCTTAGCATTGAGAGGTGGCGGATTGTTCCGAATGAGCGGCTGCGGCGTGCCAGTCGCATTAGGCGCTGCAGACTGTAGTTGTCTCGCTTCTGCCTCCCCTGCTGTAGTGCGATAGCCCGAATGGTATGTCGTGCCAGAGTTATAGCCTGGCGCGTTCGTAGACGACGTTCGTGTACTACGACGAGCTCTAAAATGCCGGGCCTTGGGTGTCTTCGGAGGCTCCATCTCGTTACCTCAGGCAACAATACAGGCATGAGACGATGAGAAGAAGAAGAAGCAGTCCGCAAAGGATGGATAGGATGATGGTCGCAGTCCTGAATTCGGACGGCACAACGCCCTAGAAATGCATGCGGTCAGTGCATTTGGGGGTACCAACGTACAGCATGATGCGCCTCCAAAACACCGCCACTTTCATCTCTGCAGAATGCGTTCTCCGAGATGCCCCACGGACAGTTCTGGCAGTCAGTGACCTAAAAGTGGTTTAACTGACTGCATAAAATATTAAGGTCTCACCTGAGAATTGCCCAGAGCCCACTTGCACAGACTAAAGTATCCCGTCTTTTGGCTCTGGCACAGAGCGGTGCTTGTGTGGACGGAAGAGGTATTGCATTGTAGGTCGCATCCGGGTCCAATGAGCTTCCCTCGACAGGAAATAGTATAGGCCAAAGACAACCTAAAGGGGCTTCAGCGTGCATTCATAGTGAGAATAAGGCGTACTGAGTTCCCAGCAATTGTCCGGTGAGGGTGGCCTGCTGCATGTTTCCAGTTTGTATGCTCGACGTGGTGCCGTTCAGCGGTTGAACGAATGTGTCAACATGATACACCGTATTCGGTTGTTCCAGTTCTCCAGTTCTGGCGTCGATGACTGCTCCAAGATGGTGCACGAATATGTCGATGGCCATCTAAACACTGTGTTACCGGCGCAAAGGACGGTTAAATACCGGCTGGTTGCTTAGCAGGAAGTCGAAGCTTTTCTGGAAGTCTTGGGGATCGGAGGGATTGCCATTCTCAGTAAGTGGAATGAACGGCGTCGCCTGGTACTGCACGGAACTACTGAAGTTGGAACGTTTCAGCTAGACGCTTCGAAGCGCTGACTTACTCAGCAGAGGATATTATGATCATGAAAGAGAAGAAGCAGCGATACCCGAGTCTTTGAGGACTCATGTCCATACAACGTGAGCTTCCTTGTGGACAACTGCATGTTCGCGTTTGGTCTAGCCGCAGCTGTGGATTCGTGTATCCCTTCAGCTGAACCCGAACGGAAACAGCGTTTTCATGTGGAGAGCCAGCTGGAATGGGTCCACCTATCGGTGGCAGTTGAGTTCCGTTCTAAAGTGGAATTGTAATGCGTTGTGCGCAATCAGGCTATCGGGTCTCGCTAGAGCTAAATCACAACATACCAGTGTCATTCCGGGAGGATACGGATTGATTATCGGTCCAGGTCCTAGGCCCATCGGCTTCACGATGTATGAGTTTCCGCCGTCGCCAGCAGTGCCTCCAGTGTAAGGCTACAACAAATTACGTGTATGCTGCTTATGATCGCACCGACGTACGTAGTTGTTTCCGGCGCCTTGGGACGAGTTGAAGCGTCCATTCTGAAGGGGATTACCGTTCCTGTCGTAGTATCCCTGGTTGTATGTCTGCCGACTTTGAATGCTGTGTTCGCCTTGCGCGGACTGTACTTGTCCGTAGGTCATGGTCGCACAAAACAAAGCAGCTGTTAAGCGGTCCACAAACCCCATGGCTAATCTCTGCCTGAATACAAAATAGTTGCGTATGATAGGCGTGATTAACATGTCACGAGATAGGGTTGGTAAAATAAAAATTGGAAAAAGATCGCGCAAAGGTAACTCCATGTTTCGCACTGACTGGTTACTACTGGCAGAAACCAACACTGTAGAACAATTTGCTCTACCAATAATAGTGGTAGCCGTCAGATGTGCAACCCATGTTGCATTCTCGGTCAGTGACTATGGACAGCGGAGGCGAGCAAGAGAGATAATGATGACTCGTTAGGATGCAGGGTACTAGCAACTGATAAGGCCCAAACAGGGCTATAAAACAAAAATGGAAGCGTCTCCGATCTTAAGGCCCGCTAAGTGGGTGGGTGGGTGTCAACAAGTGAAGTGAATCAATCCGTGAGCCTCAGAGAGGACTGGTCATTTGACGACTCCAGCCCGCATGCATTTCCCAACTACGTTAGCCCTTTTGGGTAAAGGTACGACGTTGGCGGGCGTCGCTATTTGGATGAGGCACTCTAAACAAACAGTGAGACATGCGAAGTCCGCGACGCCTTCCCACATAAGCTGGATCATTCATGGGCATTGAATGCAATGCGACCCGCGTGTCAAACGCGCTGTCATTAATGGTCAGCTTTAGCGTTGGTTCCCTGCAGAGGTGCAGCCTGCCCAAACAATTTAGGTGATAAAGGTTTTGGTCAAGAGGGTGGCATATTCTCCTTTGATTGCAACCTTCATATTTAGAAGTTCTTGTGCTTGTGTGAAGATTACATAACGAAAGGGCCCATCCACATGTAGTAGCAACATTCGCGCTTCTCAGGACCTGTCTTGGAGGACAAGTTTTACGACTGTCCACCTTTGACCAAAAACCATGGTTGGAAGCGTGCTAAGGACGACATAACCGCCGACTTGTTTGAGCAGTGCGTAAAGTTTTTGAGAATATAAACACAACGAACATTCATTGCTGGCCGGTCGTCAAGACGTTGTTATGCTTACAGAAGGGTCCCACTTCTTACAACTTACGTCCGCTGCAACACGCGTGCAACAAGAACTGGGTAGCTATATAGATGACCAATCGTAACCTAGCGGTTACGCGGCGAAAGACCCGTGTGCGGAAGAATGAATTTCCCCGGCGAGACCTTTCATTTTACAAAACGGCGAGTTTCCTCATGGCGTACCTGTGATTCAGCAATGCAAATAAAACTCCCGGCCCGGACTGTGCTTTTCCCCGTCGTGATCGTTTGGCGGCGTACGCTAGGTCGGTTTTCTTCCGAAAATCCACCTCAACCTCACGCGTACTTTCGCATTGCCGCCAGTGAAGACAGTGCACAGGGAACATGGTGTCCCAAAGTTTATGCCAACATACTGGTTCCGTCACATTTTATGGCAGATTAGGTTAAGCCTGCTGTACGCAAGTAGTTCTTTAGCTTCTTAAAGAGACTTTATTGAAGATGTGATTTTTCTACTCTTTCTCGCATCCTTCTTTTCGGAATTGTGCTTGAACTTGTCGAATAGAGAGAGACGCATACATTTTAATGTCTTTAAACCTTTATACTGAGCTCATAAAGACTACTACTCCTAACCGAGAATATGATGGTCATGCACGCGTTACGTGCGCCGAAGATCAGATGCTGTTGATTGGCTTGCCGCAGTAAGCTGCCAAGTTCGCTTCGCGGAAGGCTTCGGAGAGAGTCTAAATAATGGATCGTTATCCTAGCCAGAAGACTCGCAAAATTACCGGGTGTGGATGGCAAACTCGCGCAATGTCCTCGCAGGAGGCGCCGTACTCGAGCGCCAATGTGGCCTCGGCAATCATCTCACCAGCATTCTAAAAAACTTATAATAGGCACATACAGCTAATTCAAATGCTTCCATAAGCGACAAGACATCGATACTTACCGCTCCAATGATGTGAACTCCAAGGAGGCGGTCGGAGTCCTTGTCGCCGAGGACCTTCACGAAACCGTCCGTGTCGTCGTTCGTCTTGGCTCGAGAGTTTGCAATGAATGGGAACTTGCCGACCTTGTATTGCACTTTCTAAAAGAGGAACAACTGGTCAACCATGTCTTACGCATACATAAGATTTACGTCTTGCTTGAGCTGTTCCTCCGACCGTCCCACCCAGGCGACCTCCGGGTGCGTGTAGACGACCAGAGGGGATGCAGTTGTAGTCAATGTGGACAGGTCCGCCGAGAATTCCTTCCACCGCCAAAATACCTTCGTCCTGAAAACCGAAACTGTTATAGCCAGAAAAATGTGACTGTATGACCACTGTGACAGAAACTCACCTCTGCTTTATGCGCAAGCATAGGTCCAGCAATGGCGTCGCCGATGGCATACACGGACGGCACGGAGGTTTGGAAGCGCTCGTTGACCGGTACACGGCCACGCTCGTCCAGCTTCAGGCCGACGTTTTCCAGACCGAGGTTCTGCGTGTACGGACGGCGACCGATGGACACCAGCAGCACGTCGCAGTCGAGCTAAACGACGTGGAAATGTCTTAATACTCGACGCCTCTACTTACGTCCTGCTTCTTTCCGTCCTTGGCGCCCTCGACGGACACGACCACCTTGCCGCCTTCCTTCCGTGCCGACAAGACCTTGGTTTCCAGTTGAAACTTCATTCCCTGCTTGGCGAGTGTTCGCTGGAAAAGCTTCGCCACTTCGCCGTCAATCCCAACGCCTCCGATCGTTCCAAGGAACTCGACCGCTGTGACTTCGGCGCCAAGACGTTGCCACACACTTCCCTGAAGCAGAATTAGGAGCGGACTGATGAGTAAGTTGACGAACCAGCTCGAGACCGATAACTCCGGCTCCGATAACGACCATCTTTTGCGGAACCTTCTTCAGCGAGAGCGCGCCAGTCGAGGACACAATCTAGAGGCAGATTCTAGGACGGCACTGTGTGGATGCTTACCTGCTCTTCGTCAATCTGGATTCCAGGGAACGGCGTCACTTCCGAGCCCGTCGCAATAAGAATGTTCCGCGTGTTAACGACGTCCGTTGAGCCGTCGTTCTTCTTCACTTCGACCTGGACCAGAAGCAGGAGAATTTGCGAAACACATAGAAAGCTTACAGTGTTGGGGCCTTTGATGGAACCAAACCCGTTGAGATGCGTTACTTTGTTCGCCTTAAACAGACTGGCGATACCGCCTGTCAGGGCCTTAACCGCCTTGGTTTTTGCCTGCAGCATTGTGTCCAAGTTGAGCTTGGTCTCGACTTCCACGCCTAGGTAGTGATGCATGAAACGAGGAAAGTTTGCGAAGAAACGCAACTACCCGCAGAAGGGGTTGAAGAGTAAAACTAACCGCGCTTGTTGAGATCGCCGTGCTTCGCCATGTGGTAGAAGTGAGAATTGTTGAGCATAGCCTTTGAGGGAATACAACCGACGTTCAGGCATGTGCCTCCCAGTGTGCTCTCCTTCTCAACGCAGACGGTCTTCATACCGAGCTGCGCTGCCTTGATAGCAGCGACGTAGCCACCGGGGCCGGAACCGATGACGACAATGTCCGCTTCTGAAACAGTGCAAATGTTTTCAGACTCATGCTGATCTTCCTACCATGAGAAGCGTACGTCCTCGTAGATAGAACGGAAACGGACTGTTGCACAGGCCGAAGGATGGCGTACCGGCAGAGCACTGACATCTCGACGGAATCTAGATCAGTGCCATTAACTGGACCAGTTGTTAGGCTCTATTTATATTCCAGTACATATTCGTTATGCGGAATCACACCATTTTCAAGCAACGGATGCAACATTAGCAGAGCAGTTCCTAATTTCTGGCCGGCCGCTGCCTGTAGGTCTTTCCTAACGTGCTTTTCACAGGCGCTATAGACGTGAAAACAAACAAACGGGTAAACATCCCGACCGTCCAACTTTATTTTCGGCTACCATTTAGTATAGCAAGTCCTGTTTAGCCAAAAATGCAGATTTTTCGCGTCTTCCAAGCGGTGCCGTACACGAACCTGCCCATCGTCAAGGATGTCATGGCCAGCTTGCATTCGTACTTCACGTCGAACATGCTCATTGGGCTCGCCATTCTTCTCAGCTACAAACAGTTCGAGGGGAGACCCATCGATTGCATGGTAAGCAGAGCCGGAGTTTGGCAAAAGTCTTCCATTCGTTCAGGTACCGCTCGAATTTCCTGGATCCTGGACGGAGGTAAGAAGACCTGCCCTGATTGGACCGGTTGAAGACCAAGTTTTTAGTACGCTGAGAACTATTGCTTCGCACAAGACACCTACTACGTGCCGTTCCAAGAGCCGGTGGAGAACTATAGCGCGCCACAGAAGCATGAAAGCAGAGTGAGCTACTACCAGGTGGCAATGATAGCGAGTTTCTGGCATAACTGACCGATTTTAGTGGATACCCTTTTTCCTGCTCTTCCAAGCGGGATGCTTCAAGCTGCCGACGTTTATCTGGAAATATTTCGCTGGACAATCCGGTAATCGTGGCCTCATGTGCTCTTGCGGAAGCACAGATATGTATGAACTTCTATGCTTCAGGAATGAAGGTCGGCGAGATTCTCCGCCTGGCAACCAATGAAGCGAACGTAGAGCCTAACACACGGCACTCGAACGTTGAGGCACTGGCGACGCATTTGCAGGGCGCATTGCGATTCCACTCTCGAGTGAGAATGGTATGTGGCACACTACCCAGTTAGTTGTAAAAAAGGCTGATTTAGAAGCACTTGATTCCGCACAAGTTGATTCGCATACTGAACGTAAAGTACTCCTCTCATTACGTCTACCTGATCTACATGGTTAGCAAGGTGGCGTTCTTCCTCAATGTGGTCTTGCAGTGGAAGCTGCTGAACAGGTCAGTGTATCACCGGCAGTAATGGTTCAACCAGCGCTTTTTGCAGATATCTCGTCCCTAGCATGACGCATTCGTTCGGCTTCTACGCTTTGAAGAGCATTATAACGGGGAACCAGTCGTGGGAAAACAGCGGAATATTTCCAAGGTAGCGATGGTGACGGTGGACCTGTGACACCTCTCTGTTCAGGGTCACCATGTGCGACTTTGAGGTGCGCGAGATGGGTCAGGTACAGAATCATACGATCCAGTGCATTCTCCTCCTCAACATCTTCACCGAAAAGGTAGCGTTCACTATGCCCAGTGTTTCCGTCACCAGGAATTAAGGTCTTCGTGATTCTCTGGACGTGGTACTTCGTACTGGCCAGCATTACGCTCTGTAACATATCGAGTTGGCTCTTTGTGATGATGAACCCACGATCCGCGGAACACTTCGTACACAATCACATGGAAATGAGCGGCGAAAGCGTTTTCGCCAACGAATCCGAACAAGGATTAGAAGGTTTGCTGACGTCTAGTGATATGCAACTTCGAGCTATGCTTTAGCAATACAAGCACAAGTCGGCCGATTTATCAGGAAGTATCTTCGCACGGACGGCATGTTCCTGCTCCGTCACATAGCCCAACACGCCGACGTCGTGTTCACCACTGAGCTAGTCGCGAAGCTGTGGGAGACCCACTATCGAATAGAGAAGGGCCGACAGTACGTCGCAGGGTTGTTTTCGAGAAGCTAACCTTATCTTTGTTTCTAGAGGCCTGAAGGAGTCGGATCAGAAGCTCCTGGAACAACTCAAGCGCTTCAAAATCATCGACGCAAGAGCTGCGCACGCAGCGAAGAACTACTACTCGTACGGAGATCACTTCGATGGCCAAAGAAGAGCGGCTCGGTCCAGTCCGCTAAAGAAGGTCACGAAAGCGCCGAAGCTCGACAGCTCACTTTCTTCCGTAGCGTCTTCCGTGTTTGCCGGAAGGGACGATGCTCTCAGACAACGAAGGCCCTCGCGTGCGTTGCTACGCAGTGCGAGCATGGAAAGCTTGCAATCTCTTAAGAAACCAGCGCGCGACTAGTTCGCTGAAAAATTGTATATTTGTATTTATCCCATGTATCTACCCACTATCCCTGTGCCAGCCCAGCTTTAACGCATTGTGCAATTTGCTCATCAAGCTTTCACGTTGCTCATAAATGCATTTAACACTTTTAATTAATTCTTTGTGCGGAACAGTTCGTTGATAAAGTACAGGTGACGTTAGGAACAATGCGTAGCGCTCACACACCTAGCAACAAAAAAGATGTGGACTGCTAGAACTCCTAGAGCACATGAAATATATTAGTGCAAGAAACCGCCGAATGGGTTACATGCAGTGGAGACGTTCATTCCTAGGAAAGTGATTTTAGTCTTGCAAATTCTGGGTCAAACATCACTTGGATCTGTCAAACTTTCATGCGCTTGGCGCGCAGTGAGGTAGGGCTTCTCTGGTTATTTATTACGACTAGCAGGGCTGGCGCGCTACGCGCGCGGCACAACTGGCAGAGAGAAGCGTGCATGGTTATCCTTTTTTACGCGTCCACGAACATTACGCGTGGAAGCTCTGAACAGCCATGCTTAAATCTCTGGAAGTCCTGCTAGAAGCTCTCAGGAGTGCTGTAGGAACCTCTGGCTAGTCTTGCTGGCAGCTGAGTAGTCCTGGTGAAAGCTCTGAACAGCCATGCTTAAAGACCTGGGGAGTCCTATTGGAAGCACTGAACAGACCTGCTGGAAGCTCTGGGTTGCCGAGAGCCATGGACTGCATTGATGCGTACCAAGCGCTACCACATATAGAACCAGGACGTTCTCAGTGCTTGCGTACTAAGCGGTATTGCATGCTTGCGGTACCGGAGGCAGGGAAATTTGGACAGCATTCCATGCTGGTGCAAGCATGCGTGCATTCATGCGGACTAAGCGCTTCTGCCCGCACTTTGCCCGTGCCCTACGGCTGAATAAGACGATGTTCTGAGATGTTGGTAAATGGGTCTACTAGGGCTACAGGCTAGCCAATCGGAGCAAGCATTCATGGCCGGTCGAAGTTTCGCGAAATCGACATCGTACACAATCGGCTAGTAAACCTTTACCGCTCCGTTAAGGCTAGCATTATTTTCACACTATTTATGCATGGACCTTGATTTCAAACGTTTCGCACTGATTTATTCTCAACGATGAAATTAACAACGGTGTACAATTAGTTACAGCCTTCAACAAGTTAGGTCTTCCTTGCAAACCGATCCAGCGGAGACCACTCCGATCCTGCCGAGCCACCGGCCTCCTCGGCATCCGGCTCACCTTGAAAGAGCTCTTGGGCAATGCGCTTGCGCTGCTCGACCAGCTGCTGCCTATGTAGCTCGTAGAATCCCTGTTTGCGTTGCTCCTGAAACAACACTTGACTCACACCCATGTTCGGCTAATACACTCACCCGTCGCGTTGCCTTCTTGCCGGCCTTCAGCTTCCGTCTACCACTGTATTCGACCTTTTCTGGCTTCAGCCTCAGCACGTTTGCCTTGTACTCCAAAGTCTCGTCCAACTTCTCCTCGTTGACGCTGTTTATGTCCGCGGGGTTTAGCGTTATCATGTCAGGTTGTATCTAAATACCGCAGTTAGTTAGTATGGCGAATAGACGTCAGTACTCACCTTGTCGAGAAGCATGTGAACTTCCCTCTCGCGTCGCTGGCTCTTCGACTCGAACGGGTTAGACTTTAGCGCGTCATAGTTTGGATCGCCGCTGCCTAAAAGCAAACACTAGATTGCTGACAGGTGCATCGCGTACGCGGAAATAATCGGTTCTTCAGCGTATGATGTACACACTGCTATCGGTACTTACCTGGAATCAACAGGCTAACGAAGCCCTTCGCATGGCCAACACCCAATACGTCCTCGTAAGGACAGAACTGTACGTTGCTAACGGTGCCCGGGCAGGAATGCATCATGTAGGGAGCCGACGAAGCACCGATGTGGGCGTCGTTAAACACCTAAACTCCAAGGAATGCGTTGAAGTGGCTGAACACCAGTACGCGCCTGAACTACGTTTCCTGCAGCCACCGCGATATGATTGCGCTGACTGAACGCGACTTCGCCAATGTTGAGGGGCTGTGTGAACGAGTGCATCTCTCGGTAGGTGCGCAAGTCCCATATTCTGAATTTCATGTGGTGAGAGGCATCCTTACGGTGGGCGCTTACTTGATGCGCTTGTCCAGCCCGGTCGTGGCCATGTACGTGCCCGTAGCATCAACCGCAATCCCGCCGACAGATCCACGATGTGAAAGCAATTCAACAAGCGGTTCTTTCGAATTCGGTGACCACATGGCGACCGTCCCTGAAGGATGGTTCCTTTCGTTAGCATAGAATATGCACGAACCTTTAGCATTGCCGGTGAGAACGATGGCGTTGGACGGGTTCTGTGTCACGACGTCAAGCGGGCCGTGCTTGGTCCGCCATGACGCTATGATCTTGCCCACGGACACGTCGAGGTAGTGGAGGAACGATGTATTGGTCTAAAACTGTAGCCACTTAAGAGATTCTAGTAAGGTTTGCAGAAAGGGGCGTCACATGTAGGTAAGTAGTAGATTTCAGTGAAACGTACCGCGGCGACAAGAAGAAAATGACGGGGAAGGAATTCCATTCGCTTTACATCATGTAATTGCTTCAAGCAGTGGAGTTCCGTGCCGCTTCTGTCGTAGATGTGCGTCCATCTCTTCTGCGCCACCGCATACATGTTCTCGGTGTGAAGCCACCTGAAGTACTCAATTTCGATTACTGGCTTCGTGGAACGACGCTTACTGCACGTCACGAACTGCTTCCATGACATTCGTTTCGTTGTGGAGTGTCTTCGTCATCCAGTCCACCGCGGCCACGTGGCCACGTTTTCCGCCCAGAAGAAGGTGCCGTCCGTTCAGCGTGTAGTCAATTCGGTAAGGGCCAAACTGATCTAGTTCCAGTTCGAAATGCTGAAAGCGGATAACAGCCATCATCACCAGTCATTACAACGTACCTTGGTAGCGCTTGCGATATCGACGTTTTCCACGATGTCTGACTGTCGAACCAAGTAGGTCGGTGTTCCCTCGGTTTCGATACCACTGAAATCTTTCGTCGTTTATCTTTCCTATGGCGTTGATCACCTACCCTCGATCTCCGCGGTTCAAGATTTCGGCGCGCGCTGTTTTATCGATACGCTCAAGAAACCTTTCCTTGCGCTGCTCGAGCCGGCGACGTGCAACTTTGGTCTTCGCATTCTTCTAAAACTCACGTCGTTATGGCTTCGCCTGTAGCCCGTAAATCTGATGCTTGGCTGAAAATAGGCTTACAGGGTCTAACGCAGCGGCACCGGTATCGTGGCGCTGGAGACTTTCTGGAGCAATTGGGATTCCGTCTTCAAAGGGATCGTTCTGCTCCTTCTTGGCTTCCCTTAGCCTTAATAAGGAGGTTATTGGCTTATGACCGGGTTGGGTTACTTTTTCTCGCGCTTGGCGTCTTCTCGCTTGAGCTTCTTGTACGTATCCCGGAAGTCTTGATCCGTCAGCGGCTCCACAACTTTGGAATCGACCTCCAGTTTCAAAATGGTTGTTTCGTTCCTTTCCATCCTACCTACATGACTGGTTGAAGCTATTTGTTACTAACGGAATTTTACGAAATACGCTAACTATAGCCGAAGTGGTGCAACTAATGGGATGATCGATGGTCAGTACTTACAAAAACAGTTTATTAGTTGGCAGAATGAAAACAACAGTTAACAACGATGCTCATTCGGCAACAGCGCCTTCGGCCTTGGATGCACGAGTGTACACAAGTTGGCTGCCGTGCTTCACCACGCACTTGATGAGACCCGCGTTGAGCAGTTCCTGCAGTCCGGCCTTCGCGAGAGACGCACGCACCTTCAGGCGTTCGGAAACCACTGACGGAGTGATCAGCTTGACCGAGACAATCTAAAGATGCATAATGTAATCATGCGATCAGGACCATATTCTTAAAATCTCTTGAATATTTTGTAGTTCAATCAGTGCAAAAAATCCAATTCTATCGAAACCTTTTATGGCGTTTGACCCATTCTGGCATACAAAGCGGAAGACACTGGATTTAAGTTCCACTACGCTTATCGCTGGTCTACGAGTTGCCTAAGGGCAGGATGTAAGTCTTTCCTAACTAACCTCCTTGTAGAGCTTGTCGTAGGTGGCCTGGTCGAAGAGGACCATGTTGGTGAGCTTGTCGCGGACCTTTCCCTTACTCCACTTCTTCTTCTTGGCCTTTCCTCCTCCTCCTCCTTCCTTCTTCTTGGCTGGCGCCTTTCCGCCTTTCGGGTCGGCCTTTTTCGTGGTCTTAGGCGGCATCTGGAAGAAAGCTTATAGTGTCTCGATTCATAGTGAAAACATAACAGTAATTTCAGCTCAACATCATAAGTAAAACGAAAAAGTTTAACTCCCGCAATCATAAGCAAAGCATTCTCGGGTATGCACGTACGAGATTCAGTAGGCGAGGTTGGGACTGTAGGTGAAAGTATTCGTGTCGGGACCCAGGTCTGCTACGGTACCTTCAAACTGACCATTTCGTTAGCGCAACCCTTGGTTAACGCTTAAATCACGAGGGTCTGCATTCAAAAAGCAGAGAGTATGTTTAGAACTGAAATGATGTGAAGCCTTTACTTAAGTAGCAAAAGCATTGCTGACAAAAACTGCACGATATGTTGCCATAAAATGCGTTTGGAAATTTCCCGAGGGTCACGATTTATTGCATGGTATATATTACAAACAATGTCAGAATACACAAGTATCAGTTGCGTTAAAGCTTAGAGTTGAGCGAAATAGAAACGATCAGAAGATCCTTGAGCTTAAGGAGTTTAAGGGGCAGCCGCTTCTGCTCGATAGCAGTTGACATAGGACGACCTTATTAATGCGTAGGGGAAGCAGGACTCAAGAATGTTGTAGTTGAGGTGGTCCGAGCTGCGAACAATGTGCTCGAGTAGAATGTAGATCGATTGGTGCTGCTGCATCTGTTCTGCGTCCGGAGTTCCTACGATCTGGACGAGCCCGCTCGCGGCTAGCTTAACGAGGAAGTTTGCTAATTCTCGTGTCTAAAAGGCTCACCGCTAGGAACTCCCGCATTCGAGCTTCGATGTCACCGCGTCCGTGCAAGGAAAAGAGTGCACTCGCGATTGTGTCAATAGCCAGCGCTATGGTATGGCAATTGTTCTGGGCTGCTACAAATTCTTGGTGTAGTAAAACGACGATGTCCGAGTGCCACCTTACCGGTTGTGGAAGCTTTGAAGAACGATTGTCTAGATAGCGCAAGCTTCGGCAGTGCTATCGCGATGAATACCAGAAGAAGGCAGGAACGGTTGTAGTGCTCTTCCGCGTCGTTAAGCCGTTGTGTCTGCACTTGTGCCTGCACTGCATTGGCGAGTGCCACGTCGACATTTGTCTTTATGCCTGCTGCGGCGCACATCTCGCTGATACTCTCCTAGAAAAGGAGGGATATCCTTTATTTACTGGAATGTTTCGAGCAACTGACAAGGTCGTCCGGTAGCAGGTAAACACTTACAATTTGAGCCTGGACGTGCTCAACGGCCTCTCGATCCTCCTCCCTGTACCGACTGGTATTCTGGAAGCGCGCCAACTGGGAAACCAGCCGGTCGTAAAGTCCATGCAGCGATCCCAATAAGAAGGGCAGACGCATCTCCAGCACATCGTGAAGTGACCGGTACAGCAGGTTACGGAAGGCGATAATTTCGCCGATGATAGTGACGCGTTGGAGCACGGAATCGATGGGTGAGCCGGAAGCAGCGGCTGACGCTGCGAAGGCTGCGCCGCTATTTCCCGACGCAGAAGGTGCAGCGCGCTTGTCCTTGGTCGGGAACTCCGCTCCGCTAAGCTGTGCGACGATATCCCGTACTTTGTCCGGTTTGTCGAAACTAATGCGGGCCTTGTACAACGCTTCGCGGTTCTCGTGCACGATTTTGTACAGTTCCATCAGCTGCAGTGAAACGTGCCAAATGAGACGTTCGCTGAGGAACTTCACTCCGTATGGTCCAATCAGCTGCGCGAGGCATCTTAGCTCTGCAAGAACCATGTGAGCGACGAGCCATAGACGCTCAAGCGATGGTTGCATACCTCTAGCGTCCGTGTATCTCTCCGGTGAGAAGTTAAGTGGCGTTGCTTCCGCATTTCCGACGAATGACTGCAGGTGGTCTGAGTAGACGATTTGACTTGTGCTTGCTCGACGCAGTAACACCTCTAAGTACCTGAAAGTATTCATTCAAGGTTTTCAGTATCGTGTGCAGGGAAACGTGCCATTTAGCGTAGATCGAGGTCATTGTTTCCTTTCCTTGACTATCCAAGCCCTGCGTTTGCTGTAGTAGCGCATCGTTGAAGATTCGAGTGAGATCGAAGTTAACTGGAACATGTGGCTTATTATGCCATTGGGAATGACCAAGCATACGGCATGTGTCGAGGTTTTGTAGCACCGACATTTGAGCAGTTAAGAACGCGAACATATCAGACGGCCGCCGCGGATGCTCTGTTCCTTCTGATTTCAGGTAGCGAATAAGCACCGACATCAGGTGCTTCTCCAACAAAAGGGCGAAAAACTCCCGTGGCGCAAACGTGTAGCCAGAAAAGGAAATCTCCTTCGTAAATCCGATCGCTTGGCACAATTCGACGAGGTACATGCGGCTGCGTTCCGAAACCGATGCAGCCTCGTTGGGGCCTCGTACGCTCTCATGCCCGGGCATTTTCACATCCGGCGACTGTGCCGGTTGATTCTTCGTGCCTGAAGCGCTCACTGTTACCAGCTTACTAGCGAGCCGCTTGGCACAACAAAAATAAGTGCTGACCGGGTGGTTGCTGATATGCGATGGCGATCACTTGGGCGCACGCTTGCGGAGATAGAGCCTGCGTAAGGCCCGTCTCGTCGTTGCCAATTTGGGTGATCACATCAATAGCCCTTCGGGAGAGTTCTTCCAGTACTGCGTTGCAGGAAATCAAGCCTGAATACTCCCCATATAGCAACAGCCATAGTAAGAAAGTACCGCCTCTCGTACCCCGCTCAGTAATGTGGTCGCGTTCTTCAGGACACATGTCGTGCAAAGCATGCGTGAACTGGCCCGCAATATCCGCAAAAGCAATGGTGTACCGTGACTGCATCGGAAGACTCAGACACTGCTTAAGATGCGAGTCAAACAGCGACGGGTAGAAGCTGAAAGTTCGGACTGTGAGCCAACGATGCAGCGAGAAACCTACCAGTAGATGCTAAGATCACTGGTCTCGCGCACCATCTCGTGGATCATGTCGACCATCTTCAAATGGAAAACCGTCGTATTCATCATAACAACGAAGCTCTTGTGCGCCGACAGCTTGAACATGGATCGCAACACGCTGGTGTTCGCTTGGAATCGGAACCAGTCCAATCGCATGCCACGCAAGTCCACACTGTCCGCTGAAAGGATTTTGTTAAGAAACTACGCAGCATGCAAAACTGACTCTTTATGCGCGCCGACGATTCCACGAAACTACGGACTAGTGCGGCGTCGTCCTCCGTGAGATTACTGAGGCCCGTGGCTGCCTCTGCTAGGGACACTGCATCGTAGCCGTTCACATATTCAGCGTAGTAACGGGATACTACGCCGTCGAATCGGAGGACAAGGTTGCGCAGCTCGACCATGTAGAACAGAAGTTCCGGTAGGCATCTGAACTTTTTAGTTCAGTGTTTGCCTAACCGACATCAGTAAACACTGTCACTCACTTGTCAATAATGACGCTGTCCAGGCCCTTCGTCTTCTTTCCGACATTGACCAAGTGCCAGACGTCGGCATGTCGCAGCAGCCAGACAACTTCGTCTCGCGCGTAGGATAGCGCCATCCAGACGAATAGGATTTTCGGCCCAAGTAGTCCTGGTTGGTCATTCGTCAGGAAGCACAGCTCACGGAGCGCGGTACGAAGGAACTGGCGTCGGTGGGCATGGAGGCTTCCGCTGCAATGTCAAAGGTTAAAAGGAAGCTTCATGTCAGCGCTATGCTTGCGCATATTCTTGCATAGCGCTTGTACTTGTGCATACCAAGTTTGTAGCGTCAGTGAAGCCAGATCCTTGATTTCTTGCACTTTCTTGCTGTAGCCTTTCATTGTTTCGAAGAAGCCTTGGATCAACGGGAAGACTAGGACGTATTCATCGCGATACAAACGTATGGCTAGGCCATGCTGAAGCGCACGCTGGTATAGCGTCCAAATGGCTTGGTCTGCGAGCAATGCGTTGTGACAGACGGTAACTCCGACTGAAACAGAAATCAGTCATGCGCCTGCAGGTAGCAACTTACATATAATCCAGCGATCCATTACGTCCAACGAGAGGTATTCACACGCAATCTGTAAAAAGGACTTGCCACTTGTTGCGTAGAGTGGCACATACCGTTTCCGTTTGCGCTGCAAAGAGCAACTCCTTTGGGTTGGAAATGAGGGAGAACATGGATGCCTCGCGCTGCTGTTCGGCTGAGATATTGCGTCGGAAGTACACGGATCGGAGGGAGTTAAGGGACGAATACACAAGCTAAATGTAAGTTGTATCAGTTTTCTGCAATGACGCTTTTTTTGGCAGTACCCTGTTCAAGGCCCCTAAGTCCTCGGACAGACGCTTCAAGGGGTTTTCGTACTCGACGATCATCTGGCCCAGTCTTGGAAATGAAGATTCGCTGGATCCGTGCACCAGGTCGTATGCAGCGTTGAATAGGCCCAGCACAGCCTTTCGGTCTTCTACCCTCGACAAGAGGATCATGATGCAGATGAAGTTGACTACCAGGTTGAGGAATCCCGCTGTGAGGTCGTAGTTCAGGGTCTAAAATAGAGGTCATGCCTGGCCAGAACTTCATGATTGCTGTCTTACGATATCCAACTGGCACTGGTTTGCGTCCATGACGGTGAGCAACTGAAGAATGTGGTCCTTCAGGTCCAACAGGTCGGCGAAAGTGTAGTAGTAGAGGGAGAGGTTTTTGATGATTTCTTGCTTCATCGACTCCACACTTGCAAATGTCGACTGAAAGTACGTTGATGGACCAAGTCCGCCAGGATAGCGCTATACCGAATTCCTCTTGATGTCCGTGACGGGGAACTTCTTCGTAATGTGCGCCACCGCAGCGTCCAGAGACTTGTCGTTGAGGAACTGCGGCCGAGACTTTGGATCAGAGCATGCTTTCTTGATGTTGTACAGCCTCGTGAGCATCCCCACTGAGCGGTCATTCAGAATAACGAGCTTCTCTGCCAGCTTTAGCGGCCCAGGGTCCATCCTCAGCGTCATGTTCCTTAAGCACAGTGTTAGCGATTATTGTCCACTAAGATAGAAGGTTGCGCGTCATTAGTATAGCAACGGTTTGCCAAACGTGTTTCAGCCGCCTTTTTATGCGTCCTTGGAGGTTTCTGGTAATTATTTCCATCATATTTTCTTCGGCCTGAGCCAGTCAGTTCTTAGTTCTCTTTGTATAAAACACTTTCAGTTGTACAAAATCTGCAAAGCGAAGTATCTACTTCACTGACCAAACTTGGCCGCAGGTAGGGCGCAGCTCGCCGTTCCCGTTCGAAGGGCGGCTCGCTTCTCCTACGAATGAGAACGGCGCGGGCAGCGACGCCGCACGAAGGTCGTTGTGAATCGAATGCCGACTAGTTAGCGGCAATTTTTTTCTCTCGATCACCTTTACTGAGTGTTCTCCCCAGGGAAATGTCTGACCTGGAGTTGGCTACTCATTTTCGTTTCCCTAGCTTGACCTGCCTCATTGAGCAGTGTCCGATGCAACGAATTTTAATGCGTTGTTAGCTGCGAAACTTGTTAGCGCCGGTCAAGCACTAGCGCTGCGCTTTAATTACCTGGAAAAATTCGCATGTATGTCACAAATATGGTGTTTTTACGCTATGACCATCCTAATCGTTTAATTAAGCCGTACAAGCGCAGTGCAAGATAAGTTTACTGATTAGTGGCCGTCCATTGTCAAGCGTGAAGCGTGGGATTCGACGCACATCCGCCGCCGTTTTGAAGAGGTCTTGGAATGGCCGTCCACAGCAGCTTCTGCTTGCGTAATCCCTCAAAGTGTGCATTTTGAGTATCAGCGTTTCCTACCCACTACTTCTTCCAAAAATGTTTGTTTCACAAACAGTTCGGGTTTCATGCTTAAATTCCATGCGCCTCATTTTTTGTCGCTATATTCGCTTAACTTGTGTTCGTGCCTTTGCGATATGATCCATATTAGTCAACTTTAATTTTAGTCTATCGACGGACGTCTCAGTGTAACGCAAAAATTTTTGGGCTCGGCGCATGGAAAGCTGAACGTCACTCTGGACGACTAAAATGGTTCGTATTCTGTTTACAAATTCGCTCGTATGCTTTCTCGTCCTAAACACGGCTGCAAATTTTAGGGATGCGTAAACAGCACAGACCAAAATGCGAAAGCGCGAAGCCGCGCGATCGACGAACAGGTTCGTTTACAGTTGTAGGCCTGACAATAAGTAAATGTTTAGCTCAAAGCGGACCATGACCGGGCGCAACGTGAGGTCAAGCTGCTGCTGCTCGGCGCGGGCGAGTCCGGCAAGAGCACCATCGTCAAGCAGATGAAGATCATCCACGAAACCGGCTATAGCGACGAGGAGCGCAAGGCGTATCGCCCAGTCGTCTACTCCAACACCATCCAGAGCATGATGGCCATACTGCGGGCGATGGGCCAGCTGAAGATCTCCTTCGGGGATCCAGCGAGGAGCGATGACGCGCGACAATTCTTCCTACTCGCCCAAAGCACGGATGAAGGTACGCAGTAAGAGACGTGTCTTGCCAAAATCAACCGGGCAGGGATAATTGCGTACTCATTCGCATGCTTTAGGTGAATTGCCACCGGAACTCGCGGCAGTGATGAAGCGCCTGTGGGCGGACCCAGGCACGCAGGACTGCTTCCTCCGATCTCGAGAGTACCAACTTAACGACTCAGCGCCATACTACCTGAACAGCCTGGACAGGGTCTCGCAGCCCGGCTACATCCCCACTCAGGACGACGTCTTAAGGACGCGCGTGAAGACCACCGGCATTGTGGAGACGCACTTCACATACAAGGACCTGCATTTCAAGCAAGTTTCAGCAGACATTTCGTGCAGTCAAGCGACTGTTGTTCAGAATGTTCGATGTTGGAGGCCAGAGATCGGAGCGGAAAAAGTGGATCCACTGCTTCGAAGGCGTAACCGCGATCATCTTCTGCGTAGCGCTGTCGGAGTACGACATGGTGTTAGCGGAAGACGACGAAATGGTAAGTACGGACAGGACCTTATGAAGCGGTTACGGCATACTGTCTATCTAACTACTAACCAACGCATTTTGCGTTTCAGAACCGAATGATCGAGAGCATGAAGCTCTTCGACTCAATCTGCAACAACAAATGGTTCGTGGAGACCTCGATCATCCTGTTTCTGAACAAGAAGGACCTGTTCGAGGAGAAGATCCGCAAGTCACCGCTCACCATCTGCTTCCCGGAGTACACAGGTAAGCACGCAGGAAGCTACAGCAGTTCAAGGGTGACCCACTCCAATTCTTAGGCTCCAATACGAACGAGGAGGCGGCCGTGTACATTCAGATGCAGTTTGAGCAGCTGAATAAGCGGAAGGACGGACAGAAGGAGATCTACACACACTTTACGTGTGCTACGGGTGAGTCCAACATCGTAGAAGCTTGTCTATTTGACGTTCGTTTTCCTTGCTAAAATAACCGCTTTCGTTACAGACACGAACAACATCCGCTTTGTCTTCGACGCCGTCACCGACATTATCATCAAGGAGAATTTGCGACAGTGCGGTCTCTTCTGAGCCCGCCAGCTGTCGTCATCTCTACGCCTTATTTACCCTCGTAAGTGTTCCCTATGACAATGCTAATCGCCGAAGCTTCCACCTACTTGCACCCATTGTCCTCTATGCTTACGCTATATGCCTAACTTATGTCCCTTTGTCTAGTGCTCCTCGATGGAGTATTTTGAATTTATACTATTGTCATATTTGTGAGGCTATGTGGCTTCTCCTCCTATACATGCATTGCGTTCTCTAACGGTTGACTGGCGTTTTACACGCACACAAGTTTTGATGTCCCTGTCGTGAACAAATTCTGAACGCGTATCCTTCGTAGGCCTAACAGAAGCTGTATCATTCTACCTAGCAGCTTTCTGTGTGTTCTGTGCCAGGCATCCAATCTTCCTCTATGTGCGATTTCGATGCTCGTCCTGCGGAAATAAATGCTCTTCGTCTTGTTTGCCTGCACGGGATGGCCAACGCAGAATTCAGGAGTTAAGCAGAGGTCCATAGTGAAGTAACCGCATAGTTTGTTTAAAGGTTACGCCTCACTGCGAGGGAAACTTCCAAAAGTTGTGAGGCACATGTACTGGCATTGGTGCAGTGCAGTTCTCTCGGACGGGAAGAATGGGCGGTGATGGATGGAGCTTCACATGCACGTGTCAATATGGAGTATGCTCTTAACTTTTAGCATTTACATATAGAAATTTCTAGGCACAGGAAAAAATGAAAATACGGAAGGACCACAGTAACTTTAAAAAAGGACCCTGCAGTCAACTGTCATTAACCAAAACCTGTAAACTGATAACCTGGCCATTAAATTTGCAAACCCGTTGTGTCTGCTAGCAGTGATTCGTCGTGCAGCTATCATTGTACCTCACACTGGCATTTGTCTAGGATACGTACCCTATCATACGGGGTTGCCCAAAATAGCGACACCCTTTCGTCGAACATTTCGAAACTTAGTCGCGGCGTTCGCTTGCGGTGGTCATCGGAAAGGCGTAAAGCGATTGACGCCTGAGAAACCCCGCTCCGGATGCGACATGTCTGAGGAATGCCAGAGGGCGCGTCGAATGGGATCCTCCTTCGCTGCATCGCGCGTAATCAGTGACCTGGTTTCAGACGCCATTCACCTGCTTTCGGCATCCGTGTGTGTATCGACGCTGCGGCCGTCAAGAAGGCCGTCGGCAAATTTAATCCCTGGTTATATCCGCGGTTCGGAACTCTCTCCTTTGGGAACGTATATTTATCGTAGACAAAATTGTTGCGCATGCTGTATACTTGTTGCCTTTTTTCTGACTTGTCTGTTCTCTGCAGGAGGACGGTCGCTTGCATCATTGTCTCTATGCTAGATACTCAACGCTAGACAAAGTTGAGAGCGGTCCATGTCTGGTGACTTTTCACGCAAGAACGTACCCTTTCACGGGAACTTCTGAGCCCGAGAACTCCACTTTCCTCGAGAATGTTGCATGCCACAAGCGGGTCAAGGTGATACCGTCGGTTATTTTGACCCAGTAGGGGAAGTGCGCCACAGACGAGCGCGCGAGAACGCCGTGACATTGATCATCGGCTGATAACGGCGCACCAAGGGCATAACTGGGAAGCATCCGAACGCCCGTTATTGGGGCATGTACCGTCTACGGTCACCGAGTATAGACAACGGTTTTGCCGTGAGCGGATGTGTAGCTTTTGGATATCTCATTATGAACTAGAAGTCAAGCGTGTGCTCCCCTGACGTTCCAACTGATTCTTCGAGCTGTCGCATCACCGTGAAATGCCGGTCATAGCGACTGGGAAAATAGGCCCAATCTAACTTTTGTTCCACTATACCATGAGTAAACGTGCTGCAAGTGCTAAATCCCAACGATTCTAGCCTAAATGACAATCTAGTTAACTTGTGCTAGGTGATTGGCTAATGTTGTAGGAATTATCACTGGAACATAGACCCAATCGCGCTAATGTGTTCTTTACTTGACAACGTTCGGCACAAAAGCGACCATCCGTTAAGACCACGTTTTAGCATGCGCGACAAAAGACGAATGGGTGCGAGATTACTCTGCCTGCTTTCTGTCGTCGCGCACGTCCGTGCCGTGTTCGAGTGTGGCAGCCATGAGACCGCAGCCTTTGTTCGGATATCAAGGGCAAGACTCGACGGTACGCCTGTGGTCGTCTCAACCGCGGGACACGACCTCACTTGTGCCCAGTACTGCCGTAACAACATCGAGCCCACCACCGGTGCCCAGCGTGTTTGCGCCTCGTTCAACTTTGACGGTCGCGAGACGTGCTACTTCTTTGACGATGCGGCAAGCCCTGCCGGCACGGCCGACCTCAATCCTAATCCGTCAGCTAACAACTTCTACTACGAGAAGACCTGTCTTCCGGGAGTCTCTGCACACGAAGCGTGCACCTACCGTTCGTTCTCCTTCGAACGCATTCGCAAGACCGCGCTCGAGGGCTTCGTCAAGAAGAGTGTTCAGGCAGGTTTTCACGTCAATCATCCATTCTTATTCGCGGGATCGTTCTTACGGGGCTTTGTTTTTGGTGCGTCCTTGAACGTACTCGTTCTTCTCGAACGGTGAATGTGTGTCGGCGACTGGATGACCGGATGCTTAGCCGCTGCAAAGGCGTCTGCTGAGAGTCCTCTGCGCTGACCCAAATACCACTAATGCCCTCTCAAGTTATCTTCTATGGGATTGCATTCCGCTAAACAAACGAAGTGGATTTTCATGAGCGGGAACAGAGTAATGTGCATCCAAACTAACGCCCGTGTATCTGCGCTGAATACTCTGGACAGTATTACAACTAAAACCAGGAAAAGACGCTTAAGCGGTAGGATCTGAAGAAGAGCTTCTTGGGGGCACAACGAGTACATTTCGTTTACTTTTTCTCATAATCGTATCCCGCTACACAGGTTATTACTTTTCTGAAACTAGAGACGTTGTGTCTACCCAGGAGCTTTTTCGTTTAATTCTGCATCGTTCTCTAGATGATAAAGCGAGCGATTCTTCGCTATCAGCAGTAAATTACATTCGGCAATTTAAGCATATGCAGTCAGTTCTAGGTGGGAGGACGCGAGCAATGCCTCAGCGCATGCCTGAAGGAACGCGAGTTTGTTTGCCGGTCTGTGAACTACAACTACGACAGTTACCTCTGCGAGATGTCCACGGAGGATCGCCGATCAAAACCAAGCCACATGCGCATGTCCGATCAGCCTGTCGACTACTACGACAACAATTGCCTTACGAGTAAGTCGATGCGCTTGCATTCCATTAGCAATCGTCTTCACTAGCAAATTTCAGGGCAAAACCGCTGTGGACAGACTGGCGGAAACCTTGTGTTCGTCAAGACCACCCAGTTCGAAATCCACTACTACGACCACACCCAGTCGGTGGAGGCCCAAGAATCGTACTGTCTGCAAAAGTGCCTCGACTCGCTGAACACGTTCTGTCGCTCGGTTGAGTTCAGTCCGCAGGAGAAGAACTGCATCGTCAGCGATGAAGACACGTTCTCACGTGCTGACCAGCAGGGTGCTGTGCAAGCCAAGGACTACTACGAGCCCATCTGCGTCGCTGGTATGTAACACAACGGCCATACTAAACTGTTCTCGACCTTTCATGTTAAGGCGCCGTCATGAGTTTCTTTAGCTGACCTCAGTTCATCAACTTGCCGCCAACAGGCCGCCTTCGAGCGTTTCATTGGCACATCGATTGAGGGCTCTCCAGTAGCATCAGCGCAGGGCGTCACGGTATCGGACTGCATCTCACTCTGCTTCCAGAACTTGAACTGCAAGTCTATCAACTACGATAGAACGCAGATGACCTGCTACATCTACTCTGTGGGTCGCTCGGAGGCCAATGTGAAGACGAACCCGTCCTTCGACTTTTATGAGTTCAACTGTGGTAGGCAAAGTCATCCGATTATCCCAGTGGTTTACTTGATTGTTTCAGAGTCGCAGTTCGGAGGCATGGCTTTGTGCACCAACGAAGGCATCCGCTTCATTGTGAACACGAAGGAACCTTACACTGGAGCCATCTATGCCGCTGAGAAGTTCAGCACCTGCTCTCAGGTGGTAGAGAACGCAAAGCAGATTTCCATCACCTTCCCTCCGCCTACCGCATCCACCAACTGCGGCACTTACATCAAAGTAGGGCTTCCGATTTCGACAAATTTAAGATGGCCACTTAAGGACGGCAAGGTGCATGCACTCGTCGTCGTTTCACTGGACGGTGTGCTCCCTCACCAGGTGACCACCGAATGGGATCGCTTCTACCATGTTACATGCGAAGCCGGTATGAGCCAGATGACCCAAGAAGGATCAGTCGTCGTCACCACCATCTTCGAGACCGGGTAAGTTCGACATTAGTCATGCCTTCTTAGGCCAACTGCCGTCCAATAACTACTCTGCACATTTAGCGAGGCCAACACACAGGTTCTCGACGTCGGCACCCCACCTCCGATCACCGCGGTGTTGTCGTTCTTGGACGCCAGCGATCAGCCGCTTGGGCAAGGCTTCAATCGGAGACTCCATTCAGCTCGTTGTCACCAGTGAACAAGCTGGTCCTCATAACATGATGGTCACCGAGTGTACGGCAACGCGCGTTGGTGGGGATGGTGACGCAGTGCCATTTACCATCATCGATAACGGGTACGCTGAGGCATCCATGATCCATCCTGTCGCTTGAACAAAGTGCTTTCTAGACGCGCTTACAAAGCATGTTTCAGGTGCCCTCGCTATCCAGCATTGGTCGGTCCAGTTGAGCAGGACTTCGACAAGAACCGTCTGAAGTCCGACATGAAGGCTTTCCGTCTGGATGGCTCATACGATGTTCAGATCCAGTGCACGATCATGTTCTGCGCTGGTCCAAACGGCTGCCCACCGGTAAGCCACCTAGCACGATGTTCTCTTGGCGCGTTCTTCTACACGAACGGGTTCTAGAGCAACTGCCTCGACTCGGGCACCAACGAACTCTTTGTCTCTCACGGCCGCAAGAAGCGTAGCGTCCAGCCAACCTCCGAAGACCAGACGGCCGAAACGCTGTCTGCCATTATTCGTGTGCTGGCCGACGGTGAGCTGGACGAAGAGGCTGACCTCCTGCACAAGAATGGTAGCCTGCTCTCGGGATCCACAAGGTTTGTATATTCATTGCTTCAAGAGTTTGCGTCACAAACGCTTTTAGGCGGACGGAATTCCTTGATGACGACACGCTAGTATGCATGTCGGACGCTTGGTTCGTCTCTATGGTCGTGTCCATGTCACTGGTGTGCCTCATGCTCAGCGGCTTAATAGTGGTTTGGGGCTGCCACTCACTACGTGCGGATCCGAAACTTCCAGTTTAGTAAATCAGTCCAGATTCAAGGTATCTTGCCTTCATTCATGCTTAGACTCTTTAATACCACTCTCCTGTTTGACGGTACACGCAACCCGCTCTTACAACTCTTACATCTTATACCGCCTGACTTTCCATTGTTAGTGTGCCTTGAATACCCATTCCGCAGCGACATTCCACTTTGTTGAACGATTCTCATTGTTGTACCTAAAGTCGAGTAAAGTCTCCCTGTTCGATTGCATTTTCGACCGACGCATGTGCGCGGCACGCTAGCCCATCGCCTCGACGCTGCAGGGATTTCGAGGCTGCACGCAACCTCTAACACCGGCACGAATAACAGCAAACAACAGTTCTAGCTGCTGCTTCAACCAAAATGTCGACGTCACTGAACGGAGGGTAGAATGCGACATTTCCCTTAAAAATAAAAAGTTGATCTTAAGTATCTTAGGGGGGATTCCGAAGATATCAGTGCGGCTGCTGAGTTTTGATGGTAGGCGGCTCCGAAAATAAGGGAAATTTCGAAACTCCGAATCGGCGTGCGGAATTGTGCATTGTTACCGACTCTAGTAGTATTGCGTGAGTGGCCATAGCAGCAGCTAGATTAGCTTCGCGTGCGTCAAAAGCCTTGCTGCTTGTCTACGGTAGTGAACTTGGAATGCCGCCTGTTACACGCAGCTTGGATATGCCCCTAGCATATATCGGCGAATAGGAAAATGCCTTACGTAGTTGTTAATATACGTTCTGCTTATCTACACTACCTGCGAAATACCGGCCTGGTGAAAGCAACGAGCTAGCGGTACGCATGCTGTCCCGTTCCGGAAGTGCATGGTCCGGATATAAAGAGTTAATGGGCAATTTAATTGTGCGAATGCTTTCCACAACACACCTGACCGCCAGGAGAATGGAGGGCTGCAACTGTTCGGTGCCATGTTCTGGTCGAGCTCAACGTGCTATTAACCGATCTCGTGGTGAACATCGGAGTACTGACCCGCTCACAGCGTCATCAATCAGCACTAAGGCCCATTACGTTGTTTTAAGCCGACTTGTTTTTCCGCAAAGATGCGGCTAATATGCTAATTACGCGTCCACAACAGCTCGCTCGACCCCCATAAGTGTCTCAAGTGTGAAGTGCCAGGATTTACCCGGCCGGGACACGTCTTGATGCGGAAGGACTCCCACGGGAGCAACGTCCACTTCTCAAATGGTCGCAAGTGTAGCGTCTTCTTCAGCCCGGCTTTTGGGCTCCCAATAATCACCATAAAGTCGATTGTTTTTCTGTTTGTCTTCCATAACGACTCCTCGAATTTCCGCGAGGCTCGCGTGGATGCGTCTGGCCGAAAATTCGCCTTTGTAAATATGTCTTAGCCAGTGTTGACGTAATGGTCACTACCACTAATGAGCAATCCCTCGCATGCCCAGTGTCATCACCTGGAGGATGTACCGGGTTCTTCTAATAACTTCTAGGGTGCTTTTGCAGGCGGCTTATGGTAGGGGCATTGGAAATTGAAGGAGAGAGGTATTAAAAGGGGGAGGTAGAAGAAATAGGGTAATCCCTTTGATCCCAAGACATGCTTTCATTGACCTTGAATTCCTTCCTAAAAGCCGTCATCACTGTGCTATTAGTCTTGCAGAGAACTCACTTGACTCCAAGAAACACGACCACTTTCTCAGTTAGGCACATAGTAGTCTTTATCTGGCACAGCACTCACGTAATCTCCCTTATTGGTAGGAAATTCTTGCTTTATGCAACGACGGAATTAAGCCTCCGGTGTCGTGCCTGCTGCGCCAATCCGCTTCCAGCCCGCGCTTACCACTATTCACGTCACTTTTGCATTGCGGTCTCAAAATGGCCTGACGAACCGTAAATTCTTTGCACAACAATGTTTCAATGCCAAGGACCCAGGATTCATCTGTCCTTGTTCCTACTTGCGCCAGGGTACGTGCTGACGTAGTCAACTGGCCCTATCATCAGCCGGCGATGCACATGCAATCACGCCGTGTAGAAGCAGAATGAAATATCCGTCTCGAATTTCCGTTCCGTCGATTGCACAGATCGAGTGAAACTCTAAGTGAGTTTGCTGCTGACGTGCGCACTAGCTGGCTGACACGGCACGCTGCACAGTAATTCGGCTAATTTTGCTGTTGGACGGTCTAGTCTCTTGCTCACTGAGGTTATGAGTGTCAGCGTGTCGAATACCAGTAAACAGCTCCGTACTCGGAAAATAGCGGTATTTTTCTCTGCTAAATCTCACCCCTTCGAAGCGTAGCCTTGAGTTGAGTTGGCTCATAAGAAATGAGGTACTTGAATACATCTACAGTCAATCAAATGTTTTCCCTGTCGCGTCTCTAAACGCATCGCTACCGTACCGCTTTTTTACAAAATTAAGCGACCCTTGTTTTGTGTCCTATTCGAAACGCGGTTGTTATTTCTCTGCGTGAACATAACGATTTCCCTTGCAAAGTGATAAACATTCACTTCTTTCTAATATCATTTTCCCCCTTTCTAGCCTCTTCAAATGGAGTATCTCGACGCATTCCGACAGCCGTGGTCACTTCTCATCGTCTACACGACATTCTACGCAGCAGTCTTTTGCGTGGGATTAGTGGGCAACACATTCGTGGTTTTGGCAGTAGCACTGCATCCATCTCTACGGACCACCACGGATTACCTCATCTCGTCGCTTGCGCTAGCTGACCTACTCATTATACTCTTCTGCCTGCCCACCACGCTGCTGAATAATTTACTTACAGGTAGGGGCAGTTGACATGCGAAGATGCACTTGGCAGATTGAAGGTTTTCGTTGCGCAGCAAAACGCAGACTAAAATCTCATTGTTTCATGCCGTCAATGCAATTTCCTCGCGTTCCCAACGTCTAATTTGTAACATGATTGCATCCTCAAGAAAAGGTCAACGAGGAAGCTTGCAACGTTGAGATATGTTCTCGGTAACGCATAGAAGATGCGCTGCATCTTTGCAAGGCATACATAGACGAAAGACTCCCTTCAAGGCCGGCCATAGAGAACTTACAAAAATGGCACGCTATGTATGTCATCATCGGTACCACGATACCATGATTCAGATTTTGCGAAAGAATTTTGCTTAATACTGCCTAGCATGCATTGTTAGATAGGAGTGAATGCCGTCTAGCCGTCCGTAAACTCTAAGGGCTTGGTGCCAGTTGCAGCCGCGTAGTATAGCAATTCCCTACGGGGTACTTACAAGCTGTTCATGACCGGACTTTCCGAGCTGTTCCGGTCTTCAAACTGGGACCCGGAAGAATCGAGTGTGACAGCTGAGCCATGATAAGGGAAAAGGACATGATGAGTAGCATACTGAGATAATTCAACAGATGTGTTTTAGAATGGCAGCTCGGTGCCTTTGGATGCAAGCTCTCAACCTTTCTCAATTCGACCACCTCGTGCGCGTCCATATTCACGCTTGTAGCGGTCACCCTTGACCGCTACTTAGCCATATGTCATACCCTAAAGTATGCGGTGTGGGACACCACGCATACGTTACGCGTGATCGTCGGTCTTTGGCTCACGAGTGCCCTCTTGGCGATGCCAAACTGGTGGGTCTACGACGAGGTACGTGGACTACGGCTTTACAGTTTAAACACATGTTTAAGATTATCTACGACCTACTTCCACCAAACCGCACTCTCGTAGCTAGGCTGTGCGTTTCAACTCAAGACGACTTTCTTCATTTCATCATAGTCAACTTGGTTATCGCATTCGTCATCCCGGTGCTACTTATCTCCGTGTCCTATTCGCTCATCTTCCGCAGAGTGTCGAACCGTAAAGGGCTGGCGGTTGATGCACACGTAAGCGCATGCCAACTTCGATACAGTAGGCGAAAGCATCGCGTTTGTAGGTCCGCGACGAGAGGGTCAAGCTGCGTGTAGCGCAAATGATGGGTATCGTGATCATCGCTTTTCTTCTGTGTTGGAGCCCGCTTTATGGTAAGAGCAACAGCCATCTTCGTGTGCTAAACAAAGTCCACGTTTAAACGAGTAATAGTCACACGCCGATTTAGGGTTGTACTGTTACTTCTTCCTAACCGACGACCGCGAATCGACCTTCTTCCAGTTCGCATCGTCCGTGCTAAGGCCCATCTTTCAATGGCTCTCCTTACTCAGCAGTTCATTAAATCCGCTGATGTACGTTTCGCAAGCTTTCCCCTAGTGCTCACATGAGTAATAGTCTCGTCCATTTAGCTACATTGGCTATTCGCAGAAGTACCGTCGCGCGTTCCGACAACTGCTACTTCTTCCTTGCCAGACGCACTATCAAAGTTTCCGAAGAGCGACGCAGAACACGCTACACCTCTCCTTCAAGGACCAAAATGGAAACGCATTCGGCGGACTCCAGGACACCTTCAGGCACAAAAACAGTCTTGCTCTCTCTCCAGAACAAATACAGAGCCGCAAGAGCTCGTACAGCTCACAACCATCCTCGCGAAGACCGTCCACAGCGACGGGCCCAAATCTAGTAAACAGTAATACGGCTGATAGTAGGAAGCCACAGCCATTATAGTTGCTAAACCATGTAATACGCCTGTCATCGGTGTCATCGCGGTTCTGCCTTGCGGCCATACGGGTGTGTAATAAATGTTTCACGGTTCTGACGATATTTATTGGCCACCAATTAATTATTATTACGAACAGGAAAAACAGCAATTTTTCTGAGAGTAGACAGGTAGAGATTCCGCGACAAAAATGCAGTGCAGTGTTTAGATGAAATCGGGAGACTAGTGCTCACGGTTGTTGTACGAGATGCCAATTCGAGGTTGTTACTTTCTGAGGTCTGCTTCGTCCGTCAAGTCGTTCTCGGTATCGGGAGGTGGGCAGGATGCGGCACGCTTCGGCTGCTCGTCGACGACTGTAGTCGGTACGGGTGGAAGTGAGCCGCCGCGATCACTCGAGCAGTTGCTGTCCGAGGACGAGCCGCTCGACGATTCACTGTCGTCGTCACTGTCGAACGCAGGTGCTTCTCGAGAGCCGGCTTGCCGACAAAATGTGTCCTGATCGCGGTCGTAGTACATCTCCGCTCCTTTGAAGACGTTAACGTTGGGCGGTACCTGAAGAACCATTGGTAAATATACCAAAATTATTTTGCCCTTCAGATTACCAGTAAATACGAGTTGTTCGGAAGGCGTGACTCCACCAATACGTAGTTTCCTTCCCATAACGAGGATGATTCCTCGGCCGAGTCGTCGACACGTGACCGCTTGCTATCTGGTTCGTCAATGAGCTTCTTGAAGTCGTCGACGGACAACTGACGAATATCAGCTTGCGGAATCTTGACGTTACGTTTGTGTATTTCTGAAAAGGCGATTCAAATCCAACGTATTACGTCTGTCCATACCTGCTTGCATTTTGTCTTTGAGGTCTCCGCCTACCGCTATGCTTAGCGCAACGAGAATGTCGTCGCAGTTTCCAAGGAGCGTAATGTCCGCTTGATAATGGGGCAACTGTTCCCTGAGAAATATGCCCAGATTATGTTGCCAAGCATCCGAACCGTACCGGTTGATGAGGATCTGCGGCACGCTGGGGTCGAGGTTGAACGGAATGAGCGCCACGGGCTGCACCTTTAGCGAGCTGCCGACTACGATCAAGAGGTCCACGAGATCCCGATCTTCGCCCATCTGGATGTGGAAACGATCGCCCAGGTCCTCGCCAAAGAAGACGATGTTGGGTTTCACGACACCAGTTAGGCAGACCTTGCAATGAGCAACGCGCTAAAGCACTACGACGGGTCAGTGAAACAATTGCACGCGGCTACCTTCTTCATGACGTCGTCTTGAATATCGCTGCAGTCGATCTCGGTATCACAGCTTAGGCACGTGGCTTTCGCGAAGGATCCTAAAATGAAATGCATTCGAAAGAGACGAAAGCGGCTTGACGATAAAAACTTGTCGAGACTTCAAAGGCTACTCTTACCGTGGCATTCCAACACGCGGTTAATTCCGGCTATC
Source organism: Aphelenchus avenae (assembly GCA_020875895.1). NCBI lineage: Eukaryota > Metazoa > Nematoda > Chromadorea > Rhabditida > Aphelenchidae > Aphelenchus > Aphelenchus avenae. The sequence continues at coordinate 514,429 of JNEY01000004.1, forward strand.
TTCTCCAGCGTGTCGATGTTTTGCGTATAGTTGCGAAGCAGCTGACCCGAATCTTCAAGGTGTTTAATGAACATGTGTGACAAGGACGGAACGAACTGCCCAGGGAAAATCTCCTGAAAGTGGATTAACTCTGGATAATCGTAGAACACATATGCCTACCTTCGCGAAGTTGAAGAACGGCTTTGGGTTTTTGCGGAAGAAATCGATGTCGAACATTGCTGTAGGATCCGGCAAATCTGGGAAGTCGGTCTTGAGTCTCGCGTAGATCCCGTTCTTGCTCCGAAAGTCCGGGATGCCGCACGACACGGAGACGCCGGCGCCCGTGAGAACCAGAATCCGCTTACTCTTACTACAAAGGTTTATTCAGCGGCGAACAGAATTCTCGCTTACCGCACAAGCTGGACGGCATCATGAAACGTGTTGAATTGAGTCAATTTCTCACGGCTCCGATTCGAGTCGTTTATTAGTCCGATGATGAACCGCATCGCCAGCGTGTTCGTTAAATCCGCCGGTAGAGGCGTGTGCGGAAGCAGCTGCTTGAGCACTTCGATGGGTGTCAATCCTTCTTCCAGTAGCCGCTGCACCATTAGCATATCTTCGTTGGGTCGCTTCCACTTATGTGCTAGAGGTTCCTCCAGCTCTAGTCGCCATACTTCCTTGGATTCTTCCGTCGAGCTGACTGTAGACGTACCTGAGAAGTTGCCTTGTATCGCACACCGAACATGAATCTGTTACCTGTGGAAGACACCTTTGTGACAACCGACTCAACCGAAGTCACGACCAGCGACTCAGCTTGCTTGGCCTGCTCCATCTTGAAGATCTTGAGCCGGCTGCTAACTCGTTCGAAATGCCGCAGAGCTTGTGCACTAAAAAGTACAAAATTAATGTGCACCCGTCTCACGTACAGTTTTGTCACAAACTGCACGGTTACGGAAGATGACATCGCCGCCTGGAATGCACACATAAGCTTAAAGGGGAACTGACAGCGTAACTTTTGCGGCTGTCGCACAATTTGTTTTTGTTTTAATAAAACAAGAATTGAACGGTTACACAATGCACTATGAAGAACAGTTTCTTTGCGCTTCAGGATTGGCGTTTTGTGCATCAGCTGGCGCGGAATACTTAACTATTATGCCTTACCGGTTGTGACACCTCTTATCAGCCTCGAACGCTCAATCAGTCCATCAGTAATGGTATGTGCACGGTTAACGCTATACGTTCAAAGTCCGTGGGATCCATGGTTCGCCCCGAGGCGCGACACGTCGTGCTCGCGAGCCGCCCTGTTTTCAACTTATTAACCGTCGTTGTTTAGCAATAAGCGTGGGACCGACGCTTGGCTCTGGTAAGAGAGTTCTGAACGCGCTGTACGATGGGTCAAGCGTCATCCTTCTTCTACGGATCAACTGCTGAAGAGCATGTGCTTCAAGGCACGAAGCTGGGCACCGTTGAAGGGAAGAAGTACACTCTGGAAGACGGCCGCTGCGTGAACGCGTTTCTCGGAGTGCCCTATGCCCGGTGCACAGCTGAAAGAAGGTTCAAGGTAAGCATCTGGATTTTCATACCATCTTCCAGTGTGAGTCTCTAGAAAGCCGAGCCAGTTCTGCCATGGGATGGAGTGCTGAAGTGCACGGACTTCGGGCCGCGTCCGATCCAGCAGGACATGATATGGGACCGCTTCATCACGCCTGTGAGGCAAGACGAAGACTGCCTCAGTCTCAACATCTTCACGCCGACTTGGGCTATAGGAGATGTAAGGACGAGCTTGCGAAATGAATGACAGTAAATCTCTTAGGGCCAGGAAAGGCAGTTGCCGGTAATGGTGTTCGTTCACGGAGGTGGCTGGGCAATGCACAGCGCTGCCAACTACGGCGATCGCGGAATATGCCGGTACAAGTTGCCTCCCATTCGTTATTCTGAAAGCTGGACTTAGGAACTTATGCACCCGGGACGTTGTTGTCTGCGTCATTCAATACCGATTAGGCCTCCTTGGCTTCCTTTCTACAGGAACGGAAGAATGCCCCGGCAACATGGGACTTTGGGTATTTTTGTCGTTTATACGCTTTAGCAGCTGGATATGCTTGTCAGGATCAGCTGGAAGCCTTCCGATGGATAAAGAGCAACATTTCGTCATTCGGCGGCGACCCGTCAAACGTCACAGCTTTTGGCCAGAGTGCCGGTGCCGCAAGCATAGATTTACTGTCCATTTCGCCCCGTGGAGCAGGTATAATGTCAGCTTCTTACTAACCCTTAACTTTCAGTGCGTTAAGTACAAACCTTTAGGTCTCATTTCGCGAGTAATCATGATGGGCGGGACAGCATCCTCTGACTGGGCGATAGTGGAACCTTCTCGGACAGTACAAGCAGCGGAGCAAATAGCCCGGAAGCTCGGGTGGAAAGGTTCGCAGTGAACGGAGATTTAACGACCAGCACCCGCAAGTAACCTTCAGGGAATGCAGGTGATACACAGGATTTGTTGGACTTCCTACGCGAGCAACCTGCCCACAAGCTGAGTTCTCCGATGTTCGGTAAAAGTGCCTTCGATCGAAGGAAGAAGGGGCTGGACTTCTGCCCCGTCATCGATGGAGACCTACTGCCAAAGCCGGTATCGGAGCTAAGAAGGCAAGCGCCAAAAGTCAGCGCGATTATCGGGACGACCGACTACGAAGCGTTGCTTTTCGGTAAGGCAAAGCTGTGAAACAGATCATCTGACCCGTTTCGACAACTCCGCATGTAAAATGTCCTAAATGTTTCTGCTTTAGTTGCACTCGGCAGGGCGCAGGCGGATGAGGTGTCCATCAACAAGGCACTGGCCGTTCATATTCCGGATGATGTACCAAATTACGAGAACCTGCGGACGGAAGCGCGGCAAATGTACCTGCATGACGTCGATACTTCGAACAAGGAGCAAGTCGCACGCAGCTTTGTGCGGGTATGCACATGTACTCGTCTATGTTTATATTGCTCGTTTGACGCTTCAGCTATATAGCGACACGCTTATGAACAACTGCACTCATAAGTACTGCGAGGAGATGGCTGCTTCCGGCCACGAGGTGTTCCTGTACAACATGACCTACTACAACAAGGACGCGTTTGGCATATTTTCCTACCGGATGCCTTTTCTCGGTAAGCATCACATTGCAGCTCCTGGACCGTCGAGTTTAGCCGCAACGCACTGTTACGAACTGCGCTTCCTTTTTGGCAAGGGCCTCTTCTCAAAGTTCAGGCCCAACTCAGACGACTTGTGCATACTGGACTTGATGACCAAAATGTGGACGAATTTTGCAAGAACTGGGTATGGCTTGTTAATCTGGCGCCGCTAGCAAATCATTTCTTTAGAAAGCCGCTAGTCGACGAGAACAACAACATATGGCAACCTGTGTCGGTAGAGGACTCCTACCGACATCTTGTGATTGACCTCGAGCCGCGCATGTGCCATAACTACCAAGGGAGACGAGCAGAGTTCTGGAAGAAGGTGGACGAGCTCAGGCACTCTTCGGGATAACGTGATGCATTACCTCTGAACCTCTGTAAAATTTGTATCTTTCTACGGGTAATAAAATTGCCAGTCTTGCGTGCTACGACGTTCTCCGTCTGCTTTGAGGTGGGCTTGACTATGTCAGCTAAGCTGGAAGTTTATTCCGAGATCAAGATAGAGCAGCTTTAACAAAAACGTCGGTTCTAACTGAATGCAACAGTGGCGCCACCGAGAAGCAGAGCCCCGACTCCAACTGCTACAAGCGTCACGGCCTCGCTAAAGAAAAAGTTTTGTGCGTGTACACAAGCCACTGGCAGTACCTGCGCGACGGGATGCTGTTAACTTCGAACGTTAGTGACGACGCAGTCTGCTTCTCGTGCAGTGTCGTCACGAGTTCCTTTTCAAGCTGGTTCGCGCTACCAGGAAAAGTGAAGCGCACGTCAGGGACGTTACCTTCGGGAGCCTAAACGCCAGTACGTATTGAGACGCAAACTAATGCACGTGCCGGTTCAAATGGGTTGCGACGACCGGCCTCTACTTCATGCAGGACCACGTCTGCGGTGTGGAAATGCGGATGATAGACTACCGACTTGACCTGGAACTTAGTATGATCAAATTATTTTTTCAAGAAGCGTGTAAGCATAACTTACCCGTCCACTGCCGAGATACTTTGCTGTAAAATCGTCCCACTGCAACGGCGGGCTGGTCTTGTTGAGTTTGTCCTGCCTCCATTTCCTTCGGAGCAAGATGTACGCCTGCGTCGTCGTCAAGCCGAACAAGACGGTCCAGGCAACCGCCCAGGCGCGAAACGACTTCTGCTTCTTAATCGACGGATCGTCGGCACCTATGGCCCGCTTGAGTTCCTCGATGTTCTGCGGCGTTCGATTTAAATGCGGTGCCTGATGGGCACAGCGAGTTGTGGAGAGCATAAGTGACGGTCCCGGTAAGTGACGGCATGCTGTGGCCGCGGACCTCGCTAGCTGTATCGACATCGCCGATGTCCGTCGGACTCCCACCGTTAACAGGAGCATCTAAAAGACTAGTTTAACGCAATTTTCAGCAGGCATATTTTCCTAGCGCTTAGCAAAAGCCAGTCAAATGGATGTTTAGATTGGCAAAGTGCACATATTTCTGAAGCACAACCGCATAGCAAACGGCCACTTTGCACGACGAAAAAATTACCGCTCTTACAGTCTCAGGCAGAAATTTATTATGGAAAGCGAGGTCGTGCAGATGGATAAGGCATCGTAAACAACTCCACAATAAAGGCAGCTTTTAGACAGAAATCGTGCGTGCCTCATTGGCCGCTTCGTTGATTCGCTTTTGAAGTTCCGCAATGTCCTTCTTGAGTTCTTCGTTGTCCCTCAGTCTCTGAGATCTTGTTTGGTTGTGAGTGCCCAAAACAGTATGAGCTCGGTTGACTGCGTAGTCGCGTCGCATGACAGTGAATTCCAGCTCCTGGAAATGACCGCCTAAGCCCATGGCTTGCTCGAGGCTCGGAATCATTAACAAAACGAGACGGGCAACTCGAACCTTTTGGATTCGCCACAGTTCTCGTTCCATGGACTGGTGCTCCTTCTGTAGCGACCTGACTTCGTTCAAGCATGCGACATGACGCTCGCCAATGGTTTCCAGCCCCTGGAATTCTCCGGCTTTCGACTTCCACTTAGCACAGAGCTCTCTAAATGCGTTGTACCCTCCAACTGGTGATACGCTGAAACATGCTCACCGAAGCTCTTGTATTTCCGCTCGGATGCGCCGTTCATCTTCTTCGAAAGTTCTTGCTTTGCTCAATTGTTTGCTAACAGCTTCGTTCAGGACCGCCTCGGGGTCCTCGCGAGATTCACCTTCCATGGACTGTGCCTCGCCTCCTAAAGCAGCTACGACTAGAGTAACCGAGGGAATACAGAAGGCTTTCTCTAAACGCACACATGACTCGAACGCATGGTACTAGGTACCTGGTATCCACGTTGCCTTTGTGTGTTCCGCTTCAGATATTTCCCTCGCAGACTCCTCAATTTTTCTTCTGCTCTCGTTAAATTTTGGTTGCTGCTGCGCAATCTGAATAGCATTGTCCACGTGAAAAAGTGGGTAGCGTTGGAGTGTAAGGCTATCAACTATTTTAGGTGGACACAAGTATGTCCTACTTGTTGATTCAACCGTTCCAAGCGGTACTGCAGTGCAGTCTTCTTGCGGACAAGTTCGGTAATCGTATCGCGCATCACGGAATAGTTGCCCACATTCTTGATGGTAGTGGCTGCTAGAAGTTGGCCGTTGCTATTTACATCGATGTTGCGGCGACGGCCCCTCTGAATATCGCGCTTTAAAACTGCATGGACAGGTAAACCTTGGGCAAAGAGTATGTGTGCGATAGTGCCCTACCGTAATTCGTAATTTACGAGACAGGTTCTCTACGGTGGTCAGCTGGTCACGTTCAAGCTTCAGCTGCTGCTTTGCTTCCATGAGTTCTTGTTGAATTTGCTGGAGTTGCTTTTCCTAAACGTGGGTTTTGGAAGCCTCGCTGTTGCTCTTTGACTGAAAGACGGGTACATACTCGGTCGTCGGATCCTTCGCCAGTAGGAATTCCTTTCTCTACTCGTAGGTGGTCGCAGTCACTTTTTGACCCTACTCAGATCCTAAATGATTATCATTTGCAACGGCAAAACGAATGCGCTCACTTGTTTAAGTGCGCGAGTTCTCGTCCGCTCGACTTCAGCCTTTTTTCCTCGTTTCCTCAAGTGTGCGCTGCCGTTGATGGTTCGCTGAACGTATGTCCTTGTTCTCCGTCTCAGTTACCGCTAAAAGTTTCTAGACGGGAGATAAGCTTCCTTGAGACGCAGTACTCCTTGTGATGCTTCCGTTGCGTGCGATACGTCCCTCTCGTATCCACCATTCGTTGAGTTAACCAAATTCTTGAAATGGTCGTCCTGCTTCAGAGTGCCTGACTGGAACGTCCGAAGCCTATCTTGAAGCGTGTTGAACCTATTTCTTTCGTCGTCAATTTTCCTAAAATAAAGACCTTTGATGAACGTACCCACAGCCGTACCTTTTTAAAACGCCTCCGTTGCTTGCCAGTGCTTGCAGCTCTGATTCAGCAACCTTGACGTCCCATCTCAGTCGCTCAATATAGGCATCCTGGAATCGCAGACTTAAAGCATGGGAACACTTCCGCATGCGGAGACCTGCGCATTCTTCTGGCGTTGCTTCTCGGCCCGGTCGGTGGTCGACCTGCTGACAATTACGTTCATCGTCTTAACGTCGTTCCGTTCGGGCCAAACGATAGTATCCAACTGATTTGAAGCTTCGGAAATCTTCATATTGGTTTCGTTGACACCGGCCCGTAGATCCCTTTCTAGACGCTAATGCTTGTGGACCAAATGTTCACAAAATTGTTACCTCTTTTCATTTCGGTTTGCAGTGTTCGCCGCAATTCCTGCAATCTTGCATCCGCAGAGCCATACTTGGTGGTGGTGGCAGAATGCTGCTTGGTGACATCAGTTGCGCTTCGCTGCTGCACACCCAAGGTTCTTCGGAGTTTTCGCACTTCGCCGTCCAGAAACTTAGTCTCCTTCGACAGATCGTTTTCAGCGTTACTTTCATCTTTAAGCAACCCTTGCTATAAAGCACTCGGCACGTATAGGGGAGCACACATCCATAAATTCTACCAGCTTCTTGATTTGTTCCTCGAGTTCCACGTGAACCTTTCGGACGTGCGTGTCTAGAGCTGCCTCGTATTTCTCAACTCGTTTCTAAATAGCGGTGTTGCGCCGTGCCGAATGGGTCTTTAACCGCAAGCTTAAACCGTACATTATCTGGAGGTATCGAGGAAGCCATTGCCGACATAAAGGCGATACTCTTAGCAATAAAGTAGGTTAGAGATTAGCGGCATGCTTGAACTCTCGTCAGACTGACAAAGTTTCTGCAGTTGAAATTGCACAACCGGGCTTGACTTCCGGCACCATTGATTCTGGTTGCCGTTAGCACCCCTCCTGCCTACCAAAAAAGACATTGGCAATGGCAACCTCACACAGGGAGTGGACCCTCGTTTGACCGGAAAGTGTTAGTCACCGACTAATGCGACTTGCATTTTTGGTGTGCGGACGGAAGCCAGCTGTGTGCACCTAAGCAGGGAAAAACTGAATCGTTCTGAGCTGCTGCACTAAATATGTAGGGCAACCTCTTTGCTATGTAAATACGTTTGCTCACTGGCTACTTTCGGATGGTCAATTTATTTAGAACCGCCAACGTCCGTGAAGAGGTACAAGCAAGATATAAACGTCCATAGTCAAAGTAGAGATATCAGGCCGCATCACGTACGGTTCCATTTTCATTCGCCTGTTCGCCGTTAGCAGCGTGTCCATTCGCTACATAGCACCGCGACAAAGGGCGCTCCTGCAGGCAGCATGTCTGCACCAAGGCGTACAACACCGAGTACGGGTCGCAGTTGGACGACGGACGCCTGTCTTCGAAGTAACCCTGAAATACGACTAAGCTTAATGCATTCGAGCTCTTGCGCGAAATGATAAAACAGCAGGAAACTTACGTATCCGTTCTTGAATGTTTGCGTCGGCACACGAATGGACGCGCCACGGTTTGCGACACCCCACGAGAACGACGTGATGGAAGCTGTTTCGCACTCGCCCGTGAGACGCTGTTCATTGTCGATTCCGCCATGCGGGTCGTCTGAAGATGCTGTAGTGTACGGCAAAAGTGGCTCACTTACAGTACGCAATGCGCTCGTTGTGATGCCGGCTGAGCTTCTCAACGGCGTCAACGATAATGCTAAAATTCGTATATTGTCGGACGAAACTTTCAGTGACACATACTCGTAACCGCCGGGCTTGCGCATCGGCTCAGTCGAGAAATTTGTGTGGCAACCTTAAACGTGGCTATAGTAACGCTATATCACTAGGCTAGCATGACTATATGACGAACAGTCGGCCGCCTGTTAGAGATGACACAATTTGACAGGGTACTAGCAAGCTCACGATGGGGCACAACAAAAAAGCTAACACAAACCTGCGCCATTCCAGTTGCCCTTCTTTGGCCTAAGCGATCGAATTAGTGACACAGCGTTTGGTGTACCTTACTTGGGGTCCAAGGAGATGGTGATGCCGAAGTCCTCCGCGACGCGGTGAAGAATGAAGCGAGCCATCCAGAGCTGGTCGCCCATGCTGATGCCCTCCACAGGTCCGATTTGGAATTCCCACTAAAGAAGTAACAACTGTTGGGTGTTCGGTAAATGCATTACTGACCTGTCCAGGCATGACCTCTGCATTCGTTCCACAAATGTCGAGTCCAGCGTACAGGCAAGCCCGGTAGTGAGCCTCCTCGATGTCACGGCCGAAGACTTTGTTCGCACCAACGCCGCAGTAGTAAGGGCCTAAGTTTTTTTGTGAATGTTTCGTTAACTACACGAAAGTATTTACCTTGCGGTGCAGGCTCGCCTTGCTTCGGCCATCCAAAGACTTCACCGTCTGCATCGATAAGGGTATACTCCTGCTCCATCCCGAACCAAGGCTTTTGGTCTCGCACCTGGTTCATCGCTATGGCGCACTTGTACCGACGATTTGTCGCTATAGCAGAAAAATGTCATTCTGCCGTAATAAGGCGTCTACGGCAATTATTTGCGAGTACCTGTCGGTGAGCCGTCGAGGTTGTACGTCTCGCACAGACATATCTTGTTCTTGCCCAAGCGGAATGGATCCTTGAACACAGCCACCGGCTTGAGAGTGACCTCCGACTCGAGACCATGATTGGCCTGACCGGTCGAAGATCCGTCGAATGACCACTCAGGCAGTTCTAAACAGCTATTTAGACGTACTCCCGGTGATTGCGACGTACGCTCAGGGTCTTGAGTCTCGAACGAGAGAGTACGTGTCTTGCACCGCAAGTTCTCTCCAGTGCCATCGATCCAGACGTACATGTACTGGACACGGTCATCTGGCTGCGGAATGGCACGATAGCGTTCCGCAGCAGTTTTGTCAGTTTGGAACAGAGTTCGATCCATGACTATAGTTCTGTTGCGATGGACGAACTAAGTAGATCGCTAGAAAGTAGTAGTGCTCTTGAGAAAAAGCAGAATAAGAAGGGTATAAGAAGGAACGACTGAGAAGGAAATTCGTCCTAACCCGAATGATTCACCGCTAATGAAGGGTGGACAAATGAGAACACAGCTGATACTGCATAATCTTTGATCTGCGCAAAGGGGCGGGCGAGTGCAAACCTTTGGAGATATCATCTGGGGCGCAGATACGACGGAGATACGAAATAAAAACAGACTTTGTCACGTAGCGCTCGTCCGGGAATTTACCCGCAAGGCAAGCTTGGCACGTCCAAGCAAGCGCTTCCCACTCTAAGCGTAAGACAGCGAGCGGTCCAACTGACCGGCGGTTGGTCTTTGAACACTTGACGTTCACGGAAGAAAAGGACCTTATCAACGGCTACGCTCACTAAATATGGAATCTCAATGACGCAAATCGTAACCCAGGACTAATGAAGTCAAAACATTTCTCCACCGATACGCGAATTCGGTACTAGGCGATTATGGGGCGGGGTGGTCACTTTGACCAGACCTGACCTGGGAAGGGGGGGGGGGCACGGGTAAAAAGTTATTTTTGCCCAACCACTATATACATATGTCCTCCTATGTAGTCTAGACCCAATTATGAACTAACCATAGCCGTAGTTAACAATACTAAAAAAGTACTGACCCGCCTCCCCCGCAGTTGACTTGTGACACCCTCAAGTCGATTTATGGGGGACGGGTAAACCGAAATGCAAACTACTCAAGTCAAATAGAGCGTTCAATATACAGGCTAACGGAAGCATTCTGAATACTGCTCACTAGCCCGACAATAGCCAGAAAGCCCAAGTTCTCATGTGCCTTATGCTAAGAAAAGACTTCGCCCAATAGCTCTAGAACAACGACATCGACAACTAGATAACTGCAACTCAAGAGTAGTTTTAGGCCTGCTGCATAGAACAATCGGTAAGTACGTGTACATTCTTTACTAATGAAGGGACAAACAAATCGTCATAACGGTACAAGATGTGGTTCGACGTTGATTTATGCGGGTACGGCTTTAGGGTTTGTTAGCACACACGAAAAAACTGAACGGTAGCTGTTACGCGTCGATTGCAAAGTGTTAATTCTAAATCTTGTAGACTTTTCGCTGAAAAATATTTTGCGCGTCATTTAATTGTCCACTCTCGACGGTTACAGATCCCGATGCACTTGAGACGCTCCGTCCGCAAGTATCACACCGTGCGCTGCTTGAATGGTATGCCGCAAAAAACAATGAGCAGCTCTTCACGAGACTGAAACGCTCGAGGAGTTGCTAAACGGAAGGACGGACGCCACTTCACAGCTAATTTGAACACAAACCGGACATTGCATTTCCGTCATATATAAGTGTTGGCCCAGCTCTCCGCCATATGCCTACCGTTCACTTGAGAAATTACTACCTACCATCGGTTTAGCGCTGCTAAAACCGTCGTGAAAAGCGTCGTTACTACGATCCTTTCTACTAGGCCTCGTACTATTGTTCTTTGTGTTGATTGAGCTTAGCCATAACGCATCTAGATAAACGCAATGGCGAAGCACTGGCTAGTGGCCGCCCTAGCGACGGTCCTCTTCGTTCAGAAAGTGTCTTCTCAGTGTGGCTGTGCAACATGCCCTTGTCCACAAATCGCATGTCCGCCAGTTATGTGTGCCATGACGCCACCACCTGCGTTCTGGTACGTACGCACGTTTGGTAGCTACCAGGATAAACAGAAAATTATTTCTAAATTCTGTTAACAGTTGTCATTTGTCATTTTAGTACGTGTGCGCCACCGGTGGCATTGCCGCCTCCGCCACCGCCACCGGCTTACTATCCCCTCCCTCCGCCTCATCCAGGGTTCTTTGCCCCGCCGCCACAGCCTTTGTACCTTGCGCCGCCAAGTAAGTCCGCATATTCATACCCTAGAGAAAGTGTAAATCCTTTCAGGTCCACACGAGTTCTTCTTGGGTCCACCACCACCGCGACCGCCTCCGGTGTTCTTCGCACCACCACCGCCACCGTGCCACTGCTCACCAGGTAGGTACAGCTTGCTCTCGCAACATGTACACCCTGCAGCACCGTCGTGTTGTGTCCCGCCCGCACCGCTCCCCATTGTCCCAGCCCCACCGCCACCGTTGCCGTTCGCCGCCGCTCCCCATCCCATTCCGTACCCGGGAGGACCAGCGTACTACCCGTTCGAGGCACAACCGCCGCCACCTTTTCCAGCATACGGACCGCCGTGCGCATGCCCAGCGTTCGGTAAGTATCAACAACTTTGTACCACTAAAAAAGTACATTGAGGCTCAAGGAAAGTGCCGCTTTAGGACCATGCGGTTGCCCACCAGGAGCCGTTGTATTCCGCTATCCGTTTATGCGCAAGGCCAGAGCAAAGACGATGAGGCGCTACCGTGAAGTCCAGCCGAGCCTGCAGCCGGTTGTGCCGGTGGCGTCTGCGGCAGGCAAGTGCCAACCATTGAAGTACACGCGACTTGCCCGGATAAAGACGTCTTAAAGTTTTTATTGTTAACCTATTTTATGAACTTGACTCCCGAACCCTTCGTGTTGTTTTAGTTGATTAATGTGTACATATCGTAGACCTGAATGCAGCTCTTGCTAGTAAATGCAACACTTTTGTGCTACTGTTGGCAAGCAACAAAGAACTCGTTCATTTCTTGGACAACCATTAGCTCTTCCTAGCGAGGACATAACTATTCCATATTAAGCGGTGAATATGTATAAGCCAAACAGAAAGCGTGAGGCGCAGGATAGCGCTCGCTTCTCACTGATGCGGACAACAACTGTCTCGGACGATGGCTATTTAGCGCGCTGTTGAGCGTGCCTCATCCTCGTTCTTCTCACCTACCTTTCAACCGGCTCGATCTTCTCACTTCTTGTTCCGAGTGATAATTCAATTGTTTTTACTCCGCAATTGTTCTGGTCTTCGCGATATGCGATAATGTTTTATGTATTTTCCCTTTTGACCGCCTTAAGATTGGCCTGAGTAGCTTACTTTCTAAGCGCCTACTCCATTGCGAACGCATTTCCCACTGTCTTGACGCGACTCCAAAGGGGCTAGAAAGACTACCTAAATTTGCTAAGCGCTACAAATAGGACGAATTCACGCAGCTGTTGGTTCCCTCAAAGATGCTCATTGAGAAGGTGTCAGTTCTTCGCGGAGAACTGTCATCAACGCTAAAATATTGCATGCATGAGCTTCCCTTGTCTCATTGGCGCTTGATGCCATTGAGGAGACTCCTCATGATCCTCACTCCTTCCGCGCTGGTTCAGTAATGCCGCGGCGGTTGCCGAATTTCCTGTTATTCCCATTGTTCGGCCAATCTCGGTGGGGCCACAGCCGGCAATTTCAGAGCGGTTGCACCGGTCAGCGCGGGCCGACGCGCAAATTACGTCAATTTTGCTATGCTCATCTCCGTGCCCTGGAGCTGCGAGTCATGCACACATCGACGATTGTTTCCCAAGCCGTGCGTGTTTTGGTCGCTCTACCGCCCATCCGTTCGAAGGTTTACAGACGAGATGCAGAATAGGCTCTCCCTGGTGCATTGGGCTGACGGCGCAATGCTTTTTGATCTGTCATGTCCGCGGATTTGCGCTCGAGCGCAACAGCAGGTTACGGGTTAATGGGATTCCTTTCGGCACATAAAAAGCTGAAGCGGCTCCTTCTTCTCGGCCATACGGTTGAATGTCCATGGGATTTCGGCCCACTGCAGTGAACGACACGGTGGCTAACTTTTCTCGCGAAGGCGTAAGTAACCGTAACGCCTTTCAGCTAATGGGACCATGTCCACGGGACAGTAGTAGGAACTAAATCGAGTGCAGAAAACGATGTGTTTCTACCGACAACATGCCGGCAGCCGAATGGTTTATAAACTCAATCCTACAAACGGTAAATCTCGTCCGCCGATGATCACGGTGCTCTTAAAATGTGAAGGAAAACAGACTTACGGACTGGACTGGCGGTGCTGGACTGTATCTCTTAGTATACTTTGAAGCGTTAGCTTAGCAAAAGTTGTATTGCGCAATTTGTACCTTAGATGTTTTGGGTGGGAGTCCTCATCTCGTTGGAGCACCATGAACGAGAAGGGCATTCTTGCTAAGAAGTGTTGAGCCCGGATGCAAGGATGCGCCGGACGCATGGAGTTCCTCTTTCTGCTTTGTCAAACGCGCTATTTTCCTTCTTGTAACTGTCGGCGCGTCCATTTCAGTCAGTCTAAGCGACGATCATTGCGCCCAGATATCGTAAAAAAAAGTGTTTCCGTGTTCGCGTAGTGCAGACGCGTCTTTCCCAGCATTGTGTGTAAAGAACTAGCGAACGAAGAGCTTTCCTGACGTTTCGCTGGCACGGATGGTACCAAACGCAATGTTCATCGCTTGCATTGAACGAAGGAAATGTCCGTGCCGTACGCATTTGCCGTCTTCATGCAGGTTGCGTGTCCGGCACCGTCCGATTGTTGCCCGCCTTCGTGCTTGCCCGGCAGATGTGCCCATTGTCAGTGTGCAGCAATACTGTTTGCATATTTGCCGGATGACGCAGTGATGAGTCTCCATTATGAGGATTATCGCGTACGGTAAAGGCTTCACTTCGCCTACTGGGCATTTTCTCATAGAAAAGTACTTTTAAGGAGTGCCTATCGGGATTCAGTGGCGCTTCGCTTTGCACGTAGTTGTGTTTTCGAGACCTCATTTGTCTTACTACCGTTCCTGCTGCACGCAAATTTCCTTCGCAACAATGACTTCGAAATTAAAATTTCGCTAGCGGCATCACGACAAAACCGAGTGACCCTCACGGGACCACCAGTTTACTGCGTGAATTACTTGAAATGTCAATTTAGCCGCCATCCAGCCGTCGTTTAGCGCGTCGCCCTCACATGCAAATTTCATCGCCATTGCTCCGCAACCCGCACGGCGCATAAGGCCCGCGACGGGACAAGAAAGTCACAAGCAGTGGCCATGCGAGACGAGCGCCAGTGTCGCAAAAGGGGCGTGCTTGCTGATCGGAATGCCGCATTCCGCGCCCACGGACAAACACTATCCGCTGGTGCGTCACCCACCGCCACCGCCGCCGATCCATGACCGTTGAAGGGCCCGTGCGCTGTTCGCCGCTCTCTTGGGCCCAGCAGCGACCGTCGTCCACTGTGCGGCGCACTGCGTTGCCTACTTGACGCGCTATCATTTCTCATTGCGGAATGAAAGGTGCTCATGGGGACGCGAGTGCATGTAAGCGGCCCTCGATCAGTGCGCGTGCGCCACCTGCCGTGCCTTGGCGTCTTCCATCTGGGAAAGCCGTGTGCCCTCCACCGAGGGCTTCTGTTTTCTCTTCGCAACCGTCAACGCGTTTTTATCTCTGTGATACTTTCCACGTCCTGGCGCTGCATGGATTTGCATAATCGGAATACATTCGACCTCTTTTTCTCTCGTGCGCCCGCTAAGTGCCCCTCGCCGGGTACGTGTAACCGTAGCTTTCGCTCTTTACGCTTCTCGTCGCCAACAAAGGGCAATTGTTGACACAAGGCTTATGGGTCACCCACCTACGTCTTTCTCCTTCTTAGGCACAACACGAGACTGCTTAGCACCCCCGTTTGCTCCAGTGCCAGGTTTTCGTCATTTTCTGCGTTTATGCGCGATACTCGAAATTGTCGTCTCACGATTACTGACCGGTTAAAAGAATGCTGTTGGGGGTTAGGTCATTCGCGCAAATTCCATGGATTACATGCCGACATTCTGACTTGCGAGGGTTATGCACCAAGCAGACTGCCACTGAATAGCAGTAGGCGAATTATTAGCGTACGCTTCTCTTTCGAAGTAGTCCAGGGCTCAGCAGTATTGGAACTTTACTGTACTTTCGTTGTGAACTTTTTCATAGATCGTTTTGCGATCAACTTTGTCATTTATTTTCTTCTATGGTGTGATCGTCTCGGTACCTCCTTCTTAGCGATGATGTTGGATTCGGCGCATGCCGGCTGCCGACGTTCTACTTGCCTCATCAGATACTCAAGTCTGCAACGAACTGCGCGGGCACAAATCCCATGGTGCAACTTTGCAAATAGTCCGCACGCACGTGATTTTATTATTACCTATATGCCCATTCGACTTCCAAGGTGGTATGAGCTCACTGAAAATTTTTCCCTCGTTAACCGCCATTTCGCCAGAAAACTTTAGTGCAAGACTAAGGGTATGCGGTATATTTTAGTGCAAAGCACACCGTTCAAAGCCGGGTCCGACGACAATGGACATTTGTCCTTGACGCTGGAGCAAATAATCGTGAGCGCCGATACCTGTAATTAGCGGAAGATTCGCGCGCCTCTTTATGCGGCCCATCCGGCGTTCCGCCTTACCCTTCCATGTATAAACAGTCGCTTGTGTTGCCGGCATGCTAGCGATAAAATCTCTCTGATTTATTACCGCCATGGCATACGACGATGTTCGCGCAGATATGCAGGCAATGCGTTCTCACGACATTCACTGACCAGCCTTGCTTGCCTCCAGCACTAGCTTTTCATTTGCTGATCATTTGATACGTGCTAGCTAACCTAATAATTACGTTCAAACTTATTTTCCTTCTTTTTCAGCATTGCGCCAATGAGATCTCGCTGGCGCATAAGCTCCTTGTTGGAGGTGGCGCTCCTGCTGCTGAGCTTTTCTCACCGAGTTGCGTCAAAGGAGCTCCTTGCGCCGGTGGGAAAGCTCTTAGAAGTGGCCGTGCCCGATGGCAATTTTGCTGATCAAGCGCTGTTTCCTTCCTGGCTCAACTACAACAAGACTTCTGCGACCCTCTTCGGCATTCCCCAGCTTAGCGATTTGGGAACGCAGTCGGTGTTCCTCGATAACGGTCAGTCCCGGGACAAACTGCAAGAGACTAATTGCTAGCTTTAGGCGATGAGATCAGCGTTGAGGTTGTGGAGGAAACCGAGAACCCGTGTGGCGAGCAGGTCACTAACTGGATGGAGTTCCACTATCCGAACAACGTGACGGACGAAAGTCAACGAGGCTCTCAGGTATGCATACGGCACGGCTCCAAATACAGCGACCATTGTTACAGGGACCTTCTATACGCTCTCGCCGATGTCGTCGATGAAACGGGTGTGACGGAGTTGCGAGTCTTCCCGCGTTCTTACCTAAATCGCTATCGCAGTGGACGGTACTCCCTGGAAGATCCGTCGCTGCTTGACCGCCCTGACCAGATGGTCATCACGTATCGCTTGAACTGTGGCGAGCTTGACGACGACCAAGTCGGCGAGATCATCGAAAGAATGCCTACCAACTACACGGGAGCGTTTCAGGTGAGTGACTTTGAAGAACCTCGCCCACGCTGATACGTGTTTTTTTCCAAGAATCTATGCATGTTTTACCATGTCTTTAGGTCTTCGCTGGACGGGTAGTACCTGCTCATCGGCGAGAGAAGGTGGTTCCTGCTGATCGGCGAGAGACGCGACGAACGACTCGTGAAGCTTGGAGGACTACCCCCAGTTGGGGAAGCACAGTAAATGCCAACCTTCCGCCTCAGAAGATGAACTCTCTGAAGACCGCCAAATGCAAACAGTATGTTTTCGACCCATTCATTCGGCCCGGAATTTAGCGTTTCGGCTTTCGCCATTAGGTTAATTATAATGCGAAAATTATTCCGCAGTAATTACCACTATTCGCGGGCGCATTCGAAGTCGCGCATGAAAAACTCCGCGTTCGCTAATTTGTCAGCCGTGTCAGTCGCATCGGTCATTTAGCCTTTCAGTGTGGGAAAACAAAGACAGTTGCATTAGGCATGAACCGAGAAAATGAGTTCGTCATTCCGCGCAAGGACATTGCATTTTCAGAGGAATCCTCTGCGTTTACGCGATTCCCGTGAATACGTTCTTCGACGCTGAGGATGGCGACACGACCAAGCTTGCGTTATCAACGCACGCCATCGGCAACCACAGCAACTTCCTCCACGTCTTCTCGGGACCGCAAGCACGACTTGAAGGAGTGCCACTTGAAAGTGGAACGTTCTCATTCCGCCTGGATGCAAGGGACAGAACGAACCAGGTACTCCTTTCCCGCAAACTCTTCGATCAGCTATTCTACTTAGGCAAGTTCTGCAGCGTTCAGCGTGGAGGTGGAGGAGGCGGCCAAGGCTCCGAACCACGAATTCAAACTGACACTGTACACCAAGGCGGAGGAACTGGAGAAGCCCGAGCTGATGGTACTGTTCGTCAGGCGTCTTGCTGGAGCATTGCAGGACATCGCAAAGCCTGACAACGTGCGTGTTCACGACATCAGCGCTGACACGGATAGAGGGGCCGTGGTGACGTGGTCCAACCGACAGCTCTATAAGACCTGCTATTTGTCGAAAATCAACAAGACCTTTGAAGCAATGTACTTCGGCGCAAAGGACATCCAAAAAATCTTCCGTGAGAAAATGGGTGCAAACCTTAACCCGAAACATGTAAGTTTCTGGAGCCTACGTCTCGAGTGTGGATCTAATAAATGAATTGCAGGTTTCCCTCAAACTGTTGGGTAACTGTGAATCTCCGACAGCGTCAGTGCCTCCTGGTCGTCGAAACGAATCTGCTTCTGATGCAACGGTCGTAGCGGAGCCGACAAGCAGCACGCCCATTGCTATGATGTAGGCTATTTCTCCCTTCTACGTCTAACCGTTGATACATTCAGCGTTCCGCTTGTGCTTCTTTTCGTGCTGCTCCTTCTGCTGGTCCTCATCATCTACTGCTGCTGCGCCCAGCGAAAGCGGGCCCTGAAGAAGAAGAAAACCAGTGACTACGTCTCCAAAGGTATCGACGCTTTATGTGCGAAGTCACGCGTAAGCGTTCTAGGACTGCCGGTTGTGTTCCCCGAAGAGGTTCCGCACGAGGAGGAGAACGTTACGGTGTCCACGCCGATGCTGGTAAGCCACGAGCACCCTCCGTTCGATCCGAAGATGACGCTCCACGAGAACCCGCTCTACAAGCCCCCGTCGGCGCCGCCGCAGAGCTTCCAGTCTTCGCCAAGCCCTCAGCGAGCCATCACTGCGACCGTCGGTCAGCGAAAGCCGCCGCCATACATCGTGCCATGAAATCTCACCCTCAGTGCTTCTTACCTCTCCGTTTTACACTACCAGTCATGTTTGTTATCGTTTTCTATACTCCGATGCTCCGCGTGTTTCGGCTGCACATGGGGACTCCTGCACACCTTATAGTCCCTCGTGAGGCGAGTTCTGTATCGGAGCTCTTAGTGGAGCGTCTTACTCCCTTGTCGATTTGTTATTGTAAGCATGCACATCACTTGAGCTCCTGCCTTTGAACATACCTACGCCCTTTGGATAGCTTTAACTTTAGTTTCCACGTTCCCTCATTCCTATACGCTAAATCTCTGCTCTACACACCAGTTCACTGTTCCAGTTTGTTTCTGATTGTAGTTATCTTCTCGAAAAATGTTTAACTAAACCATAAATTAACATACCGTCGTCTAGCAGAATAGCTGCGTGAGGCTTGCACTAGGAAAAAAGTTCAGCTGGACAACAAGTCTTAGTGTCGAGGTTCTTTAATACAGTTCATGGTCAGAAGGCACAGACTTTACATAATGCGCCACTTGCGGGCGAAATGTTGTCCGTGCAGATTCACTTTTGCTTGTTCTTGTCGAACATCTTGCGCAGGTCTTTTACTGGACGCTGCTTCTCGGCGTGATAACCGTCGTAAGGCTAATGAATGATTACTGGGTCAATTGATATTAGCGATTACTTACGTCCCAGTCAAGACTTTCGTGTGAGCTCTTAAACGCAAGTGTTACGTGAGGCAAGCTCGCTGTCATGCTTACCTCCGCACCGTCCTCGTCCTCCTGATCCTCGGATCCGGAGATATCCTTCCAATCCGACATCTCAGGCTTAGGCCCGGACTTCCTCCGGGTTTTCGATCTGCTCTGGAAGGCCCTCTGGATTCGCCGTCGTGCCTTCGATATCTTCGATGGCGCTTTCAGCTCCTGTAACTCCTGCTTGCAAGTGATTTTGACAGCAAGTGCACTGGTCTTAAATACCTCGGGCGCGACATCGGTTTGCGTCTCCACCGTTTCGAACTCCGGATAAGGTGTTTGTATTCTGATGTTCTTCGTTTCCACCAGTTCGGTTTGAGATTCTCCGTAGGCTAGGCTCACGACGTAGGTCTGCAGCTCCTGCTCGGCCGTTGTGACAAGCTCCGTCTGGATTTCTGACGTCTGGAAGAAAGTTCAAGTTACCATTACGTTATACGGCTAGTTCGTACCGAGTACGACGCTCCAGCAGTCATCGACTCACTCTCCGTGGTTTCGACTTGAAGAGTTTGCGTCTGCTGCTCCTGGACTGTAGTGTCAGTGGAGTCCGTCTGGATGCATTCGTCCACGAAAACGGTCTCGACAGTTTCCGTCTGTACCGCCAGGTCGTCAAGCTCAGGACTCATTGTTTGGTCGTTTTTGTCATCTCTTAAGGGGAATGTAATCATAGGAAGTCGATTCTAAACCTACTGAATGACAGCCTCAGTTTGAGAACTTCCGTCGTAGAAGATGACGTTCGGCTGTACCGAGCGGCTCGGTTCACGGCTAATTCGCGATGGGTCTGTCTGCCGAATGAGTTCTTGAAATACTTTCGATTGCGCGTCTTCGTCGGACTTCTTCACCTAAAGTGCTCGGTGCTATGCATCGCAAAAATACTGGTCTTTACCGTTGCCATTGTGAGGATTTTCGGCATTCCCGTCTTTTTGTCTAGTTCCTCCAGAATCGGCGGTATTTCCAGTCCACTCTCTTTCGCTTCTTCTGTGATCTCTTCCATCACCGCTCGCCGTTTCTCAGCGCTAAACATTTCAACGGTGTCATTGTGCCGCAACGTTATATGGCAAAGGATCCACGTGTCCAATCGACATTGCCAAACCCAGTTTCAGAGCCTAAGTGCTTACCTCAGCATTGGCAAGAGGTATTTCGCGGTTTTGCTGCTTCCCCACATCTTCATCATACCCATCGATGCGCCTCGGTGGTCGCCACCTAAAGCGCGGTTTGATCTTCTGACAATCTCGTGAACTGAACGCGTACCTTGTGCAAGCTTTGCCTGATAATCAATAATAAGCTTTGTGAGAAGCTTCTTGTATAGGTCTTCGAGTGCCGCCTGAATCACGTTGATGCACATGCTCACCAGCGACAGGCCGATAATCACAAACACGAAGCACATCACCATCAAGCTAAAGACGTCGACGTAAGCCATTAGATTAAGTTGTCATCTGATCTTTCTGGGCTAAAATGACCCTACGCTAATATTATGTCGAGTTCCCTGTGTATTTGCAACCTGCATTGCAACCTGCATGGAATCCTGTTTTCGAAATGCTTAAATCAAATCTGGGCCGTCATCATTCAGTGTTTTATGATCCTCAGCGCTCTGTCCCGTTTCACCTCGTATAAGGTACCCGGATGACCGCCAACTGACTCATTTAAGCATGTCACACTTTGCCCTATCCGGTTACGCAAGGGCTAAATGCAACTTACTCTCGTCGCTGCACGCTGACGTCGCCCAGGCCTATCGTTGACAAGCTAAAATTACGAGTTCAGCATGCCGATTACGTAAATTAGCTAGCAGCTCATGTGCAGATGGTTCTAGCAGCACAAACCTCACCTGATAAACATGAAGTAACAACTCTCCGCATACGTCCAATCCTCCCAGGTCTTGAAAAGCGCAGCGCAGATGAATATCCAGCTTACGGTCACGCCGATTGCCACAAGGACGGGCATGCGCGGCGGTTGAGCCTGCTCTTCTGGTTGAAGTTCTTCCTCTTCGTTCAGTATGAGGGCATTGTCCACACTCTCGGTTTCATCTAGAACCGGGTCAAGAGTTAGACTCTAGGCAGTAAGAGCATGCCTCCGCCTTGGAAAATGACTGTCGCTTGAGCAGGTACGATTTCTGCAGATGCCTCATGCTGATCCAATGAGACACCATCGCCAGAAACCTCCAGTCGAAGTGGTAGTTCGTCTGAAGCGTGTCTGAAACGTCTACATCTTTTTGCGCTGCTAGAACTCTGCTTACCGTATATCAAAATTAACACGGCGTTGTTCTTCCGCTTCAGGCGTCTTCTTGTGCGCCCCGCTTGCATCGCCCTTTTCCAATTTGTCAAGGTCGGCAACCGTGACGGTTTTCTTGAAGAACAACTTGCGGAAGACACCAAGCTGGCGGTCGTACGCGGCTAGCAAGTCGTTGATGCTTTTGTACAGAAACTTTCCGAGGTCGTTGAGAGTGATCAGCATTATGGGGATGCCGATGATAGCATATACGACGGTCAAAATTCGTCCTTAAGAACCAGGGCTCTCAACCGTTTTGCGGGCAAA
The DNA here is from genome assembly GCA_020875895.1 of Aphelenchus avenae. NCBI lineage: Eukaryota > Metazoa > Nematoda > Chromadorea > Rhabditida > Aphelenchidae > Aphelenchus > Aphelenchus avenae. The sequence goes on from JNEY01000004.1 coordinate 536,272, forward strand.
ACAACGTACCCCATGCGGTGCTGCATGCAATGTCGCCGTAACCTGCAACGATAATCGTTATAAGGATTCAAAAGTCTCGTTGTAGTTGTCTTGTGGAGCATGTCAGATAAAACGCCCGGTACAATTTGAATTCGATACTGTTACATGAATTTTTCGAAGGAGTCACTTGCAGCTCATGTTTGCTTGCTTCCCTTTTTTTGCCTCAACCGCTGAGAGCAAGCCTTGCATTGGACGCTAGTTTAGCAAGAAAATGTAATTATCCCATTTGGTGGAGTGACAAATGTCGAACCCGGTGGCCACGGGAGTAGCATGCAAGGGAACACTCGTCGGTATTCGTCGATTAAAGAGTGACGGAACAAATAGTTACAGATGCACGTAGGAATTTGCTTCTCTTAGATGGACGATAGGAATGAAGAGGGAGTAGACTTACCGATAGTTGTGAAGATGGTACCACTGAAGTACATCGCCGTGAGGAAGGTCCAAGTAGGCTGCGTTTGGAGATCTACGTTGAGCTTTTGGTGAAAATGATCCACTGCTTCTTCGACGAATTTCCGACGGACCGGTGCTCTCGAGGCTGCTCTATCTCTAGCGACTTCTTCTATTCGCTTTATTAGCAGAGCCCGCTCCCTGTTGAACTGACTGTTTCTGAAGTAACTTACTGTCAAGCTCATCTTGCCGGTGGTTCCTACCTTGCGGTAGCTCTATCGGCGTCAGCACCGCTTTCCACGAAATAGAAGACGGTAGCACCGACTAGCATGTACAATGCTACGAAGGATAGAGGCAAGAGGTATTTGATATGGTACTTCCTGTAGAACTCCTTTAACCGTGCAGCCCATTGTTTCGGGTTCAAATAGCGTTGCTGCCAGTTAAGCGCGGGGAGATTACTGTGTGCCGAGGGAGGTCGACTCAGGCGACCACCTGCACTTGCCAATGTGCTTACGGAAAGACACGTATTCTTACTCGTGGTCCTGCTCAGCGTCGGCTCGGACCTGTGAAACGCTTGGGATGAGGCAGTCCTGGGCGCAGAGTGCGCGAGCCCTCTTCGCTGCTTAAATAGGACCGGCATCACGGCAGGCGACGAGGAAAAGGAAGTGTTTCAGCCCGATCAGAGCGGACGATCGATCAGCAACGAGTGCCAATCAAAGGCGGCGTGTAGGTGCGTAATCGATAGGGCATGTGGGTTTTTGAAAAATAACACGACGTGGGATACGGCGGCAACTGTTATCAAAGCCTCCTAGCACTTTTTCGCAAGGCCGAGCAGCCGAGCCGATCCCGCCCAAAGGATCACCGCGTTCTTGTCCGGACGTCAATCAGCTCTTCTTCAGCAGCTCCTGACGGAACATCATGAGAGCTATAAGTGTCCAATAAGTTCACATAAATCATTCGGGGTCGCTATTGGTTTCTGCCGATGATTACTCCCAGTTGAAACGCAAACATCTGCGATCTAACATCTTAACCACATCCGGCACGCTTTATGCCTATCGTACGGTATCCCTCAAAGTTCTCAGGGCCGTTAGTGATGAGTTTTAATAGCTTTATTTCCGTGACTCTGAGCAAATAACAAGCAACGACTACCGAATGCAACACTGAAACGAATTCTAGAGGTTGAAGTTCGGTTCTACCCAATGTTTTGTAGGACCTAAAAAGATGATTTAAATCTTGGATCGCCCATATAAGAATCTTACCTACTACGCAATACGCGTATGGCTTATTGATGAAGTATTCTCGGCATACCCGCTTTATTGTCGCGGCGTCGACCGCCTGAAAGGAAGTACAGTATTGCCAAAATAAGATGTCGAGACAAACATACGTTTATCCTAGCTTCCAGTTCCGGCACCGACATCCGACGTCCGTAGCAAAGAAGTTGCCTAAACGCCATGAATTACAAACAAAACGGAAGCTAGTACGCCTGCATCTACTACTTCCTCATCTGACTTAATTGAATGACTTAATGCTGAGGGAAAACATGCAAGTGCACCCGACCTGAAAGGGCTGCTGGCAGTGGGCCAAACCCTCCGCGTGCCTGGGGAGCGATTCCGATCCGAGCTCGCCACCACTCGTATCGCAGCCGTGGCTGGATAAAAGCGATTCCGGAAGTTTGGTGCGGTGTGAGTTCCGCTTCGGCAAGGCCAAAGAGCACGCACACGCACCGCAGCAGTGGCACGTCAGCGCGAAGGTTTTTCGGAAGGACGCCGAAACCGCGTAGAAGATGAAGAAGTTGGCCGCGCTGGCCACCACCACGATGAGGTTTGACGTATCCACGCAGGCGGTCAACACGTGCGAGACCGTGAATTGGTCCGGGCCGATGGCGTGTTCCACCACGTCTAGCGCAGTGGGCATTAGCCTGGACAGAAGGAACTTCACCATCATAGCGACGAGGACCCGCTCGGAGTCTGTTGTGCTGCTGCTTCCGGCTTTGCTTGAACTTGTTGTGCTGATTCCTTTCCGACCAGCGGCTGCTTCCCGCACGATGAACCACACCTAATTCGCCTTTTTTCAAGCCACGCGCACCCAAAAGTTTACCTTTAAGGAGAGTATGAACAGGATAATGTAGGGAAGCAAGGAATAAAGCACCAGACCGCCAACTATCCTATAGCCAATCATATAGAGCTGATTGGTGACGAGAGAGGTCTGCCGTAGCATCGGTCCCATCGCGTCCTCGTAGACAGCGATTTCGAAGAATCGAGGGATTGAAAAAGCGGTGGCGAAAAAGTATACCGCTGCAAGGGCCGCATGAATCCGAGCAGTGGGCGTCGTTCGTATGCGGAAGGGTGTGCATAGTGCTCGGTAGCGATCGAATATAAGAGCGCACATCAGCCAGACGCTAGCAGTAAGGGCAGTGTTGCTGACGAAGTAAAGCAGCGGAAAGAGGTGAATGTAGGGGCCGAGATCGGAGGCTAGAAGGTTCGGGACGCAGTACATTAGAAGCGCCGAGATCAGCAATGCGGTGTCGGAAATGACGAGCCACAGAAAGAACGTGTAGACCCGCGGGCGACCTGTGGATGAGCATGACCGTCGAGGTTTCCGAAAGCTGCCGTTCGAAAGCTGCTGACCCGCGGAGATTTTGTGCCGGAAGGATCCACTTTGGCTACCTTTGGAAATCTTGTGACGAAGGGAATCACAGGACAACGCCAAGGAGGCGGTGCGAAGCAGCGTGTGCGTAGACAGAATGTAGACGGTTACCGCATTAAGGATGGTGCCGAAAATAACGACGAGAAGGGTGATCGGCCCAGACAGCGCGCTCATCCTTGTCAGCGGGAGAAAGTTGGAATGCCGGCGATGTCATGCCCGCATAGGGGCCTGATGACACGCCTAAGGACATCCGGTAGCAGCACCCGGAAGACGTTCATCGGAGCTTTTTGGTAGTCGGTCCTCGTCGGCGCTCATTCAGAGCACCACGCGCGCCGGCCACGCCCACCCTCTATTCAAAGTTCGTTTTCCTTATGCGAACTAAGTGGGACGGCGCGTCTCATGTTGCATGGCCCCGAGGAATCGCAACGAGAAAACGCAATGCAAGCCAAATTGCCATGCATTAGATATGCGTCAGTTTTGACTTCACAGCGAGAACACAAAATGGACCAGGCGTGCAAAGCACACCTTGCATTTTCTCTGTCACGTGGTTGCCAAGACGTTCGTGCTGCGTATAATGCTATGTTAGCCTAGTTAGTTAAACCGACTACACGTCCTTCTACTGGACGCCAACTCGATAATCAAGTTATTCAGTTGAAAGTACACCTTGCGTGCTTAAGCGTCACGATAGGCGAATTGAGTTAGGGCTATGCATGGCACAGGGGCAGGATGGGGACGCAGACTTATGTGTCAGAGCAAATTATAATATCTCACTGAGCAGACGCTGCAAAACAAACGTCTGAGTCCTTTTCGCGGTACTACCTAATTATCCGATTCCTGATCTCTGATCCCTCTACTACTACAACATGCGACGTACCTTCCAATGTCCTCGCAAACTGGCGTCGATCCGTCGAGCAGCAGAAGCATGTTCGTAAAAAGTGACCGCTTGACACGCTCCAGTTCTGCCTCGTCGACGTGGTCGCACAGGTAGCGCCACTCGCGGCATATCGCATCCACCATGGTACCGAGACCCTCGGGTTCGGTAACGAAGTAGACACCGGCGAGTCCCGTGTCCTTGTAGCTAGTCGTGAACGACATGAAGGACTGCACTCCAGCAGCGAGATCGATGCGTAGCGCCAGACGAGAGGAAGCCGTGACGCCCGTGCCCTGCGTTCTGTCGTACTGGCCGATCAGCTAAAACAGTTCGAGGCTTAGCAGGATTCGAAGTTCGCAACAGAAATTATTCTTGGCGCAATACGAAAACTAAACAGTGTCTAACGGTAAACTGGTACTCCAAGTGAAGTGAACGAAAGCTACCGTATTTGCCAACTGCAGTGCTATGTTGTCGGGATGCGTCCAACTTGTACCCTCCACCGTCAATGCACCGTAGGTCATGGACATGTCGTTGTTCGTTAACAGTTGCTAAACCAGTTAAGTAAACTGACTTAATGTCGCCCTTTCCGTGAAGCATGATGCTTTGCCTACCCGGGATTGTGTGAACTTTCCGGCTTCGAACTCCAGGACTTTATCGGAGCCACGTTCGATGTTGCCAAAGTACTTCTGTGCCAGATGAACGAGATGCTCGTGGTCAACGCCTCCTGCTCCGCACAAGACCATTCGGGGCCCCTTGTAGTACTGCTGCACGTACTCGACAAGGTCGTCGCGCGTAATCGTTCTAAGACGGCTTGTCATAACAACAACAAAGCGCGAATCGCAAAACTTACTGAATGTTCTTGGTGGGTCCCAGAATCGTCCGCGAAAGCGATGTCCCCGCGAATGCGCCTTCGTGAAGGTGGTCGAAGACGACCTCTTGCATGTTCTGGTTTACTTCCTCCATTTCCCGCAAAATGACGCCACGTTCTCTTTCGATTTCCGTAGTGCCGTAGACGCTGTGGAGGAGAATGTCGGAGAGAATTTCAACAGCTATATGCGTACTACAGATCGGTCCTTCGTGAAGCCGACCTACCAGGCTCTAGGTCTGACGAGAAGCACTTTGCATAGTAGACGGTGTGTTCGCGGGAAGTGTACGCGTTAAGGTGGGCGCCCATGTTTTCCACTTCTAGCTCCAGTCCGTACTGTGACCTCTTTCTTGTGCCCTTGAACGCCATATGCTCGAGGAAATGTGCGACGCCGTTGTTCTTCCCGTTCTCGTACCTGCTGCCTGCATCAATCCACACGCCAACCTAAAACATTGCAAGCTTAATCCGCACAATGTGCTCTTCTTCTCACGGTTGCAGTTGGCAGTTGCAAGTTTTCGCTGGCAACGCGGAATCCGGATGGAAGCGTTGTGATTTTTGTTTCCGGCGCCTCGACGATGATCGGTGCCGGAGCTGCTGCCGATAACCTTCTGCAGCTTGCGCGAACTGGCACAGCAAGCTGCCGACCGGCATTTCGTAGCCGCAGCATGCTGAATGCTAAATATGAACTATGTTTTTGCACTCATAATTTTACCCATAAGTCAAGAAATGTGAATTACGCAATAAACCGCGTAAGGTAAAATTTTGCGGGCGAAACGCCAGCTGTCTTCATGGGATAAACCCTCTGAATCTTTTTTCTTAAACTTATTTCAGAAAATGTTCAGAATCATTCTGTTCGTTTTGTCAACGTCCAATGATGTCTCGCAAATTTGCCTCACTTTTCCAATTTTCCCCCTTAAACTGAGCTGCATCCAAGCTAATGCATCTAACCGATGGAAAATTAACCACAACATCATGTAGCTTCTCGGCTAATTTAGTCTTCAAAAGCATGATGACAACTGCCAACGTGGACGCTGTTAAAGCCAAAGCCACGCCTATGGCAGTCGAAAAAAATTCCTTGATTGTCACTGCGGTTTCAGCAAAATATGACTCACTCATTTCTTTCGTCAGAACGCGTCCACCTTGGTTTGTGGAATTTTATGCGCGACTTACGCTGGCCCCTGACAAACTGAAAGGTTCAGCTTCGAACATTCCGCGCTCGGCTGCTGCAGTAATCGTCACTCATTCAGTGGACCACTATGGCTCACGAAGATGCGCTCAGCTTGCATTTATCATGCTCGTAAGATACTGACATATTCGACTCATATTCAAGTGCAGGGATTTGTAAACTCTTCTTATGTTGCAGGCAACTTCCCTCATCGTGTACAGCAGGAGTGCGCATTGTGACCATGGTGAACGTTGACGACGACTTCGGCTTTGTTGAAGTAGGCTTTTCAGGATGTTGTTGCCATGCTCAGTGGGTCATTCTAGGTTGGTCAAACGGAAACTGTAAGTTCGCAAACGAGCCCTTCCTTCGAACGCACGGTGCCGATCATGTTTAGGCCGGACTTGAACCAGCATGTACGGTTCTTTCTGTGAGTGACTCACCGGTTTCCAGTGTCTAGTGTTGCATTTTAGCTGTTCCATGAACCCTGAAACGGATGCGATACTCGACCGGCTGGGACAGGTTGACGTCAATCTACTGACGTTAATCTCTTCAAGTTCTCCGACAGCCGTACCCTTTCGGCAGTGTGCAATTCGGTCCTGGGACGTGAACGAGCATCCTCTGTTGACAGTCTCGGTCGACGTGCCCGAAAGCGCCTCACGAGGCACTTGCCTGCAGTTCGTTGGGTCGTCGCTAGCCGTACGGCATGCTCTCAGCTGCAGCCCCTACTTCACACTTTCTGCAATTTGTGCCACAGGAGTAAAGCAGGCAGTATGTTCATTTTTGCAGGCTCGCAGCAACCCCTACTTGTAGGTTCTTCTCTACCGCAGTGAAGTCGAAAAAAGCGGAGACCCTCGGTGGCGACCGTTCACTCTGCCCACAAAATACTTCCCTACTTCGGCGGAATGGCTTCTAGAAATCGCGTGCTACAACTTCCAGCCAAACATGGAGGACAAGCTGATAGGAAGGTTCACCACCACTTTCTTCCAACTGTTGTCGGGGCACGCTGCCAACAAGTACTTGGTAAGTTTACGAATGCTCATTCTTCTTAACGTTCTTACTCAGCTGCGAGGTGGAGAGAACAAGAAGGAACATGCGTCAATGGAGTTGCTAAAGATTGAATCAGTGGAAAACATACCGAGTTTCATCGGCCTCCTGCGATCCGGGTACGCGCCTAGTATGCAATATCCACTTTTTGAAGTGGCAAACTTTAGTTTGCAACTCCATTTCACGGTTGCGATAGACTTCACTGCCAAGAACGGTGGGCAGAACGACCCGAACGCACTTCACTACGTGCACCCTCACCAGCGAAGCATTTACATGGAGGCACTGAGTTCCATTTGCAGTGCCATAACCAAGTTCGACAAGTGCGTTCAAGCCGTGTCCCCGACAATAATCCTTGTTGTCTTTAGGCTCAACCGCCTCTCGCTGGTTGGTTTCGGAGCAAAGGTTTCGCCATCGTTCGAAATGTCTAACTTGTTTGCATTGGTAAAATTGCGTTGTTATGTGAACGATAATCGTGAATTCTTATAGAATGGAAACATCGAGAATCCCTACGTGAGAGGAGCCGAGGAAGCACTGCAGATTTATCGACGCATGTCGATGTCGGTGCTACCCTATGCTCCGACCGAGTACTCCGGTGTAATTCACCACGTTGTCAAGTAAACAGAGACTAGATTTTGCGTCCCCCTACGATTAAGCGAGTGATTTAGGCATGCGAAGGCTTCAGTGCGTAGCGTCGGGCACCTCCACTTTGTACTCATCGTGCTGACGAATGGATCGCTAAAAAACCCAAGGGACACGCAAGATACTATCATTCAGGTGGGTACCACTGCAACGATCGCATCGCATTTGTCGATTTATAGGCGTCCGAACTACCCGTCTCTGTCGTTTTCGTCGCGCTTGGCAACGAGCACCATCCTGTATGCAGTGGCGATCGCTCGCGGATTCTCAGGCTGCTTGAACCAACGTTGAAGAGCTCAACCAACGTGCCCTTGTCTCGCGAGGTTGTCGCATTCGTCGAGCACTCCGAGGGAGGTGAAACGTCGTTGGCACAGAAGGTCTTGGAAGCAATACCTCGCCAGGCGACATCGTGGGCCTTACGAAATAGTCTTCATTGAATCTCTTGCTATTATTGTGAAATACATTTGTCTGGCACTGCCATAATTCGTTCCACTACGGTGTCGCAACTTGCATTTGTTGTTCCCTCTTCGTGCCTTTGATTGCTCACACTTAATCAAACCTTATTAGCTCTCATTAATAGAGCTAAGCAGGTTCTCCTATTCTCTTAGCGGGCGTAAACTTTATTTTCTGAGAGCATGCGGATAAACTTCTTCTGGTGGAACACTGGTTATATGAAGCCTTGTTACGTTACACGAAAAAGAAGCCTAGATCCATATGTCTGAAGTACAGTCCCCGCCTGGGTAACGCATCTCATGGGCCAGATAAGGACCGTTTGGCAAATCGGCGAAGTCCACGTAAAAGTCGCAGTTCACCGCCATTCCGCCTTTTTCAGTGTTGACATCGATTTGCAGCATCACCGCTCCCTTTCTGCAACCAGGTAGTTCTGAATCGCGCTACTTTGTAGACTTACTTGGTAAGATTCGGGTAGAACTGTCGATCCCAGACACTATACAGGGAGGTTGTCACGTACAATCGCTTCCCGTCCAGGCTGAGCTGAAGCATTTGGGGTCCACCCTCCACGCGATTACCGCGTATGTACAGCGCTTCGGGCGCGTCTTCGCCCACCACGTTGACCTCCGTTTCTTTGTGAATGCTTCCGCCGATGAATACCTGAATCGCGTGCCTGACGAAATCTGGACTAGCGACCAACCTGCCCAACTAGTTTCACGTCGTGCGGATCACTAATATCGTACTGACGGATGTCCCCTAAAAGTCCGGATAAAGACATGTGTATGCTACAAGCATACCGTGAAGCCAGCATGAAGCGAACAGATATTGATCGTCCATAGAAACGATGATATCGGTGATAAGCGCTGGCATTTCTGGAAGTGCCCATCCGTCGACTCGCTTCGGTGGCACTGTTGCTGCCAGTCGTGCAACAAACGGACTGTCATCCTAAGTCATAATTAGACTCTCCCCAAGCTTTGTAACTTACAGTTTCTCTATACAGGTGAAAGATGGACGAGCCAAGCGCCGTGCCGACAAACGCATGGGCCTCCGTCGGTTTGTGCAAGAAGCGCACTTCGAGAGGAATCAGTCCTTCGGGTCCGGGCAAAGAAATGCTTTGCAATAGGCGATGGCTGTCCCACTCCCAAATATGGCATTCGTTGCCATAGTGTCCTAAAGAGCTAGCGTGCAGTTGTTAGGCTCATCGTTGACGGACCCTCAGCTACTTCAGCCGGACTGAATCCTTTTCGAATCTTTGCTGGATTTCCCCACTCCGTGCTGATCATGACATTCTTTCGCGGCTGATACCAGAAGTCGTAACCGAACTTCGTAGTCTTGTCATCAGCAGGCCAGGTGGATTTGATGTTGAAGTCTTTTCCGTCCAGCAGCAGGAAGCTTCCTATAAGGATTTCACTCATCGTCACCCTTTAGCTATAGCGACAAACCCTCGCTTTCGTAGTTAGCGTCCCCTATCGTTGAAATCATTATGTGGCCGCCGGGAATGCAGTGAGAAGTATGCGGCGCGGACAAGTTCAGTCCAAGGAGCTCGTCTGGTTCAATCGTCTAGGCGCAAAGTTATCATAGCTCACTAGACGCGTGTGCTAACCTTAGTCAGCTTCAGCTTCAAAGGATCCTCCACATCGACAAAATAGATCCTCGAAGATCCCAAGCACGGTACGACTAGTGACGTACGTTTGACTTCCGCGTCACCGAAGCAACTGGAGCACGCGTTCCAGCCCGTATGGTGTACTTCATCGCCTACATTCGGAAGCACTAGTTGCCCGACGACCTGAAACGTGACATATCGGCTCACACGGTGATGCAAATAAGCTTAGCAGTATACCTACCTTGCAGTATGTAGCGCTTGAGGGGTCGACGTCTACCGAAGCGATGGCATCAGGATGTTCTGTCAGGTTTGGGCAGGTAACAAAGAGATACTTTTCGCGAGGTCCATGAACAGCATCAGCCGGGGAGGCGTAGCCGGGTCCATGCTTGCAACAACGACTCATTCTAAATGGCAATGATTCAAGTACGCGACTAAAGTGCGATTTGGGTGAGCTTGAACAGAACTGCCTAGTAGTTGTTATGACATTCGGCAATTTTGTTAATGAACAAAGCGATTTCCAGTGCAACCGCTCTTGATCGACGAAACACGCGCTCGTTTCTCCTTTGACTAACTGATGAATGCATTTTGTTTTCGTCAAGACCGCCGGGTGACGTAACAGTGAGACAGTAATGCAAGGCACCCTGCGATGAAAACCCAGAAGAAAACGGGGAAATGCTTACTCAGTGCAAGAACCAGAAGACTGGATGTTCTGCTGTACGTCTCCAATAGGAGCAAGGGATGTTTCTTCCGCAGGTAGTCCCTCAGCAGATGGTCGAATGGGCTGGGGATCTGCCACTGGAAGTACCTTTGTATTTGAAGGTGCTCGTCGACAACAGGGCATGGCATTGCATAGGAAGTCCATTGATGATGGAATAATGGAGGATTGGAATTGACTAATAAGTCCTGGCGCTTCCCCTAACTAATTTAGCGGGGCTTTAAAGGTGCAGCATCTGACATCTGTTAGTAAAAACGTCCTCCCATGGGAAACCAGTGGTATTTACGGGTCAGCCAGGTTCGCGTTAAAATGCCAGCAGCGATTGTTATTGTAAAAGCCAAAACAGGATGTCCCTCCCTAGAGACTTCTAGCTTAAGGGTAGTAACAAAGTGTGTTAGTACAGCGTGCATCGGCTGAAAAGGTAATGCATGATCAAGTTGTTTCTTCCATCCATTCAATGCAGTAGGTACTGCAACGCAAGAACCCAATGACTGATGAACTTAACGACTTGCGCACGACCCTTATCAGCGACCTGTCCATCGGTCATTGCACGCTCGGTTTGTCGAGCCCGCACAGCCGCCCACCTATCCGTGTAGAAGGTACAAAGTAGATGCGGAAGCAAGAACACGTAAACTTTTTCTTGCACACATGACGTCTTTGAACAAATGTACAGAGTATTCCCTGATAGAAATAAATATTGCCTCTACAAATATTTTCCAAGGGTGCCGTCGTCGATTTGCCGAACCGTGCTCTCCTCCAATCTCTGGTACCTTCTTGCCTTGCCATCCCACATGAACAACCTGTCGGTGGAAGCGTCCGACAGTCGGTACCCCTGCCGTTGAAGATTGGTCTTTATGAGTTTGAACGTACCTGAAGGGTATGAGGCTCAGTCGCATTTATAGTTTAGACTTACCAGTCTTGTCGACAACGTCACATAGTCGGATGAAAACCGGAATTGCAAAGGGTGCCAGGTTTCTGGTTATATGAAGTGTCAACAGCTCGAGGAACTCCTGAAGGACCGCTGGGTAAGGGAGGCTATGCCTTTATAGGGACAAGTTCAATAGGACTACTATCTTCCAACGAACCTCATCTGTCGTTTCTGGCTGCTTGACCGCAGCAACCATTCCAGCGCTTCCTTCGACCCCTAGAACCCTTAAAACGTGAAGACACCGATGGATTAACGTACCAGGCACTTTGACACCGTAAACTACAAGGTCCACAACTGACTTCAGTGGCATTAGAACCGATTCCACTTCTGTGGTGCTGACATTTTCGCCCTTCCACCGAAACGTATCCCCAGTGCGGTCCTTGAAGTACACGTAGCCGAGTCGGTCCATGTGGAGAATATCGCCTAAGCACGTGCATAAACCTACGGTCGATATTGCTTGGGACTACCTGTCAGGAAGACACTATCGCCTTGCCGAAACACGTTGTGAATGACCTTCTTGTTCGTCTCGTTTCTGTTTAAGTACCCCTCGAAGACGAGCAAAGGATTGTTCTTGCGAATGGTCGAGACCATTGCACCGGTCTCCCCTTAAGATCCTTAATGCGTTTTAGATCAGACCGTAGGGTAGGCTACCTGGTTCACAAGGTATGCAAAGACCGTCGCGTCGTCGAATGACTTCGCCTGTCTCCTCGTTCACCTTGAGTAGCCGAACGGGATGGAGTTTCTTTGTGAGCGGTGAGATGGGCAAGAATCCGCACGAGCCCACCTTACCATCGATATTGACTGAAATCCCCATGCCGTGACCAGGCCGTCGGACAGACGCAGCTCACCTAAGTTTGACGTTCCTTCCGTTGAACCGTAGAATTCTCCGATGCGAACGTGGAAGCGGTCAACGAACTCTTGCCAGATCTCAGCTCGCAGCCCATTTCCGACCATCAGACGCACTTTATGTTGCTTCTCTTCCTGGACTTCCTCTTGCGCCAAGAGGTAGCGGCATATTTCCCCAATGTATTGGCTAGCCTAAAAGCGTTGAGAACTGCATTAAGTTGCCTTATAACAAGACAAGTACTCACCGTGCACTCGTACTTCACACAGTCCTTCCAGAAGTTGCTCGCTGAGAACTTCTGACGAATAACACAGCTGGTACCGCGCAGCAGCGTTTGTCCGACACCGAGGATACCAGCGGACGTATGGTATAGCGGCATCGTGATGTACATGCGATCCTCTGGGTGCAGTCCGAAGCATTTGGCAACGCCCATGACGATGGAGTAGAATCTAATGTGCACGAGGCTTAAGCAGCGGAACAGGTAAGGCCTACCGGAAGTGCTTAATAACGGCAGCCTTCGGCATACCCGTCGTCCCGCTGGTATAAATAAAGCAGAGAACGCTAAAAATGTTTCGATGATAGCCTCGGTTAAAGTAAACTAAATGACTACCTTCTGAAGGTAATCGAATCCGGCGAAGGAACTTCAGTAGTGGGCGTCGCCTCCAAAAGCGGTGCTAGATTGACCGCTAGGCCTCCAAGTTCTGACGAGGCACTGCTCGCAAAGTACTTAATGTCGTGATCACCAATGAAGCCTCCGTCATGCGTTTCCTTAAGGACTGAAGCACATCGATATTATCACCTACGCCATGTTAATTTACTTGCAGCCATGGCCTCCGAGGATATGATTGCCTTGCAGTTCGAAGTTCGTAGACAGTGCGCGAGCTGCTCGTTCTTCAAGCCAGTGTTGATCCAGGCTGTGACGACGCCGATCTTGGCCAGTCCCATCCATGCAGCAACGAATTCGATACTGTTCTCCATGATTAATGCCACCACATCGCCTGATGAGAAGCCGTTCGACTAAAGAAGTTGTTTTTTTGCTGAAGCCACCAGTGAAAACGTCGTTGCATGCATTCCTAAGGAAAAATCACCCTCTCATTGTCTGGGTCAAATACCTTGAAGTAGTTCGCATACTGGTTGCAGCGCGCGTTGAATTCAGCAAATGTGACCTCTTTGCCAGTGGCTATCTCGGTCATGGCATTCTTGCCCGCATTTGCTACGACAACCTCGCGGAAGATCTCGTGAATGCCACGATTCTCCTTCAGTCGCCTATTCAAGTCTCGCTTCACAGCTAGAAGCAAGAATAGGCCCCTAAATTTTTGCGGTCGACAAAAAATGAATACCGTGGCACTTACGTTAAGTCCCGCCTCAGAGAGAGATACGAGCGATATATGAAGTCACCGTAGCGATACGCGACCGCAGAGCACATAGCGACGAAAAGCAGCGTTCCTATAGAAAAGGACTGTAAGAGAACTGGCAGGACTAGCAAGACTGCACCGATTACATGGTCTGAGTGCAGGTACCCCATGGCAGGACTTGTCCTAAAACAGGTTTTCTGCGTGAATCATTACAAGGTGGTTTTGCACGATTTTTTAAGACGCGGACGACACGAACTGCGGCCACGGTGAGACTCATTGCGGAACATAAACAAATTAGGAGTCTTACCGATTATGTGACGCAAATCGGAAGGACGCACTGAGGATTGTTGATCAGCGTCTAACAAGGATCTTCCTCTAATACACGCGCGACGGCTCACCGGGTTCCCTGGCATCAAGGATTTTATCAGAGCCGCTTTGTGAGCTGATAAGCAAAGTCAGATGCCGCATTCTAACTACTCGCCAAGAGTGACCTATGGTGCGACCTTGTGGCCGAATATATGTCAGACTTATTTTCTACCGGATTACAGGATACGTTACATAAGGGCTAAGCACGCGGTACGATTGGCGATCAGTTGCAATGTAAGTTCGGATAACATGTACAGACGGACGCGCTGGGCCCATCCCTGGAAGCATAAGCCGGGTTATCCTGAGGCGGAAAGTGAAAGCCCCACGCGAACGAGCAGGATCCTTTGGGCGAGCGGAACCGCGAGACGTGCGTGGATATGCTGGATGCGGTACGAAGATCGCGTGGATGCGAGCCGCCAGCGGCGGCGGCCGGTTTCGAAGGACGACGTCGTCCAAAACAACAACTGGTTTCCCATCGTAACCTCAGGCTGTCGTGGTCAACCGCAATCCAGAAGGATGCGTTCCCAGCGTTGTCGTCGTCATCGGATCTCGGCGAAAGTCAAGCGAACGTGCTTTCGACACGTAACGCTATCGCCATCAAAGTGACCAAATTGCAAGCACGAGTGTACGAATCGGACAATAAAAATTACGTTTCTTGAACGCATAAATGCGAACAGTTTGTAAACAGTAAACAAGCGGCCCACCCTTAACTGTTTCCGAGATACATGCGCAGGCGTTATAAACGGTCCATGGCGAGCGGATGTGATCGCGGAAGATCCAGAAGGAACCGAGAGTGACAGATCCATGCTCCAAGAAAACTCGCGTGCGGTTTTGACCCAATTTTTAAGAGGGAACAACGGTTGGGGGCTTTGCAAAGTGGTGGTTTCCATCAATTTCCTTCTCACTCCCGCAATTGATATCCGACGGGTTATGCGTTCGGCGCGAGAAACTCACACCTCGCTCACCACTTCCGAGTCATAAACCTTTCTAGGTTTATGATGAACGATGCGAAGCGCATGAAAAGTGGGCAAAAGTGGAGCATTTTGCAAAGTACGGGTTGAGATGCGACGCTCTAAGACACCTAAAACGTGGTTTACCGCGCTTCGCAGCTGAGCATAGGACAAACTGAAATCGAAAAATGACTTGCAATATACGGGTCATCGTGGGCATCAAAATTAACTGAAGGCTCAAACCAGCCTCACAGTAACGGCAGTGGGGCGTGACCAGGTTCTTAGGTAGCCGCCACCAAATCAAGCTACTGGTTCCCGGTTGGACGATAGAATCCAGGGTGTTCGGCACAGTGTTCGACTAAAACTGAGAGCCAGTGAGACAAAAATTGTTCTAATGCGGGTCTTTTAACCAAGGAAGTTTATTTGCTTCAGCACACCGCATTTTTACTTGTGCTTCACCACACCAAAAAGATCTTTATTTTTCCTCTGCTTCTTGTTAAGCAACAGTTGCCGAAATACGAGAATCTTTGGGCGCTCTATGCGGACCTTCTAGCGAAGCAAACAGACCCAAGCAAAGAGTTTATAACCCTTAAATCTAAAGCGTACCGTCCACTCAGCCGTACGCGGCATCGGATAGCGATAGTGGTAACATTTATTAAAGTGCCAACAACAACGTATACAAAACAATTACGAACGTGGGCGCTCCTTCTTGCCCTTGAACAGGGCGAGCAGCGAGGTGTTGGCCACCTTCACGACCTTGAAACGTACTCCGGGAATATCTCCGACGGCGTGACCACTCCGACCAAAGCCAGAGACGAGCACCTCATCGTTCTCCTGAAAATCACGATAATTATTCATGTACCGAAGTAAGCCTGTTTCCACATAGAGGAAGTAGCCCGAGCGCAACTAGGCAATTAGCGAAACGCCGGAACAAAGACTCACTAACCTCGATGAAGTTGAGGCAGCCGTCGTTCGGCACGAAGGCGGTGATCTTCTTGCTGTTCTTGATGAGCTGCACACGCACGCACTTGCGGATGGCGGAGTTCGGCTGCTTGGCTTCGACGCCACTGAAACCAATGCGTGATTAAGAATTTCACGTAACAGCTATATGTTTTAATCTTTAACTACCGTCATTATTAACAGTTCCCTTGCACAGTTTCGAAGAACGCTTACATCTTTTCGAGAACGATTCCCTTGGCCATGCAGGCGCCTCCGAACGGGTCAGCCTTCCATCGAGTTCCGAGGTTCGTCTTCTTGTAGCGCTTGTCGTTCCAGCGCTGCTCCTGGCGATGCTGCTTCAGCTTTCGGGCCGTGCGGATTCCCTTCGGCTTTCCCATGGTTTCTAAATCAACAAGTAAAGAATGATACTGCAGTAGAACCATGCTAAGCCATCAGTTAGCGGAATGTGCGAGAACGCGAAAACTGAGCCAAGCACATCGTGCTATAAGTGGCAAAATGCGGCCTATTTTTGAAAAGGAACTTCATGTGAAAACAAAGATAGCTTCTAATCTTCATTTGGTTCAGACCAAAATAAAAGATACTGCCTAAAGAATTACATTCCACATTTCGGCCGTCGCCGTTGCCCAACATAGGAATGGCAAAGGGGCTACGGTAAACTTTCGCGGTGTGTTACACGCTTCGAAATTATATATGGCGCACGTTCATTGTACACGCAGAATTACGAAGATAAGCTCTAACTGCGGACCCAACCTTGTTTTTCCGTCATCCCCTAAATGGCGACACAGCTTCAACAATTTTTACTTCTGGCATCACCGCTCGTCGCAGTTTGGTTGCTTGTTTGGACGAAGGCGCTCTCGTGTTTCGCGGACTATCGGACAGAGCTTCTCGTTGGCGTAAGTGGGGTTGAAGGCTTACAACAGTTGACAGTTTCCGTTGATTTTAGGGTCCAGTTGCCGTTATCGCCATCCTCGGAGTAAGTGAAACTAGGTAGGAACGTTGTGCAAATCTGCATTTAGGTATACGCTGTTGGAAGCGTCCTCATCGGAGTCCTCAGCTTTAACGACTGTCCGGAGGCGAGAGAGGAACTTGTGAAGCAAATTGCAGAAGCCAAGGAGGACCTGAGGCGACGACATGTTATTGAATGACTTTATTACTTGTTTGTGATAATAAAACGAAACTGACTGCATTAATACGTTTACTCAAGAGCGGACCCTTTAAGAGGGCAAGAGTTAGAAGTACAGTCCCGACTTTACCACCTCAACGTTTAGTGCTCCAAAACAACATTTTAAAGGATTTTATTGACCATAATTTTTTGGGACTTACCACCCTTCTAAACTCAAACGGGGACCTTCAGGTGCTATAATTGGAGGGGTTCCTTTGTTTCACCTACCCCACTAGGGGGATTTATTGGAAAGTGGCTACTGATAAAGGAAAAGACGCCATTTTCTCCATTGGCCACTTCTATACCACTTCAGCTAGTACGTGTCAATCTGAGACACTTAGTTAATAGGTCCAGTACATAGCGGTCCTTTTGATAGAGAGTCCCAGTGGTGTCAAGTTATTATTGGCTGTCGTAAATCGATGGCCACTGGCGTGGTCATCTGGCCCTTGTCGGCATTTGCCTAGAACTCGGAGCCAATTTCGAGACTGTCCTAAATTAGCTGCTATCAGAGAAATTTCCCTGTCGCATCAAGACTCTTCGTATTCGTCCCGACAACCATCGTTCAAGTCTCGGACTTTTCGTCGTCTGTCGAAGAGATGTGGGAGACGTTTTCACCAACGGCAAGTATAAGGTCTGCCAGCTCCACTACTTCCATCGCTGATGCTCCGAACGAGTATCGCAATTTGCTGGTGTCACTGTCCGAGGGCAGGACAGACCACATGCTATGGCTCTCCTGTCTAAAGGAGTACACATGGCGTGGCGACGGCGAGTTCGATATCGCGCTGGATAAGTGCGGAGTACCATCGTTAAAGGTAGGCTTGAGAAGAGCAGCCCATAAGGAAGTATTATGACCTAGAATGGCGATTATACGATGAACTTGGCGCACGACTGCCTAGCTGAAGTGGTCGCTAAAAACAAGGCGGACGATGTAGTTCCACGAATTTACTGGTCTGCTAAGAATTTGGTCCAACTTGGAATTCCAAAGGTCTTCGAGCCAGAAAGAACTCTAGTTTCTTTTAGGGAGGGTAATTTCTACAGCGAGACGGTGGAAGACACGGCTGAGCTGACGATGGAATCCATTGCCGTCGTAGCCGCCAAGTTCGCGAATGTGCTCAAGTCGCTCCACATCCGCAAAGGAGCATCGGTTCTCTTGTACGCTCCTAATGTCGTCCAGCTACCTGTCGTGCTGTTCGCATGTGCAAAAGTTGGAGCCGCTCTAACGTTTGTGGTACGCCATATTTGGTAAATGGTTTTTGTCCTAGTGCGTTCTCTTAGAACGCCGCTATCGTCACGGACGTTCCTGAGCTGACGAAAATATTCGAGGAAGCCCAGCCCAGCCTGATAGTCGCAGTCGACGGGTTCTTTATTGGCGAAGAACTCCGCGCGATAAAGAAAACGCTTGACGAAGTCCTCGAGACAACTCAATATTTGGTAGGAAAGCTGGGTCCTGAGCTAACTGCAGACACGTAAGGGCTCAAACATAGGAAGCCAGTTTAGCAGTCAACGATGCCCAGCAAAGTGATCGTTATCGGGCATACTGTGGGCAATCCTGCCGTGCCACCACCGACAACTGTCTTGCCCCGCAGGCCGTCGTACTCCTTGCAGGTTCCACTTCAGGATGGTAAGCCCGCTTTTCCGGCACGTATGCAGTAAATGCGACTGTAGGCCGAGATCTCAAGTGGTCGGACCTGATTCTCACTGCGTCCGCCGAGTGCGATCCTGAGTGGCTGCATACCGAAGATGCTGTCTTCAACACGTTTAAGAAGAAGCAAGCCCGTAGGGCTTCGACCGTAGTTGAAGAACCGTATGGCACCGAAGGAACGTGGCACGTCGAGTCCTACAGCGTGGGGCAGATAGCGTTGTTAGTTAAGTTGCTCTGTCGAAGCTTTGAAGATTCTGATGTCATCTGGCCATTTGTGGACCCGGACGACCTCCTTTTCCTAAGCTGTATCTTTGCGGCGCCGCTCGCCAAAGCGTCACTCGTGCTGGTATGAACTTTGAGATAGCGACTGGACTCCAACCTTAGTGCTATATTATTACAGTGTGAAACACCTCCAACGCATCCGGACCCCTCGAGAATCGTTGAAGTTGTTGCCAAGTACAAGGTGAAAACCTTGTTGATGTCCGCCGCTTATGCGAAGTTGCTAGCCAGAAGCGAGGAGTTTTCCCACTTGTGGTCAACAGGTAAAAGCAGGAATCTGTGCGGCATAAACGTGTGCTTTTGAGGAAACGAGCAACGAGCCAATACCGGGAATCTGAAGAAGATTTACGTCGCATCGAGTGCCCGTGGAGCAAACGAGTACACCGAATCATTGAAAGTCATTTTCCCAACAGCAGAATTACTTCCGCTCAATTTGTGACTCTACTGCACGAGAAGATTTCCATATTTGTGCATGAAATGTTTATACTGCAAAAGTACGCAAAATGCCAAGGCAAGTGAATGGATGTTAGTAGACAATTTTGTTAGACGGAAGTGCTCACGAGTGCGACCTGAACGTTGCCATCGATGGCGAGCGTATCCACGCGGGCCAAGTCGTCACGAGCAGCGAACGTAGTGAAGTGGTTGCCATCGATGTTCACCTAAACGAGAGAGAAAATTCCGTAAAATTAATGCGAGCAGTTACCCGGATGGCGTTTGGCTCGGCAATGAAGTCAATAACGGCTACCTCTCCGTGGCGGAAGGGGAACCCACGCGGACGGTGCTCGTCCAGCCAACGGCCATCCCGGGTGTTGTTGCACACCACGGCGTTCTCCTAAAATCGCAAATGCACTTATAGACTGGATGACAATAAGGTACATCAAAGCGCGGGTTGAAGTGGAAGAGGAAGTTGTTGCTCATGCCCTGCTTGAGGTTGATCTCGAAGCGCTTGCATCCGGCGGCGGGAACCACCACGACGCGGACCTTCTCGCCAGGGTGGAAGCCACGCGTTGGCACGTTGAACGGCACACGCTGAAAATAAAAATGCAGCAGTTGATGCAGTTAGGCATAAACTTACTGCTTTGAAGTAATCATTCGAGGCCCCGTGCTGGGGATAGCCTCCGGTTGGACCTGCGTTGAACGTCGGGCTCATGCCGACACCGCCACCGATATTCGGGTAATATCCGGCTCCCTGTCCGATCATAACTCACGAAATCTAAAAAAAATGTCCAAGGAAACTTTGTGTCAAATTCCACGCAATTCGTTAATGGAAATCTGTACGTCAGTGAACAGAATAAATAGGCGACTGAAGGGAAGAAAACAAGGATGACTCACTCGCTCGTAAAGGGTAGTTTGTTTGTTTACTCACCGTCTCGACGCGCGCATTTCAAACGCACATTTTTTGTTCCTTGAGGAAACCGTGCACCTTCCCAACACGGAAAGATCGTTGTTCCTGAATATGAGTTTTAAAGGTGCAGAGACGTTTTCTTTGGCTTCCAGCAATCCGTGCAAGGTCCATAAATTTAGGAACAGAAGCATGAGAGTCTAAAAAGCGACCGGCCTACTTCCGGTTGCCATCCAAGGGTGGCAAGTCCATCGTACATTTGCTAAAATAGTAGCAAAATTAAATGCGATTAGAATCTTCTTGTTTGTCTTTACACAATCAACATTGCCTCGGGACACTAGACATCGGTCCGTTGCAGCAGTCGTAACATTGGCACATTTGGCATATGGATTCGCACAACTGTGGGGAGCATAACGTTGCACCGCTAACAGGCAACGATACAGCTGGATACGGTAGAGCATGTATGTAGTTGGATATCGTCTGCAGAGCGTAGGGCTGGAACTTGAAGTACGTTTGCGCCAGTTGCCCGAACAAGCGACCCAGCACGAGCTCTTCCGGAATGTCGGTCGTGCCGTTACAGACGGGCTGCTGCCTAGTTGTAGGATCGCAGCGCGTATCGTTCCGTCGGTGGTGAGACCTATGCGTGTGCTGGTGCTGACGGTGCTTCCGGGGAGGATCCGTTGATGTGGCTGATCTTCGCTTGCGCCGCTTGTATCCGACTTCGGAGTCGAAGTCATCTGAGTACGAAGGTATGCTGCAGCAGTCTAAACAAGCAATTTTGCATTTATCAAGTTGCTCAGAGGAGACTCGGTCTCCAGACTCAGGCGAAAGAGCCCTCATAAGTTACCATTTTCGCAGCATCCGCCACAACATCCGCAGCAGCTGGGTTTACAGCAGGAGCAACAACACGGTTTGCAACAGCAGCACGGCTTGCAGCAGCAGCAGCAACTGCAGCACGGCTTGCAGCAACAACAGCAGCACGGCTTGCAGCAGCAGCAGCAGCAACAAGGCTTGCAACAACAGCAGCACGGGCAGCAGCAGCAACACTTTCGTACCGGTATGGCGACTACTAAAATACATGAAAATGACGACTTATGGCGACATCTAGTTATTTTGAGCGATACAAGACACCGACTTGAACAATTGCATGGAGGTGGCGGCGGCGGTATGGGTTGTAGTATAATAGGTGGACCTGGAAACAGTTTCAAAGTTCCGTTAGCTCTTTGCGAGCTTACCTCTGTCGGCGCAGCAGCAACAGCAGCAGCAAGGACCTATAAAAAGATTCGAGTTGATAGCTAAGTAACGTTAGCACAAAGGGTAAAGTTGGGTTATTCAAGGCGACGAAATACTCAGACTTTTGGAAGGAATGCCCGAGCACATAGGCTCTCCTTCTTCGGCTAGGTACCCTCCTTGTATGAGTTTCCGAGGTAGGGGTGCCAGCCTCGAGAAATTACTTGCTCAGTCAAACCCTAATATTTCGATAACGTGCAAGGCGATAATGCAATACCGACTTACAACAGCAGGATCCATCGCCTGTAGGTATCAGCGTAATAATGAACACGATGAGGGGGCCGATCAGCGATCTCATAACCGCTACACGACGTCGTGCAAGCGCATCTGGTTGCCTACGCCTCAAGAGAGTGCCTGCTCTTTGAGTAGCAGTACGAAGCACGTTACCTTCCTTTTGTGGACAAACTCAATTGGAAAGCTCTGGAGAAAGACCTTTCTCTTCCGCGTTCCTCCGCAAAAGGACATTTATAGCGACAAACAGTAGCGCGTCCACAACCGGTCATCCGCTTGTGTGTCGGTCACCGTTTGGCCGCATTGTAAAGACGGAAGGAACTTCACTATGAGCGATACGCTTAATCACTCGCATATGTGACTTCTCTAACAAGACTTCAAGCCTTATGATCCTTAAGGTGTCATTAGCCACGAGTCCGAGCGAAGAATTCCATCTAGTTCACTCCTTTACGTTAACTTAAGTTCGGCCGCAAGGCCAAATTCCGTTTATTTCAAGCTTAGTTGGTCATCCAGCACAAATCACTTTTTTTAACAAATGAGTTAGCCGAATTCGGCAAATACAGTGTCATTGAGTCAGTTGCGCAATAAGAAGCGGCATAAAACCCGTACAAAAGTGGTGTGTACGATTAGCATTAGCAAGAGCATTGACTGCCAACGGTCGGCATCAGTATCCGTGACAATGACGGGATCCACGGCAGCCGTATGCGGAAGCCAAACGGTCTGAAGCTGAACCCGATTTGTCGCTTCTTCCGTTTTCCCATCATGCCGCCTCCACAACAGCAACAACATGGGTTCATCTGAGGTTGAGGGCAGCACATCTATGTGAGCGAGGAATAGAAACATGTACACAATGCTAGACTTGCCTGCATTTGCATTGGTGGCGGACAACAGCACATTTGCGGTTGTGGCGGGCAGCAGGGCATCATCACCTGGCAGATTGGTATCAAGCAGCCTAAATTGCACGAGTGATTGAGGGTCACAGGCATAACGGCCAATGCTTCTGCGCCACCTTATATACTAGTACTTCCACCTTCCGGGTTACTGACTGCAGCATGATATACCCCTCTGCAGAACCATTATGGAACGACTCTGGTCCGCTTTAGAACACTATACACATCTTACACTTTGGGGCTGGCGTGGTGGTCGTTGGCTTTTTGGTAGTAGTCGTTGGCATCTCAATCATCATCACTTGCATCTGGAAGTATACGTTGGAAGCTTAGGCACCGATACGTAATGGGGAAGGGGCACAATTTCGGCTCAATGCAAAGACGGGGTATGTAGCGCGATTTTACCGCCACAAGGGCTTACCGGCATGCAACATGGCTGCGGACAGCAACACGGCATCGGCATTGGCATCTGCATTGGCATCGGACAGCAGCAACAACATTGGGCCACGACGTCATTGGCGAGCAGTGCAAGGACGGCAAATATCAAAAGTGGTAAGGTTTCGGAATATTTCTGCATTCTGACCGACTGACAAAGACGCCCAGGGTGTTACTATGCGCGGCGTACTCGGTCGTCGAGAAGAGCTAATTAGCGGGAGATCACGGTTTCCTTTTGCCCAAGTGGTTTCGGCGTCGAGTACCGGAACCGGACCATCGACGTTGAAGCTTTATACTCGAGTTCTCTTCCGCTTGCAACCGGTCACTCATCGGGTGTCTTAGTTTTGGCCGCTAATTGGCGGCGAGTGGCTACGAGCGGACGGAAGAGCTTCCACACCGCGAGACGCACGTGCGTGTACACTGGTCACTTTTTACAGCGTTTGGCGATCGCTTATGATCTCGCCAAGCGCCCCTTATCCCTTCGCGCAAGCAAATTAGTGTAAACAAAGTGTTGTCTTTCGGAACGCCCCGGCGAAACCCCTCGCTGGTATCCGCAGACTGTTGCGACAATCTGAGGGATTAGTGGCTCCTTGAATACGAAGGCATATAAATGAAACAGTTCTTGGGGATGTGCCAGACGGAAACTACAAGTCACCGGAGTCTAGTTACGCTGTTCAATCTCGTAATCTCTTCAAAAGGATAGCGCGCTAGACGGATTATAGCTGTGTTCGTAGCGCGCTATGGCAATCAAAACTAGTCATTTTATTATCTACACTATGTCCGTTCGGAAGCTTTATCCATATGCAGCGGTGTAGACGCTATGTGCCATGATCCAAAACTCAGATTTCGAACGTGATCAGTTACTCCAGTACATCTGGCAGTGATTCATTTTCCTCTGCCACTATTGTTTTTAAAAGCAGTGTTCAATGGGCAGAGAGATGGAGAAATTTATGAGCATCTTGTGTAAAGTTATAATACTTTCACGTCATAGAATAAGCGGCTTCATCCAATCGAAACCCCAGGGAGAAACTCTTGCGATGTATTTTGCGGTCAGATGCTGAAGAAAGTCGGCGGCGTTCGCGTAACGGCCTCCTTCTGGGTAAGGACCACCTCGCTGTGCGCGATGACCTTCTGTTCAGCCGAAACATGCCGAGTGATGGCGAACAGTCCGCGCTTCCGTCTCCCAAAGGCGGCACAATTCTGAAGGGCACACTGTGTGCATGTGCAGCTGTAGTTGACGGGTCCGTGGAAGTCGCCCTCGAAATCTCGCAGCGGAAGAAGCGCGTTAGAGAGCTTCTTGCTGCCCTCTGCGTGGCTGCTTAATGCGGCACGCTTCTTGCGCCCGCCGCAGCAGCATGGACAGCAACAACAAGGCTTGCAGCAGCAGCCTAAATGTCATACGTAGAGCACACCAGAACCTGCGCGAACGCCGGAACGATACTTACACTTACATGGGACAATCTTCGTTGGCGGTGGTGGCAGTTTAATGACGATCTAAACCGACGGTAGCTTTCGTCTGCAGGCACTCAGGAACGTACCGGCTTACAGCAACAACAAGGGCAGCAGCAGCAGCATCCACAGCAACCTGCTTCCGCCGATTGTGGAGCGTAGGATACGAGCACAACAACGAGCGCCACCAGGAATAGTGCCATTACGTGACTGCGGCCACGGTGTTAGCACGCGCGCAGCTGGAGCACACCTGAAACGAGAGCAAACTAGCAAGGACCTAACTCGATTTGAGGCAAGGCTATCCATCACAGCATCTTCGCGTAAGCTTATAGTGAAGAGAGTGGGACCTCATGAGATAGGTACGTTCACTTTATACATGTCCGTTTAAGGCCGAGTGGTCGAACCGGTCTGAACGCCTGCGCAAAGCTTTAGCCAAGTCAGGAAGTACGACCCACCATAGCCGGTCTTCTCCGGGGACGATCTCCTTCGCGGGTGCATCGAGCGGGCGGAAGCGAGAAACTTCGACTCTCAAAAGCCATTGAGGGGTTGAAATAATGAAATAATTAATATCGCTTGTATTCGCACCAAAAGCACACTTGTTTGTGTAGTCGTCTGAAATCCCGGGATAAGCGGTGGAACTAATAGCAACGGTTGCAGCTAACGGCAGCAAATATTACGAGTTTTGCTTCAAGGTTGTCCCCTAGTGATTAACGATGTTGAACGTGGAAGCTCACGATGACAAAAACTTTTAAAAAATGGCAGTTCAAGCAGTTATTTTGAAGCTGGTCACTATCGCATCCCCGTACGCGTGCGTACAAACGCTAATTCCTACTCCGAGTCAGGGCTCCCAGACCGCCTTCCCTGGGGGGCGGACGCCCCCTTTTTGGGGTCTACCGCCCCCCTCGGCGATGCCGCCAGGGGGGGGGGGCGGAAAAGTCAAAAAATTGTGTTAGGTGAACAAATTTTCAACGAATTTTTGCCAAAACAGCCCAAAATTGCCGCGTTCGGCGCCTGCGGCGGGCTACCCGCGATTAAAACATGCTAAAATATCAGTTCAAACTCATTAACAGGACATATTCCGACACTTTAGGAAAACCGCCACCTTACCACCCCGTTACCGCCCCCTACCGCCCCCTAGAAGGGGTCCGCCGCCCCCTTTCGGGAAATTCCATCTGGGACCCCTGCTCCGAGTTCAAACGCTCAGTTCAGACGTATGTAAACATCCAATCGCTATAATTTTCGTCATTATGTTGGTTATCTCCCACAGGTATCCGCCTCCTTGAGTTAGCTCCTTCGTCCAAACGCGTTGGCATTTCGACTCGTTCGGAAGGTACTTGTCATGGTTCGGCATTACCTCTCCAGTTTCCACATGAGAAAGGCTGTCTTGGACATGAGCTTGAGCATTGTACAACTTATAGTCGGACAGTAGGGCTAGGCACCGCATGCAAAGAGTTCAAGGGACATTTTTGTTTTAGCCACTAGGAGGCCCTTTAGACCTAGTTTTCACCCATTTTGAGCATTTTTTCGGCTCCTAAATTTCCAAATGCGGCACTGTGCAGAGTAAGAAGAGTCTCGGAAGGATAGAGCTCGAGGTAAGCATGCTTACCTATTAATTTCACCAGTAACTTTTCGCGTAGAAACTTCATAAATGAATAACTGCATCGCAGAACGTAGAATCTGTCGTGCAGTTTTACAGATCACTTTAGGAGTTCGCTATAGAGCCGTTTGAACGAACTAACTAAGACTTCCTTGTACCATTGTGGAGCACCGGTCAGTTGGTCAGTGTGTCATCGTTGATGACGCGCGCCTACGAGATGACTCAGCACAAGTGGACTTCAGGTTGTGAGGAAAATGAACACGCGGATACTGTTCTGTTGCCGCCGACAAATCTCGATCCAGTGAAAGGAGCCTCTAAAAGTGTGTTTGTTTAGGCGGCGGAAGGCATGAATAACTATTGTATTCTGTCCACATGTTAAACTTTTGCTTCCGGCTTAACCTAGCACGCCTAATTAGGCTTTAAAATTTAGACTATTTGTGTTTAAAACACCGCCCAGTTTGACGGTCTTTTGTTCCGAATAATGCGGAAGACGACGGAAAGTGAGAATGCGCTGCCTGGGCCAGCTGTTTGTTGTCTACTGCAAAAACGCGCGACTTCAATGGAACGGACGGTAGCGACGTCCAAGGAGTCTACCGGTTTGTTCACTTCATACCTCCTTTGGCTTTATAAGGGCCTATAGTCCTTGTTAGAGACATCACTCGTCACTTCACACTCTCCTGATACGTGAGCAGCACAGGGAGTCGGTAGCGGAGTCGAGCCGTTCCATCTTTCAGTGGATGTTACACTGAATTTCCGCTTCAGGTACCATCAATTGTTGATATTATGTCTAAATCGTTTAGTGATGTCGCAAGTCTTGTCTTCCTTATGACTTTTGCAATTCAGACGAGTACGCTCGAGCATTTGCCAAACTTTTGCGCGAGATCTCAACTAAATGGCATTCCTCTCCCTGGCCGCTTGGCTCGCACTTGCAGCATGCTTCCTGCAGTTCTCCCACGGAACGCCTCCTGCGCCCTCGAAAGGCCTCGACACCCTACGGCTGACAGCGGTTAAGGCGCCAAAAGCAGATGATGCAAACCGACTCAGGAGGTCCTGCTGTTGTTGCTGTAAGTAACGCCTACGAGTGGTGTCGCTTCACCAACTTGCTTTTAGGCCCTTGTTGCTGTTGCTGCAAGCCCTGCTGTTGTTGTTGCTGCTGCAAACCGTAAGTCTTTACAGAGCAGCATTGTCGAAGTATACCGGAAATTCACGACTAAAATGCAGCTGAGTACTTTCAGATGTTGTTGCTGCAAACCGTGAGTTTGCGAAACCATTTTTGTATAACTTGGTCCGAAGTCCTTAAGCGTCCGAACTGAAAACTGAAGTGTGTTCTTTTTAGGTGTTGTTGCTGTTGTTGCAAGCCTTGCTGCTGTTGTTGTAAGTGTTGTAAGTGTATCAGGCTAGCGGTGGTGAAGGTCATGGTATCTGCCCTGAACAACGCAGCCAATGTGCCACCGGAAACTCAACCGCTGTGTTTCAGGCTGCTGCAAGCCGTGCTGTTGCTGCTGTTGCAAACCCTGTTGTTGCTGCTGCTGTAAGTTCTATGATTATGGGCAAAGACTAGCGTCAGTTCATTGTCTAAGACCCTGATCCTAGGCCCATGCTGCTGCGGCGGAAAGCGGAAGCGACGTAGCATCGCAATGCGCATGCGTGGCGAGGCTCGCGCTGCGGCCCTTTCACGTGTCCAGGCTGCCGAGGCTCAGAAGCAAGGAGGCAACGTCAACTGTCGTGTGTGCCGAAGCGCACCCGCCAGCAATGGACAGAACGCACCAGCTGGCGCTGGATGTGAGTCAAACGCTCCTCAGCAGAACGGTGGCGTAGCCTGCCAGAATCCGATCGGGATGCAGCTCCTCGACCCGCACAAGGATGCGCTATGCAACGACGCTCCAGTGGCACCTCAGGCGGCGACTCCAGCCGTTCAGCGGTACCGTCGATTCCGACGAGCAGTCGTAGCTCCCACGAATTCGTCCACGCAGCCTGCGGCCGCCGGTGCTTGCAAGTGCTAAGACATGCGGGACGCTCTAGCAATTCACTAGGGATTAGCCCTAGCCCATTAGGTGGGTCGGTGATGGTCGAAAACGGGCGGTTATGGGGTACCCATTCGGGGACACGAGTTCTATTTTCCCCCATCTTAATTTATTAAATTTGTTGTTATTTTGTTGCATGTCGCCAATAAATATGTGCATTCTTACTGATGCCTAATAAACCACTACCTAGTCTTGATCTTATGACACCTTCGTCAGTCCATAGCGAGCGTCTTAGTCACCACAAGCTCGTAGACGGCGCAATACTGTGGGTTCCGCTGATATTCTACATCTAATGCTCTACCTCGCTTTGTGAAGCTAGAGGCTGCTTTCCAAATTTCCCAAGAATTCTCGCACTTGGCGGTGACGTCATAACGTAGAAGGCATATTTTGCATGTTCTTGAGGGCCTACAGCCGCTGAAGTTTAACGACGCACTCATGAGGTTACTTAAGTTCGATTGCGGTTAGCCAGGTCATCGGCATAAAGACGTTTACTCGGAATGCTTTGGTATGAGTGCCATCGCTCTGCAACCCCGTTCATTCCTGCCACATTAAGGATCACAAGTCGCCCAGAAAGACGAAAATATTTGTTGTTTTGAGGAATTAGCAGATACCGTCACGCGGATTCTTACCCGACGGTTAGCGGCTCGCGTTCGGGTGTTTACCGGCTATGCGCCTTTGCTCGGCTCCGTTGTGCTGCAGGTCACTAACGCATAAATATGCGAAAACATTCGTGCCGACGATGTAAACAAATCCGGTGGTGCAGCTCGTTGAGCAAGTTAAGACCTGACTGTCGGCAAGTTAGTCGTGAGAGCCAAGAAAACGAAAAAAACCTATGCCTATTTCACAAAGCCTTGCGCCAATTCATGTGGTCGCCATCATTTGTGAGGAGAGCTTTCGCAAACTGCTGACCTGACTGTACATGCTAGAAACTGAATTCGGTGCAAAGTGTTGCTTGTGTGTTTCTCGCTCCCTTCATCTGTCAGTGGACCTAAAAGTAACGTGGACGAATGCGACGTCCCATACTTCGCGTTTGCCTTGCTTTCTACAAGCGCAGAAATAGCCAAACGCAGTCGTGCACGTGGAAACGCTCTAGCTCGTTGCATTTGTTTTTGTGTTGCCATCTTGTTTACGCTTAGCGGACAAGGTCTATGCCGTCGAACGGTTCGTGCGATCGACAACGGCAGCGCGCAGGGCGGAGCAAGAGCAAGCGACGTAAACAAGGCGGCTATATAAGCAAAGCGAATGGTCATTTGCCTCACCTCTTAGAAGGAAATATTCAGTCAACAACAAGTGTCAGCAACTCTTCAACTTCTTAGAAAAAATGTCTCAGAGTCGCAGGAACGACAGTGAAGGTAAGNCTGGCGGCGGGTACGATCGTGAGGGCGTCGAGCATGAGAAGCAGAACATGGGCTACGACGGTGACGCCCAGCAGGAGGATTCCGAGGACTCTCCAACGAAGCGCTCTTCCACTAGTGGACGTAAGCCTTCATGTCATACTGTTGCCATCCTTACCAGAGTAGCTTCAGGCAGCGCTCGTGCGATGAGCCCTGAGGAAGCTTCTCATTTGGGGGGCATCGCTCGTTGGCATGGTCGCGAGGCTGCGGAAAAGGAGAAGAAGCGTCTCGGCTACGGTGATCTTGGTCGCAAGCGATCCGGATCTCGCAGTGAGTCGCAAGGTAACCATATATAGCTAACACTTAACACCGAGTAGCCGAAACTTTAGGTGGTGGCTCTCAGCAAGTCGGCCAACTCGGTGGCACCGGTCGTCGTTACGGCAAGGAGGCCATTGAGGAGGAGAAGAAGAAGACGGGCCTGGACGGTTCGACGAAGGGTCAGACCTCTCGCGGTGGTCGCTCAGGATTACGCCCACGTGGCGGTGAAAGGGGTATGGACTTTGCTACGTTCTGCATGAGAAGGCTTGAGCGGAAATAACCACTTGGGATTCAGATGGCGGCAACCGCGGGGGCGCTGACGGTCGAAACGACCAAGATGACGTCATGGAGGTGGACGAGGAAGAGCAGCAGCCGGATCAGGATCGCGACCGTGGCAGCGAGGAGGCTCCGCCAAA
The DNA here is from genome assembly GCA_020875895.1 of Aphelenchus avenae. Classification (NCBI taxonomy): domain Eukaryota; kingdom Metazoa; phylum Nematoda; class Chromadorea; order Rhabditida; family Aphelenchidae; genus Aphelenchus; species Aphelenchus avenae. The sequence goes on from JNEY01000004.1 coordinate 566,502, forward strand.
CGACGACGAGAGTACGAATCTAGCCCTTGCTCTAATTCGGTCTCGTTTCAGGGGACAACGACCAGATGAGCCAGCAGGAGCGTGGTCACCTCGGTGGCGTCGCTCGCTGGTACGGACCTGAGGCCGCCGAGCGCGAGAAGGACAACATGGGCAAGGGCAACCGTGGCGGCGGTGGCTCGCGTCAGGGCTACGGTGATGGCTCTGGCGGTAGTCAGCACGCTACGAGCGGTCAGGGTACATCGTTTTGCACAAAGCTGGCTTTCTCCTAAAGTTTCAACCTCTGCAAATTTCAGGCGGTCTCGGCGAGCTCAGCGCGCAGGAGCTCGGTCACCTGGGAGGCAAGGCTCGCTGGCACGGTCGCGAGGCCATCGAAGGCGAACTGCAGGAGAAGCGCCGAGACGTTGACGAGAGTCGCCGTGCCCGCTAAGCGGTCTGACCACCATCACTTTCTTATTGTACATAATTGTAAATAGTTTCATCTTGTCGTTGGGCGGTATGATTGCCACATTGTGGCCGTTTCCCTTCGCTGGTTTCTTTAATGTGCATTGAAGTCACTAGTTCTCCTGTAAATAAAAATGTGACTTCATGAATCTTTACTTGGAAGCCTGACGTAAGCAAACTGGGTACACGAAAAGCTAGTATGCCTTCATCGCAGACTCTAGCAATGAGAAGGACATTTAAAACTCGGCAACGATGCTCGCGGTTGCACCTTGCCCGGTAACGACAACGATAATGGTGCCTTGCCCGCCNGTAGCTTGGTTAGGCAGAAAGGCTGTTTACAAAACGAGTCTTTGAGCAGTGGGCGACAATATACTCTGTTTATTTCTTTCCGCACTACAGGCAGGAGCATACGTAGTGAGGATATAATTTACAAAGAAACGGCGTCAAAGGCAAACAAAGCACATGAGCGGACATTACGATTCTATGTGGCGCAGTCCTGGGAACGAATCCGTATGGTCGAAAGGCCGTTATTATCTTGCTCAACATTTACAGCTCCTGCTGCCGACTTTCGACGTCGGCACTCTTGGTCGGATGGGAAGCGAGCGTGCGCCTCGGGTCCGCGTCGTGGTCAGAAGTGGCATCGTTGCGTTTTGCGAGTAGTTGCATGCTGACCGAAGGGACTTCATTTTGGGCGGCATCTTCGAGTTCTTCGCACTGATGCCCCGAACGCTACGGCGCTTCCGCCCTCCACCGCATCCGCAGCAACAGCAGCATCTTAATAGAAGCGTAAGAACAGGCTAATGGCTACCGGCGAACTTACGGCTTGCAGCAACAGCAGCAAGGCACGTGACAGACATTGTGCAAGCAAGGCGGTGGCTAAACACTCAGTCCTTAGCCGGCTGCCAAGAGCATCAAAGACTTTGTCCACGAAAACGGTAATTTACGTAGCCCTGGACAGCGCCAAGTTTTGGGCAACACAACACTTAAAGATCCTCGTGCTGCTTAAATGGGTCGACACGTTTCTGGGGACCGTTTGGCAGGGTGAACAGAGTATGCCAGCTCAACATTAAAGGGCATAATGTGTAGTTAGGTATGGTAAAGTAGATCAACATCACCTGTATGATGATAGGCGGTTGTGGACAACAGTACTGACCTAAACAGCTCTTATGCGAATACAAAAGGTTCGCTTCACATTCGCTAATCTCAGCGAGAAAACGGCTTACAGCATTTGCAGCAGCAGCAGCCACAACTCGTTTCAACCGTTGGAATATTTAGTAGAGTAATAGTGCCAACGACGATGATCAGCAGCGACATGCTGGAGCACGGTGAATGCTGAAACGAGGAAGTGGTCAACTGATGGCCAAGTTCTGCGGAAGCGAGCCTACCTCGGTAGTCGCTGATCGCGAGCGTGTTTTGGTCCTGGTAGCAACTAACAGGCATCTCGGAGATGCTCCGTAGCTTATATTTCCGATATATCGAGTCAAGGTTCGTTCGACTGGTTTCCTTCGCTGGGCAGCGCTTCACTGAGCTGCATCCGCACAGACGTTTTTCTCCCTCTCTCCGGAAATGTACGGTGTCTTCGGGTCGAGACGATACTCCTCGGGAAACCAGTCAACCGCCCACTGCGCTCCCGAAAAGGCAGGCCCACAGCGAACAGCTAGGGACGGTCCACTCGCAACTATGGTGACTCACGACGCTAGGGCTATTCGGATCTTCCTAATTGTGTTGTCACCGCACAATAGGGAACATCCCTAGAATATGAGCTCTTGCAGCATGAAATCAATCAGATGCAAATGGGTTGGTAGGCATACTTGCTTACCGTTAAGGTTTTTAAGACTTGGTCTTGGCGAGTGACGTTTTTCAAAGCGGCTGCATACGATGCTATGGAGGGTATTGGCCGTACTGCATTCATTTCCGTACTGCATATCGTACTCCAGGCTACTGCTGAGGGTAATTTCCGAGACATACCATACTGGCACCGAACGTATGGCAGGGGGGCGTACCGTCATCCGTACTACACCACAGTGTTGCCCTTTTCTCAGCCTTTTAAAGTTTTTCCACCAAACACGTATTCTAAAGTCGGGCATACTGTGCTCGTATTTTGACATATGGGACATATTCGAAGGACGCCGTAAAAATTTTACATAAGGGAGGACCATGGGCAATTTGGGCTGTCGGCTTCTTGGCCCACCCTAAATCAGGTTGCCCCCACACTAAATTTGGAATGTCGGTACGCCATTGACGGAGCCGTACGATATGGTACTGTCCGCAATGCGGTAAGGAGGCAAATTTTTACGAAGCTCGGTGTGTATTGCAAACACAAATTACTAGACTCTGAAACATCCTGGACACTTTGGTGGAAGCGCGAGTGAGCTGCTACTATTTTAGCGACCAACAGTATCGAGATTAGGGGTTAGGTGAACAATTCTTCTCGTCTCTTCCAGGTGTATGACTCTGGCAAAAAGTAGGGATCTTTTAGGAGGACGCGGACTATATATGCATCTGTGGTACGTCTGGCTATAAGTGCGTGAGACAGGGCGCCATATTGTCTCCTGCACAGTATCGCGACAAAGAACGAAATGAAAGTGCCAATAACGTTCAATATGGTTTGAGTGCATACATACACTCCTGACTGGTCGTTGACATCGTGTCGTTTCATTAAAAGCGTGACGGTCCGAGTTTTCGGTAACTGCCATGCGATTACGGACGATAAAAGGTTGCCAACTGTCTGATTCATGGTTGTGAAAGCTACCGAGAAACATGATCCTCTGGATCTGTAAACTTTTTAGAGCGGGTATTCGGTATTCTTCGACAGCTACCGGCGATGCGCGAATCAAAAGCATTATCGTGCTTTACATAATTTTTCCTAAACGTAGTGCCATCCTTGGGTGTGTCTCAACTAGATAAGACATTTGGTAAGATACACTACACATTGCGGTAGGCTAACTTGCGAGGGGTGCACCAACATAAAGGCTTGTGGGGCGTATTTATTTACGTAGTCTTCGGCAACTCATTCTGACATTGACACGTAAAAGAAGCATAGAGCTCTGTACACATCTACAACGACGCAGCTCGGAAGTAGCAGCAAATGAGAACAATACAGTGTGGCGATCAACTTTGTGCAAAGTTCAAGTCTAGCATCCATTCCTCCATGCCTTCCGCTTGACAACGAACTTGGGATTCACCGTGCCATAGTCGAAAGCTTCGGGCAGCAGCATCGACGCAAGCGACGCTAGATCGCGTCTAGTTCTTAATTTGTTGGGTAGGCCGCATCCGCAAGGCCCCTTCGGAATGCGTAGCTGCTTGTGCTTCCGTAACCGTAGAGCGCCAGACACGTCGCGTTTTCGCTTGCCACCGCAGCAGCAACAGCACGGCTTACAGCAGCAACAGCAGCACAGTTTTGGTGGACCTAAACGGATTGCATCAGTGCGATTTGAAGTTAAACATTAACTCCAGAAGCAGCTGAAATTGAGACCTTACACGGTGGTAGCTTTATGACGACTGGAGGATTGCAGCACGGGAAGGGGTTTACGCAGGGCTGGCAATGGCAACAGTTACAGCACCCACAGCAGCACCCCGCATTCGCGGGATCAGGTATGAAGGCGACGATTATGACGAGCGGGACTAACGCTAGCAATGACATCTCCTGAAGAAGACACTCTTCGGGAACTAACCCTGCTGGAGAGACATGATGATCTTATATTTCCTTTTCAGGCAAGACCAGAAGTGGAAGATTTTTCTCGCAAACGCTTCCCACTTTAAGCAGAGGCTCGAACCGGTCTCGAGCGATCTCGTCCAACTGCGCTACATGGGTGCGTCCAAGGAAGTACTAGACCGAGGGACCGTCTAAATTTCAAGCAAGACATGAAGCAAGACGCGTAAACGTCCTAATAGTTGCCCACAATACATGGCTCGCATGCAAATTTCAGCAGATTGTGCATCCTGCGTACTGAGCCGTAGGGTAGGGGGGAGTCTACAGAAACATTTTCTGGCACAGGTAGAAGGATGCCTATAGTTAAATCTAAGAGACTTCACTCGAACCCCTAAACCTTATTTCGAAGAAAGTTGTTCAGCCGTAGCCGTACAACCGCCGCAGTTCAAGATCTGACTTTGTCTGGGAGGACACCATCGACTTGCTAACCCAGCTCACTAGCATTTAATGTTGTGTCGTCATCATTGTTTACTTCGTAAGTTTCACGCAAGAGGAAGTTCTGCGCAGGAATGTCAACCTACTCACGTGCGGCTTGCAAAGGCACTTTGATCGAGTCCTCATCGAATCCCGCTTTTGTTCCATTGTTTCACTAAAGAGCAAACAATTCCCGGCTAGGCTTGGCGGGTTCCGGCCCCGTGTGATGTTCTCGATTGGTTTCTTGCCGCTTGATCGGACAACCTATTGACGTGCACTCGTTCCGTATTTAACATGAGGGCTACGGTTTCGATATCCTGCTCCGTCCTATTCCTAATGACACAAATTCTTTCGTCTACCGATGCCGCTTCTACGATCTTCCAGTGCTACAGCTGTGTCTCCGGAACGCTTTCTGACGTGTCACGTGAAATGTTCTCGCAAATCCTGCCAAGCGCTTTGGCTGTGAAGAACAACTCCATGTGCGATGACCCGTTCACCAACAAGAATGCCGCACTCGTGGAACCGTGCAGCTCAAGCTGCGTGAAAGTGGTTTCCTCCAATAAGTGTATGCTTCCTTTTCCGTTGTATTACATTTTAAAAGTAGCCTTCATGCGGTCCTTTACAGACACAAAGTTACTTCTTCGAGGATGCCTCTCCAGCATCTACCAAAGAGTGGGTTCTGGCGACACCGGTCCCTTCAAGAAGGTACTGACAAGGTATTAGCGTTCATGAGACTGCTAACATTTAGCCCGAAGATGGCAAGTGTGACGAGCAGACGCAGACTACCGCTGACCTCGGATCGGTTGTGACTCGTACGTGCCTTTGCAATACCGACAGATGCAACGGAGTGCCTGCACTGCACAGCATGGGAGTCGTTATCATTGCTTCACTGATCGCATCTGGGGTAGCTTGCGCATTGTAATGTCGATTTAATGGAATAAACGGTTATTCCCGTAACAAGCGCTTAACTATTTTTGCAAGCAGTGGCACCTGGATTGTATGGCCAAACTTAGAGAACAAGATTTCAGCAATTTTTACTCAAGCTTGCAGAAGTCCATAAACTCTGTTAGCGTGCTTCCCGCTAGTAATTCACCGCAACTGTAGCGAACAGCATGTTTGGCATGTTGTCTCAAAGCAGCATTGAGTAGCGCTCATTATCAGCGTAGAATGGACTTAGACGGCAACATTGAAACCGGCTACTTAAATCGTGTAGCTTTTGACAATGTAGTACTGGAGATCATTAGAGACTGGTAAAAAACCTGAAACAAACAATATCTGGTGCTACAGCTCGTTTGATAAGTGTTAAATAGCCCTTTTCCAGGAACTGGATACTAATGTCGTCCAACACCGGTGGAGACAAGGCTTTCACGGCCCTGAGGGACCGGCACGCGTCTGGGGAACTACCTAACGAACAACCGACGCCGTCCAGTACGCCGGCTGTGGACACTGGCTACACTGCGGAAGACGTCTACAGCCTGGTGCAGCAGGAAAGTATCGGCGAGATTAAGTCGATTCTGCAGGTGAGAATCACACGAAGCAGTGCCCCAAGTCATGTTCTACTTCAGAGCCATGAACCGGGTCAACGACGCAATACAGTTAGCCGCAGAGAGTACGAAGACCTCGTGGACCAATTTGCGTCTTCCCTACCAGCTAGCGACTACCCATTCGGAGACCCTTCGGCACGAGAAGCCACCGACGTCACTCTGGCACCTGAAGAGCCGTCATCCCTTCAGAACGATGATAGGGTGGCCAGCGCGGGTAAAGCAAGTGTCGCTGGTAGCTCCAAGTGGGTCCGGGTTACTGCATTCGGGCAACCGTTCTTGCATCCGTCGGCCTTTCCGTCCAACGCAAAGAATACGAAGGAGTATCGCGACGCCTGTGAGCTTTACAAGAAGGTGAAGGACACTGTGCAGCGGACGCAGCTCTTTCCAACGGTCGGTTTCCCTTACCTTGCTTGCGTAAGCCAAGGGACAGCACAACACGTTTGCATGTCTCAGGAGTCCGCATTTAGGAAGAGGATCTCGTAGTGAACTCCATCGTCAAACTGCCCGAGCAACCGCCCCCACCATTCTGGTGCCACATCTACTACTACGAGTTCAACGAAAGGGTTAGTTTCATGTTAACCTAGACGGCGCTAAAGTTTTCCGCAGGTCGGTGAACCATTCAAGGGTGACCGGCCGGAAGTCACGGTGGACGGTTTGTGTGCGCCGTCAGACGCATCGCGCTTCTGCCTCGGGGTCGTGGGGAATGCTAACAGGAACCCCGTCGTCGTTACTGCTAGACGACAGATTGGTGGGTACACTGTTGAGGTGTTCTCATCCGAGTGCTGCCTTGTTTAGGAAAAGGATGCAAGATGTTTCAACGTGATGGGGACATCTACATCGAATGCATTGGTGATTCCGCCATCTTTGTACAAAGCCCAATTTACGCTGCCAGCGCCAACGATCACCTGGCCACGGTTTACCGGCTGCCCACAGGTACAATGCGCTGCGATTGTAGTAACTCGTCGTGTCCACCTTAAGGTCAGTCTATGCAAATATTCAACAACAAAACCTTCAACGAGCTGCTGAACCGAGAGAAGCCCAAGGGATACAACGCTGTCTATTCGTTGCAGGTACCGCTTAAGTACTTTCCCGATTGCAACGACTCTATTTCAGGTCATGTGCCACGTTCGGGTGAGCTTCGTCAAGGGCTGGGGAGCACGCTATCGCAGACAAACGATCACTGACACTCCCTGTTGGGTCGAAGTACACCTACCGGTGCCGTTACAGACGCTTGACAAGGCGCTTTTGACCTTGGAAAGCCCGGAGGACGATATGAACTGCTTCATGTGAGCCAGGTTTCATCGTCTAAGCTTTCGCTTGACTTTACACCCATTGGTTGTATACTTGCTGAACGATCCCATTCCTGTTGTCCATGTACCATTCTGTCAAGCTTCAATCTTTCTGAAATAGTGCAAATAAATATCTCAATGTAATCAGTGATTATGGTATTCTTCTGACAACCTTAGCATCCCATGCTTAGCTATGAATAAACCAACTAACCAATAACTAAATTGTCAAATGAAAGAGTGTTTTGCGCTCACTCAGTTTACTATACGTTTCGCAGCTTTTCTGATGCTTTAGTTCCACGCGGTTTAAGGTTGCCTAGAGCACTACGATGGCTATCGACAACGGTCTCTCGGATGACCTGGCTACGATGACTGTTACCGTTGCCCTGGACGAGGACGAAGAGCTCTCTGACAGATGCGAGAGGCAGCAGTTCAACCGTGACTACGAGATCGGGCCTCCTAGTGCGGCGTACGAAGTGTGTCCTCGGTTGGACGACAGCGTTCAGGTTCTGCAGCTGCCGATGGATGCAACGAACATACTCCACCTTCGCTTGAACCAACCGGCCGTCGGGACGCTGAAGAACTGGGAATATTTTGCTGCGCTGCTCGGGATGGACGGAGCGGAAATACTGAATCTCAGGAGAAGCGGGAATCCGACTGAAAACATTCTCCGCTCGTTTCGAAACAAACCGCTTAATCGGCTCCTCAGCGTTCTTTGTGATATGCAGCGCGTGGACGTCCTCATCTCAATTCGGCCACTCATCGCTTCCTTGAAACATGTTGCTAGATCAATCTGTGAGCCGTCGCAAGCATCCAGACCGACGTTCAGCGATGCCACAACGTCCCAGATGCACAGTGTTCTAGCGGAGCGGCCCATGGCGCTGACCAGTCCCTTCATCCTCGTTACGCATCACGAGAAGACATCATCAACCAACCTGCGCAAAATGTACAAGCTACTGCTCAACAACCTGAGAAAGTACTGCCCAGAAGGCTTGCAACTTGTTGACGTGGATAAGAGTCTCGATGACAGCGATCTCAGCGGCTCCATCAAGACTCACTTTGAACAAGCGTCCCAGATCCTATTAGTCATATCGGACGACTACATCGACGAAATTGCTCAGCGTTCACCACCGAGAGACGCCCGCATGACAGTCAAGCAGTTACTTCACAGTTTCATGGACTCGGAGTATATGGTCGGTCCTACTTTTTGCGTACGGACATATATGCAATACACACGTCCCGCACGCACTTATCCGAGCTTTTAGAACAATTTGTCCAGGAACCTGCGATTCAGGGCAACAGTACTTGAAGGAACGCAACGGTCAAAGACGCTCACCGGATGGCCCGCTAATACGCTTGTGTACGATTTCCCAAATAACTTTAGCGTTCTTTGTGAAAGGCTTTTTCAAAGGTGAATAAAAGCTGCGATTATACGTTTTTGGAAACCACAGAGCTTTAACGAAAACTAGCGCAACCGTAGAGGTTAATGACAATACATCCGGTGGCAACGGTACCAAGAAGGATGTACTGCTCTGATCTAGCGTGAGCTAGCCACATTAGGCTTTTCTCAAGTGTGTGTTCCTGACTTGCAACCTTCCTCCTTGAGTATATCGTCGTCACCTTTTACTGTCCTCAAAAGAAACAATTTGTGACCTCAGTGGCTCACAATGTCCTCAACTTCTCGTCCCATTCAATCTTCCATCCATAGCTGCACCGTTCGCGGTCGCCTTTAATCTGACTTATACGCCGACAGAGGTCGGAAGCAATAGTGCCGAAAGCGGTCGATACGGCGGACGTCGGTGCTTGTGATAGATGGGTGGTTGGCAGCAGCGGCGCGTAGCGGCGGCAAATGCATGGGTTTGCAATAACACTGGTGCTGGAAGAGGAAGTGTGCCAATGCGGTCGCGTAAGCCAATGAAACACGCCAGCGTTCTTGTATTGTTTCACAAGGCATTCTCGCTCCGTGGTATTAGTCTCTTGTCGTGATGCAGCATGCTATGCGGAGCTCCAATACGGCTCGGAATCGAGCAGTCGTTTTTGGAGAAAGACGACTTATTTTGAACTATCCTTATGTGCATTTGCCTACCTGCCATCTTATTTTACGCAGCCACTGGACTTTCCGAAATTTGTACGACCCATAATGAACTTAATTAGTCCCTTCCTCCTTGCATTACGCTAATGAGAGGCCGGCTGGTTATCTGGGTATTGGGCAGGCAGACTAATTAACCGGTTTCCATCGCATAGCATGACATTTTACCCGAGAATGCCCCTATCCTTGGCGCCATTTAGCACTACTCGTCGGTCACGTAGCCCAATTTCGGTATTGTTCATCGGTGCTCGACAGTGAACGTTCCCGCTCGAGTCGGGCCGCAAGAGCCTGGCGGCAGTGATTCTCGCGGGTGACGGTTGCAAGACGACAACCGGCTGGCGAGCCTTGGCCTCCTCGTAGTCGCTCCCGAGAATGAGCGGCTCGCCTATCCCGTACATCTCACGAGGGAAACCGCCACACGCCGCTGTTTTAGCATTTTTATCATCAATCTCCGGCATGATAGCGGGTTCGGTGTTTAGGTCGGGCCGAACCCGCTAAACCCGCGTTCTCATTCCAAATTCTTCTCTAAGGAGCTAAGGCGGAAACCGCCCGTTGTCGTCCCGGCTGGTCTACGAATGTTTGCGTCACATGTGATGCTTGGCGGGTATTACTGACGCACTATTCGCCATTGCGCCCATTATTTGTTTAGCGGGTTTCGTTGTCTCACCTCCACGGGTTGTGGGAACGTCCGTTTTCCTTTTAGGGCCGTATCGCATTTTCTGCCATAAACCTTCTAAGCAACTCTTTCGCGCTTAGCATATTCTTAGGCTAGCTGACTGACAGTCGTTCAGTTTTCATTACTCTGTCTCCTTTCGTACCGTTTTGGAAGCGTTTCGTCGCCTACTCAACCAGTTCATGCGCCACCTGCTTGATTCATAGATATAACTCGTTGTACTTGCGCAACTTGCGCAGGCAGATGCCGTACCCTAACGCTAAAACAACGTGATAGCGGCAATATTTCTTCTTTTGCAGCATCAAGAGCAACGTCCTTTTCGAGACATGCAAACGCACGCATTCACTCAAATGCCCCACGGCGTCGAATGGGGTGCCTAAGGGTGGACCTGTTCCCGATCAATAACTTTAGCGCCCCACTGTCCTCTGCTTTTTGGTGCTATACACCGATCGATTCGGACATCCTTTCAAGTGCAAAGTACATCAGGCGTTTTGACATAATTACATAAATCGTTACCGCCTCACATAAATTCCAGTAATAATTTTTTTGTCATTAGGCGATTTCTTCTAGCAAGGTACCGGAACGGTTCATTGCGAAAATCACTCATGAGTGTTGCGTACTGTTGACAGCTCGCATTTTATGTTCACGATCTTTTGCTGGACGTGAGTTCTATTCATGCTGAAGCTACGTTTTCTAGTAGAAACAAGTTTCTCTTTAACTGCATCTTCGCATAGTCACATAACAGTCACGCAGTCCCACTTGCTAAGCCCCGCTTTGTTTCGCTCCGGCTGATGATCTTTCAGAAGTCATCTGCACTGTACGGAAACCTTTTTGGGAATCTATGATTTAGCGTGGTTAGAAAATAATGCCCCAACGCGCTAATGTACCCATAAACATNGGGGGGGGGGGGGCAGGGGGCTAATAGGGTGACTATCAAATACGTTTTCTGGCGCCGGTCGAAGGACAAGGATGGCTATAATGAAGTCTAAGAGTCTTCACTCGCACGCTTAAACCGTATTTCGAAGAAAGTTGTTCAGCCGTAGCCTCAGTTCAAGATTCTGACTTTGTCTGGGAGACACCGTCGACGTGCTAACCCAGCTCACTAGCATGTAATGTTGTGTCGTCATCCTTATTTACTTCGTAAGTTTCACGCAAGAGGATGTTCTGCGCAGGAATGTCATCCTACTCACGTGCGGCTTGCAAAGGCACTTTGATCGAGTCCTCATCGAATCCCGCTTTTGTCCCATTGTTTCACTAGAGAGCAAACAATTCCCGGCTAGGCTTTGCGGGTTCCGGCCCCGTGTGATGTTTCTCGATTGGTTTCTTGCCGCTTGATCGGACGACCTATTGACGTGCACTCGTTCCGTATTTAACATGAGGACTACGGTTTCGGTACCCTGCGCCGTTCTAGTCCTAGTGACACTAATTCTTTCGTCTACCGATGCCGCTTCTACGATCTTCCAGTGCTACAGCTGTGTCTCCGGAACGCTTTCTGACGTATCGCGTGAAATGTTCTCGCAGATCCTGCCAAGCGCTTTGGCTGTGAAGAACAACTCCATGTGCGATGACCCGTTCACCAACAAGGATGCCGCACTCGTGGAACCGTGCAGCTCAAGCTGCGTGAAAGTGGTTTCATCAAATAAGTGTACGCTTCCTTTTCCGTTGTAGCATATTTTAAAAGTAGCCTTCATGCGGTCCTTTACAGACACGAAGTTACTCCTTCGAGGATGCCTCTCCAGCATCTACCAAAGAGTGGGCTCTGGCGACAACGGTCCCTTCAAGAAGGTACTGACAAGGCATTAGCGTTCATGAGATTGGTAACTCTTAGCCCGAAGATGGAAAGTGTGATGAGCAGACGCAGACTACCGCGGACCTCGGATCGGTTGTGACCCGTACATGCCTTTGCAATACCGACAGATGCAACGGAGCGAATGCAGTGCACAGCATGGGATTTGTTATCATTGCTTCACTGATTGCGTCTGTGTTAGCTTGCGCATTGTAATGTCGATTTAATGGAATAAACAAACATTCCCGGTAGCAAGCGCTTAACTGTTTTGCAAGCAAGAGCGCGTGAATCGTATGCTCAAACTTAGAAGATAAGATTGCAGCACTTTTTAGTCAAGCTTGCAGAAGTTCAAAAACTCTTTTAGACTACTTCTCGCTAGTAGTTCACCGCAACTATAGCGAACATCATGTTTGGCATGTTGTCTCAAAAAGCATTGAGTAGCGCTCATGCTAACCGTACAGTGCACGTGAACGGTAACACGCTTTGAAACTGGCTACTTAAATCATGTGCCTTTGACAGTCTAGTGATGCAGATCATAGGAGACTGGTGAAAACCCTGACACGAGCAATATCTGTTGTTTATAACAGCTCCAATTATAAGTCTTAAATGACTCTTTCCAGGAACTGGATCCTAATGTCGTCCAACACCGGTGGAGACAAGGCTTTCACGGCCCTGAGGGACCGACACGCATCTGGGGAACTACCTAACGAACAACCGACGCCGTCCAGCACGCCGGCTGTGGACACTGGCTACACTGCGGAAGACGTCTACAGCCTGGTGCAGCAGGAAAGTATCGGCGAGATTAAGTCGATTCTGCAGGTGAGAATCACACGAAGCAGTGGCCTAAGTCATGTTCTACTTCAGAGCCATGAGCCGGGTCAACGACGCAACACAGTTAGCCGCAGAGAGTACGAAGACCTCGTGGACCAATTTGCGTCTTCCCTACCTGCCAGCGACTACCCATTCGGAGACCCTTCTGCAAGAGAAGCCACCGACGTCACTCTGGCATCTGAAGAGCCGTCATCCCTTCAGAACGATGATAGGGTGGCCAGCGCGGGTAAAGCAAGTGCCGCTGGCAGCTCCAAGTGGGTCCGGGTTACTGCATTCGGGCAACCATTCTTGCATCCGTCGGCCTTTCCGTCCAACGCAAAGAATACGAAGGAGTATCGCGACGCCTGTGAGCTTTACAAGAAGGTGAAGGACACTGTGCAGCGGAC
>JNEY01000004.1:582028-630470 GCA_020875895.1 Aphelenchus avenae
TACGGAAACCTTTTTGGGAATCTATGATTTAGCGTGGTTAGAAAATAATGCCCCAACGCGCTAATGTACCCATAAACATATCTTTGAGCTACCGGGGCACCAAAATTGGTTCTGCTTCCGATGACGGGATCGAGAAACGGAGGAATTCGGTCAATCCCCGATAGCGGTGAGGAGGATGACGCCATTGGTGTAGTGGTGCCGAGAGCATGCGTGGCGGAGGCCTTGTTGGGAGCAGGACGGCATTCGGCTCGTCGTCCTTCTGCCACCGCCACCTACTTTCTGATTAGCCGGCTGCGTCATTAGTCTTGCGAGCGAGCCGTGGCACTCCACGTTTTGCCGGGTGCCGCTATAAACGGCGTCCCTCCAATGCGAATCTCATCGCGCACTTTCGTTATTACTTAGATGTGCTCGTATTTTACCCATCGCGCTGTGGACGTAGGAAGTCTTCCTGAGAGGGTCAAGCATATGCTTTGACAATCGGTTCTTGCTGAGACGCTTTGCAGCGATGCCAAGTCCTGCTCGATCCTTTACCTGCACATCTCCAGATAGCGGTCGTTTTCGCAGGCGTTAAGGTGGCCAATGCATATGCATTCGTGCTCCGACACGCTTCCTTCCCGGCGTTTTTGAGCTGTGGCAGGGCGGGCACAGGCGGATGTTGCGTGGCGAGGCCTCGCGCCGTGCTAGTAATTACTGCGTTTGCGCGATACCGACGTCGGACTCGAAATATGCTCGGCGCTTCGGACGTTAGCGCCGCGTCCGTGTTGATTAGTGCCACTTCTCAGTCGTTTCTAAGTCCATTATGTTTCTTTCCTCGCCCCTCTGTTTTACCCTTGTACAGAAAGTCAAAGTTCTTGAAAGCACCTCGTAGTTCCAGAAAAACGATAAGAAACGAAGAGACAGATTAGGTCCTTATCGACGTTATGTGCACGGTCCGCTTAAGTCGGTCTCTAAGCCTCTACGATTGGCACCTAATCGATTCACAATTTTATGGAAAACTAGTCTACCTTTACTGAGTGCAATAAACATTCCTCTGAGACACCTGATTTGTCTTTCACGAGAGTGACGTAGGCCCATTTGCGAGTTCACGCTGCTGCATGACGAATGAATCAGGAGTGGGCAGCCTGCGAGTAAGGAGCAGACGGGAACGCTCGACTGACTGCAGACGCCGCATGGTGGGCGTCAACATCGGATTTCGTACCTTACCTGCCATAACGGATGTTTTGTTTTTCACTTCTCAAGTAGGGAGGTAAAATTACAGTTGAATCTGCGGTAACCAGGTGATCGCGCATACCAGAGGCGTCAGCATCTACCAGTCAAATTAGTGCACTTTCTATTTGCCCGTAGGCGAATTTGGTCAATATCCCATCGAAAAGTGCTAAGAAACGAGTGGTAGCGAAGTGTGCCGCACAGTTGTCATGTTGCCTGCAGATGCAGTTCTTGTCTCAGCGCGATATTACAAGTAGCAAGTGCTGCGTGAAGGTCCAAAGTAAAACGTTGCCGTGCCGCATGTCTATTCCAGCACAAATTACACGTCCCGACCGACACGATCGCAGGTGTAATGCGCGCTTACGTCAATACTTCCCTAGTTACCACTACTTTGGCAGCGCGTACTAGTGCGCGACCGCTAAGCCAAGTCGACTGTGACAATTACGATTTTCAGCTGCCCCGATATCGTTCCAAGATTCCGTGCACCAACGACGCCCAAGGAACGCTCCGTACATCGCTAGTCGAGCTACGCTGAACTTCTCGACGGCGTGGTCCTAGAAGTCGCTGCTCTGCCTCCCACGACTCGATCGCACTCGCGTCGTCGCCGCCAGATCGAAGGTGAGCAACACGAGGACGAGGTCGTCGTCGTCTCGAAGCAGCCAAGGCCGGATTCAGGTACGCTTCGACTTGACGATTCAAAATCGATGTACTCTTCAGGTGGTGCTAGCGCGTACCTAGTTACACCCCTTCTCCCGGCGCCCATCGTTCCGCTCGTACAACCTGCAGCCGACCACGGCGGCCATGTTGAGGTGCTGAACGAGAGCGTGACTTGGTGGCAACATTTGGTTCACCAGAACATGGTAGTAAGCCAGAACGGCACTCTTGCCACGATGAACAACAATACGACGAGGTTCAGCGACAATTACGAGGTCAAGGAGGAGTTGGGAAAGTACGTCGGTATTCGTGAAGCATGCAGTATACTAGTCGTTCTTTCAGAGGCGCATTCTCCGTAGTGCGGCGATGTGTTCACAAAATTACAAACATGGAGTTTGCCGCCAAGATCATCAACACACGGAAACTCAGCACGAGAGGTAAGTCGTCGTTCATAACCATGGTAAAGGTCACTCGTTCAGATTACCAGAAGCTCGAGCGTGAAGCGCGCATTTGCCGCAAGCTCCAGCACCCTAATATTGGTAAGAAGGAACCCGAGATTAGGTGTGGTTTACATTACCAATTTCAGTGCGACTTCATGACAGCATCCAGGAGGAAGGATTTCACTATCTTGTCTTTGATCTGTAAGTTCGTCCTCGTGAAGCGTCATATATTCGAAAATTTAGCGTAACCGGTGGTGAGCTCTTCGAGGACATCGTGGCCCGGGAATTTTACAGCGAGTCGGACGCTAGCCATTGCATACAGCAGATACTCGAATCCATCGCATACTGCCATGCGAACAACGTGGTCCATCGTGATTTGAAGCCCGAGAATCTGCTGCTCGCCAGCCGTGCAAAAGGCGCCGCTGTCAAGCTAGCCGATTTCGGACTGGCTATCGAAGTGCAAGGAGACTCGGAAGCATGGTACGGCTTCGCAGGGACACCCGGCTACCTCTCTCCGGAAGTGCTCAAGAAGGATCCCTACGGAAAGCCAGTCGATATCTGGGCATGCGGTAGGCAACCGGTTGAAGAAGACAACACTGAACTTGTCATCTAGGAGTCATTCTCTACATTCTACTGGTTGGTTACCCACCGTTCTGGGACGAGGACCAGCACAGACTCTACGCTCAGATCAAAAGTGGAGCATATGACGTACGTGACCCTTGTACACACGCACATCCAAACGATATCCCTTTTCAGTACCCGAGCCCCGAATGGGACACAGTGACCTCCGAGGCGAAGAGTCTCATCGACAGCATGCTGACGCTGAACCCCAAGAAGAGAATCACCGCGGAACAGGCACTGAAGGTGCCGTGGATCTGCGTAAGTCACCGCCGAGTGGACCGCCGTAGAGAGTGATGAACTGTTAATTTAGAAGAGAAGCGAGGTCGCACCAAATATCCACCGTCAGGATACCGTCGACTGCCTGCGCAAGTTCAACGCTCGCCGTAAGCTAAAGGTAAGCACCAAATTTACATACCGCTTTAAACGAATCCATTCACTCAAATTAACCCACGAGAACGGTACGAAGGCATGGGAGCTGGGCAGTGCCGACTAGCGAGTGTCCTGTGTGTGGTTTTCTTGGTGTCAGCACTGTTTCGCGCACTAGTGTAAAGTGATGTGCTCGTACCTCTATACTCGTGACTCTATCCCCTTTCCCCATATAGGCCGCTATTTCTGCTGTCACCGTGGTCAACCGCATGAGCAGCGCCTTCCGGAATATGACGAACAGCGGGGGCTCTATGTCACCTTCAAGTTCCGGTAACTTCTCACCCCTGAACGCTGGTTTGACTTCTGTTGAAGTTCAAGACAACGCGTCGATGTCGGGCGCGGGGCCGTCGAGTCCCAGTCCTGCGGACGCAGTCCCTTCGTCCGATGCGAGCACAAGTGGCACCGGGATAACGCCGTTCACACCTGTAGCTGTTAAAAACTCGTCCACGACGTCCGTCCAACCGCAGCAGGCTCTTCTTGAGGTAGATCTTCACTGTCGACTCTAGGTTAACACATACGGTTGCCTGCTTCGTTCTGCTACGCGCTTTGTCTATCGAGCATCAGCTTTGCTTGTAATAGCGTCTAACATGCCACTGCGAAGTTAACATGCCTTCCAACCAAGCACCGTTTTTACCCGTATTTCCTTAGTGGCAAGGGTTCTCCGTGCCCAAACTTTCTCAAGTTTCAATGATTCCCAGCAACGAACTTTCGATGTATGGACTAACAGTCTCGAGATTTTTTTACGTTTCGCTCTACCATAACACGGTCAAGTTGCTAGCTTATGCGCACTATGAAACTCCACTAGTGTTGAGTACTTATGAGAATTTGTTGCAGGGCGCCATTCTGACGACTATGATCGCTACGCGCAACATGTCAAGTAAGTCATTTCCAGTTACAATGCGGGAAATCTAAGAGGATTCTGTCAAGGTGGTTGCCTCAATAAGGGATTCTTACGAGTTTTGTTGACACTTATAACGGTGCGTGCGTAAGTCGCGGAATAACATTCCGCAGATCATTTCGCAGATTGTCTGCCTCCTTTTGGTGTTTCAAGCGTCTGGTTTGCCAAACCGCCGCTGCGCGACGCATTGATTGCGACCAGTTCTCTATTTTCCGATTGGGTTTCCAGTTCCTGCAAGTCGTTGTTGTAACGGTTAAAATGGTTCTGAAATGTGCAGTCACTCGACTGCGTAGAACTTTATACTGACGACGATACGGATACTAGTAGACCGATTGTAGTTGTAGGCTTAGATTTCAGTTACTACCAACCGCCTGTCCTTGACAACGTTCGTTCAAGTGGTTGGAGGTCTTTCCCTCTATCGCTCCACACCCACCTCTCCGGCATTGTTTGTTCATTCGACCGTTCGCTACGAGGCGACTGCAAAACTGACATTAGCACTTGGTACCACGCGCAAACTATTGCTCACCTCAAATCAAAGGCTATGCGCTGACTCGCCGAGCACGTAGTTTTGTCCGTTGCGACACGACAGGTTTCGCGTAGAGTTGACCTTTAATTGTTCTTCCGCGCTAGCCTTGCGCCCCGGCTCACGTAATGCAATAATACGGCCGCGCCCGCGCTACCTTAGCTTTTAATAAGCGGTATGCGCTGAGTTAAGACTAATTACTTCGTGTCAGGTGGACTCCGCAGACGATTGATTGCTAGCGCTCTTATCGGGCTTCCTTCTCAACCTCTTTGTGGTAGGAAAACGGTGACATCCTAAGGTTATTTTTAATGCGACCCGGAAATTACTATGCACAAAATGCCGCGAATGCTGTCCAGACCGTGGGGTCGCAGCGCTTTAACGATACCATATGGACAACATCAAAATTTTAAAGCCCCAGTCGCTTCCGATACCCCCTCGAATGCTTTCGCGTCGTGTCTCTCTTTGCGGCCTTCCTGAATGTTTACTTGAAGAATGTCCGAGCCGTCGAAGTCGAAACGTTTTTCACTTCTTCGCCGAAACTCTGGGAACTCGACAAAGGATTGCGCTGCGTCGACGCTACAACATCAGTCTGGGACGCCTTCGGCGGGGAGGTCACCAATGGGATCGACAGCAGACTCGGCTATATTCTCAGCAACGACGTCTTGTTCGTCAAGCAGCGACATGCTCGGTGCCGACTCGCCGTCGCGGAAGCGGGGATCCGTGGTCTCGGAAGGTGGCAACAGGCAACCGTCGGTGAAGCATCGTGAAGGAAGTCCGCTACGACATCGGATCGCTCAAACGCCTCGCTACGTCATGAGTGGCCTCGTCGACTGGGTGACACGCGGTCGCCGTTCACCACCCTTGCTGGGAAACAACAAGAAGAAGCATATGACTGGAGAAGGTGCAGCGGATTCGCACTCATCATCATCTGCCACCTTACCACCACTGCCACCGCCCAGAGAACCCGCTGAGAAGCCTCCTGCCAATCGAGCAAACGCGGAAGGACTCCAACCACCGGCAGCGGATGTGAATACTTCACCAGCTTTGCTGAGCGCAGTCGCTGCACTTGCGTCTTCAACACCTGCGCCCAGTATGTCGCCAAGTGTGGCAGCATCTGCTGTGTCGGGAGAAGAACCCAACCCGCACATCTCGAAAATCGTCGTTAACGAAAGCGTCGGCGCTGATGGCGCGATACCACAGGTGCCACCAAGTAAACCGCCAAGAAGCAGCTTCCTTCTCACTGCTACGGTCAACCCCATAGTGCGGGTTCAATGCCGGTTTGACGATGACCTGGACGGTACGTTATCATTTTATGGGGCAACGCTTGGAACAATCTTTGTACCCACAGGTGTACATGAACCCAGATACTGAAATTACCCTGTAATAAGGAGCATGCCTCTCTTAAGTACTAAGGTTTCTAAGCCTTACTTACCGCCCTTCCTACTGCTATATTTGGTGATTACGTCGTCAGCTTAATGGCCAGAGACTGGCGGCTCGCGTAGATACGCTACGTCTCGGAACGGCTTAATGTGGCGCGCAAATCAATTCCTCACTTTTGCGAAAAGACTCGTCCCTCCTCTGCGAAGACAGAGAAATGTTATGTCGCCACTGAACACCGGTATTTGTCAGAAATCCAATAGGTCACCGCGCAGCTCGAAGGTTAACGCTTAGCAAAACACCATGTTTGACGTTCCGGTGCTTTCTAAATGGTACTTGTAAAGCTACCCGTTTTGCTCAACGTGCCCGGCCGCCGGAACAAACGAGCTGCTAGGCGCGCGCAGCGCGCTATTGGCACCGAAACGGTCTATGCGCTTCTCAATATGGCCTATCTGGCGGAGGTCCTCGTGTGGAGTTATTCCTGCGTCTCATGCAGCTCTTCCGATGGTAGGATTCCAGTTATACGGCTTACAATTATCTATTTTGGTTGTCGCAAAGGCGCCCCGGCAATCGCAAAAAGACTGCTGCTTGGTCGCAAGTTGTCTGCTTTGGCACAAGCGGAACGAGGTGCGGAAGAGCCTGTTGTTCGCACAAGTTCTTCCATTGAGTTTCTTCATCCTGGAATAAAGCCGGCCCGGTGGTGAGCAATGGATACATCCAGGCGGCCATTCGGCTGTGTAAACGGAGAGTGTGAGCTGATACATAGATAGGCTAGCGGCCCGCATACAGAGCCTGCTCTTCGGGGATTCGCCGCCTCGTGCGGGTGTGCTTTTTTCCGAGAGACACCTGACCAAGTTCGCCGAACTCCCTGCCGTTCTACACCAGCGATGACCATTTGTGTGCACTGTGTATGATGTCAACAATTCAACTGCTACAATGCGAATTTTGTGCTGACAATGTCAGACAACGTCCCCTCGTGGGACTTCCTAGAAATTCTGATTGAGGCTCTGATTAAAACCTGGCCACTTGTGCTTGCTTCTGCGCTTTGGGCAGTACTTCATGTTGGCGTGCAGCGCATGGCGATTGTGCAACGCCCTGTTCCGGCTGATGAACGCAATCGAGCACCCAATGATAGCATCCCAGATACTGCGGCTTCGCTTACTTACGAATCCTGCGAAGCGGTAGCTACGTCGACCAGGCCACAATCACTGAGGCATTATGCACACAGCGAGCTAGAATTCCGCAGCTTCTCCATCGGCTTAGAGGATTCCCTCGTTTCCCAGCATGCATTCGATGCAAACCATCCACTACCCGGGAGTATCCCTTCTCGAGCGTCGGCACCCGATCTCTACAACAGACTGTCGCTGCCTATGCCGACAACTAGTGAATTCCCTGAGACTGACCGATCACCGTCCTCGCGGTCTTTATTCGACGACTCTGGGCATGGCACGCCACGAGATTCTTTCTCTACCACGGGAAGCGTGCCGTCATCGGTCTCTTTGCACCACGCGATCGCAGAAGTGGAACGGTCGTCAAAGGAGCTTCAGTCTTACCTGAGAGACTGCGGGCTCGTCACACAAGAAAGCAGTGAACTAAGTGCGTTGGGGGGGCTAGTCATACGTCCAAAAAGAGGCAACCACCGCCACATTTACCATTTCAGCAGTTAACTGTTACATACTCTTTGGTTTAGGTCGCAACCTTCTGAACAAAAAAGTGGAGCCGTCGACTATCAAGGAGTCCAGTGAGTCGTCGCAGACTATCGACGAGCAAGACAGCGACAAAGGTGAATTTTAACTTCCGCTTCTCTGCCGTTCCATTGTACGTCTGTCTAAGGTCGTGTGCTTCTCGATCAACTGCTTTGCCCTATCCTTACCTAAGCTGTTTCCTTAACAACCTCTTTTGCAGTGAGGTCTGAAGGACCTTCAGTTTCATTTCAATTTTGAGGAGCCCCGCTGAGTTATTTTCTGCTTAATTTGGCTTGTCGTGACGTCTTGTTTTGCATACTTACATCGTTGCTTGAGTGGCTTTTAGCATCTGCTAGGGCGCTAACATCCTTTCCTCCTTTTGCTAACTGCTTAACCCTCGTGTTGCAGAGCCGGAGCCTTTGTTTTCGCTGTAATTGAATAAAGCGTTGCTGACCGACGACGGAATACCAGTGATATTTTGAGTGGTATTGGAACCATTTAACACATTGTTCTCACAATGGGTATCCGGCTCTGTCAGCACGACCGCTATTTTTCACTTGTGCTTGTGACTCTTTCTCCTCTAACTTTCATACTCCGCCTCGCACCATCTTCCTTCGCATCGCATGGGGAGCACCCAGCAAATACCGTGCTAAAGCAGAAATCA
Source organism: Aphelenchus avenae (assembly GCA_020875895.1). Lineage (NCBI taxonomy): Eukaryota > Metazoa > Nematoda > Chromadorea > Rhabditida > Aphelenchidae > Aphelenchus > Aphelenchus avenae. The sequence continues at coordinate 590,523 of JNEY01000004.1, forward strand.
ATGCGATCGTTGCGCAATGACAGTCAAGAAGTCCGGCTTTTCCGCGTAAGCCGATGAGCATGCAACCATTTACATGGCAGTTTGTGTTTGCGTGAGGTGGCAACTTTGTGACCGAACGGTGTCCGCTAACTGCCTGGGTATATGAAAAACTACTCCCGTTTTGTGTGGATGCGTAAGCATTTTGTGTAAACCCGGACGGACGTAATAACATCCTTCATGCTAATTCATAGAAGTAGGGTTCCTCGTTTCCTTTCCGAAGTTGTAAGCTGCTCGATATGTAGCCCGTCTCAGTGGTGTCTTTTGGGCATCCATGGATCGGTGCCCTAACTGACTGTCTTTCTAAGCCGGGCCCAGTAACTCGACGCTGCTAAAGCACGAGAACACGGTGGTCAGAGTCGACACCACGACGTCGGCACCAAAGCCCGCGACCAGCGCGGTGAGCACCACCGGCGTGGTGGTCAACTGCGTGCCGGCCGCTGCTTCAACTGCCTCCGCCGCTTCATCGCCAGCACCTCCACCGAACTCGCGGCATTCTCCGGCACTGCTTCCAGGTGAGCGGTTTTGACCCCTCACCGTCCTTTCTCTCTCGTTTGTCTTCTAACAATGGGCTCTTTTGATTGCTAATGTTTCACTTGTGATTTCTTCACCAACGACTGGTTAGTATTTGTGCACGTAAATTTTTATAGAGGCAGGTTTAGCACCTTTTTTGTCGATTAGATCACTTTCGCCGGTTCGCTTAGAAGTCTTTGTTTCAATTTATTCTTTACATTTTTCTAGATTTGATGCTTCAGTGGTTTTGATTGTATGCGGTCGTCACATCGCACTTCTTAGAATTAGAAGCTTCTAGTGACAACAAGAATGCACGAAGCGACCGTTACGCATGGAAGCTTGCAAAAAAAAACACGTTATGTCCCTTGAGGGAAACCGTATGACACCGCAGCTTCAAGGCATGGACGTGTGAGAGCCATCGATTGCTGTTTTGCCTAATTACGATCTGCGACCTCAATTCTGACAGCCCTAAGGCGTTCAAGGCATGCTGTACGTAAAATCAAGAATGCATGCCGGTAGAGTGCTGTCCTCCTCACGGTCAAAAGTATTGAGCACAGTGATAGAGCAACAGTGGGGAGAGCCTCGGTAGTGTTGCACGCGAGCGAGTATGAGATAACTATTGGATGGTGGGTCGTAAAGTGCGGCATTGATCATTATTGGGAAGCAGTTAAAGATGTGCGAGGGGTCCCATCTTGTCGCGTACGCTTCTTAGAGGGAAGTTCGCCCGGGTGCACTCCCTTGCTGCCGCCCGGGACGTCCCATGTGTTCACTACTGAGAGGCGTCACGGAGACGGGGTGTTGTGAATCAATTCGAACATTTGTTGGTTTGTTTTAAGTGTGGGTGAGAAGCGGCCATGTCAAGCGGCGAGACGTGAGTGTGTGCGTTGTGCCAGATCAGTTTAACCTTTCGCTGATCGCAGGATGTTAGAGGTGTCGTGAAGCTACTTCCTTGTTCAGGACTGAAGATTGATGTCGAGAGCTTGCCCACCTGATGGTATATTCACATGCTAACTTATTAGTCCCTGTGCACTTTCCGCTATGTTCGACGTTCTAAAAGGCGTAACTGTGCCCACCTTGGGCAATCCTGCTAGCGCTACCACTACCGCGACCGTTAACGGCACGAAATCCAAAAGCGATATCAGATGTAAGTAAGTTCTCGCACGGCTAGACTCCGCCAAGGTTTTACTTTGCTTGTCATTGCTTTTGCAAATCCTTTTTTGTCCTGCAGCTTGCCTCGCTGCTACCTTATTTCCTCATTCGTGCATTCGGCGTTTTGCCGTTTCCTGCACCTTCTTCACCAGGTTGACACTACCTGCAGACATGCGCACTTCGACTCACTGTAAATCCTTTTAGCCCAAAAACAAGAAATCGTACGGGTGACACAGCAGCTTCTTGACGCAATCTCATGCAAGGACTTCGAGGCATACTCGTAAGTTTACCTAACTGTACGATGTCTGACTGAGAGTGTGCTTATCAATCATTTAGTCGGTTATGCGATCCGGCGATGACCTGCTTCGAGCCGGAGACTTTGGGCAATTTGATCGAGGGCATCGAATTCCACAAATTCTACTTCGATAACGGTACGCTTCAGTAGTTCCTTAGCCGGCCAGCAAATCCACGGTTCAGCCCAAGTTACGCCACCGATGTCGAGGAAGCACCAGATACACACGACACTGCTGAACCCGAACGTCCATCTGATGGGCGACGAAGGCGCATGCATCGCATACGTCCGCTTGACGCAGTACGTTGACAAGTAAGTAGTGCGACAAACTGTAGCAACACGTGAAACGAACTAGTTGTACACTCGCTAATAACTATTAGAGATCGGCGCCCGTACCAAGGTACGGGCCAAACCCGTACCCGCACTATACGGCACGGCAACACGGCACGGGAAGGTCCACCACGGGTACGGGTACGGCACGGGTGCCAAAAACAAGCCGTGTTTTATCCGTGTTTTATGCCGTGTTAGTATACACGGCTCGGCATTCTTGGACCCAGCACGGCACGGCTACATGGAACGGGAGGGGCACCAAGGGTATGGGTACGGCACGGGTGGGTCTACCATGGGTACGAGTACGGTACGGGATACCAGCGCCGATCTCTAATAACTATTAGTACGTCTGCGCTTGAGAATAAATGTTTCGTACAAAATTACTGACCCACTTTCCAGATACGGTGAAGCAAGAACTCGTCAGGCGCAGGAGACTCGAGTGTGGCAGAAGCGCAACGGTCGCGGATGGCTCTGCGTTCACGTGCACCGGAGCGGCGATCCCTCGTCGAGCAGTTTGGCGCCGCAGTTTGCCGGAATGGACGCACATTTCGCTCATCCATAGACAAGCCATCACATAGTCGCACTTCGATTCTCGACGTAGAAACCGTTCTAAAGCAGATTTGATATTCTGAACTGTATCTATCTTTGTCTTGGAAGCTGACTAGTGAATGAAGCTCTGGCCACGATCGAGCTTCGTGGCCATTGACTCTTTTCCTTTTTGACCGATTTTCGCCAAATGTCTTCAGTCGCTAGCGATTCTTTTTCCAAGCTCACCCGGTATCGACAGATTTTTTTAGTGACGGTCACCGCTCTCTTTCTAACCTTGCTTTTCTCTGTCCTGCTCAATCAGCACAAAGCACTCTTGGATCTGTTCTCATATTGGTAATTTATACTTTTAGTCTATTAGTTTCGCCTTGACCTTGCAAAGCATATTTCGATTTTCGTGCCTCGTCTTCGCGTTAGCACACACCGTTCTCGGTGGACTTCTCGTTTTCTAAGTTCTGTCCGCCGTTCTTTCTACGTGGCATCACCCTTGCAGGTAGCCGCTGTTCTAAAGATTTTGTATTAGATTCTCTTATCGTGTTCCTGTGTTCCATGTCATGTATTTGGTAAAGAAGAATAAAATACGATCTCTCGTAGGTACCTGTGTACGACTGAGTATAGCTATCCCAACGACCTACGACACATCGTTGCAGTGGAACGGCTCGACCTTGAATCTTTAGTGGATTGACAGGTAGACAAGAATGGGCTGAAGCTAGAAGCTCACAATTTTAGCATTAAAACCGGAGAAGGGAAAAGTTTAAATAGTCGATACTGACTCTTAAGTGTTTCAATCAGGTAGCGTCATCCACCGCGTAACAATTGCAAAACAGTCGGGCTTAGGCTTGGCCACTCCTCTTTCTGATGACTGTGCAGCAAACACAGTTCCACTTTATTATCGATCAAGACCTGTTCATGAGCTCTTCAGTGCATGTGACAGGAGGTCCAAAGGAGGTCGGTCGCTGCTAGTCGCTTGCTTGTCCCGATGCAGATCATCGAAAATCCGGTAAGTATTGAATGGGACTATAATCCGAGCAGGGATGGGCGGAATTTTTCTGACGACCGGGACCGGGACCAAAACCACCGGGACTCCGGGACCGGGACCGGGACATACGTAATTTCCAGGGGCTGGTCGGTCCAGTGCAAGATGTTTTGATATCTAGGACGAAAGCAACTTCTAGCTAGCTTAGGAGGCGTCACTTGAACACAGAAACTGAAGAATAAAGAAGGCAAAGTGTCTCGCAGCAGGCGATACTAACGAGATTTCGGACGAAAATTTGACCAATTTAGTGAAAATTTTCTCGGGCAGCGCCTAGCGGCGTGCCTCAGGACCTAGTTGGACACTTTCTAAAGGCAGTACAGTATCGCCGTAGGCGCCACCAGCGAAACTTTTGGTATGCAAAATTACGTTAACCTTAGGCCTTCAATGGTTCTGAAATGTGATTTTGTAATAGTGTTTACATGAACAGCAGGCAGCAGGCATCGTAATGGTTAAAGTCCATTAGAACTCCTTAGCACTTTTAACACAAATAGACGAAATCAGAAAACTGACAAAAATACGTACAAAATGAAGGGAAAAAGTTGGCATCAATCGGCGAAATTGAACAAAAATGGTTCATTTTTTATCTCGAAAATACGAAAATACCTAGTCATAAAAGCTGTTATGGGCGGGATTTTTTCGACGACCGGGACCGGGACCGGGACCGGGACCTGCCCATCCCTGAATCCGAGAGTACGATGGATCTTCTTGCACTAGTCGAGACAACTCATCGTAATTTAGCCGATACCGTTCTCCGTGCCCCTGCAGGGTCTCCAGTATAATGCCGAGATAGAGCTGGAGGGCGCAGTGATTCTCGGTCAAGAGAAGTGCTTCGTCGTAGAGCTCTATGCTGGCAATGACATAGCATTGCATCTCGGCGCACGTTTCGGGTACATGGGCGAAACGGCGATCGTTCTGAACAGTCAGCAATGGGGAAAGTGGCAGAAAGAAGAGCGTCACAAGAACAAACTTGGCGTCGGCGAGCCCTTCCGATTGCAAATTGTGAACCACGAAAAGCACTTTTTGGTATGCTTAATTGTTGCTTTGAGAGCCCGTCGAGTTATTTCAGATCCACCTGAACGGTCAGAATCTGTGCCATTTCAAGCACAGAATTCCTGCCACTTCCATCACGAGCCTTAAAATTCGAGGCGATTTGAAAGTTCACAAAGCTACTTTTCGCGGCTTTCCGAACCCGACGAGCACCGCGCCTCAAGGTACGCTTGAGGTTTCGTCATAGAGGTATTGCAAACAATAACGTCCGTGATAACGTCCGCAGTGACGACATGCAGTGATTCACCGCTGTCTGTGACGCTATTGAAAAGGAATCGATCATTCCTAGCGCAGTCATTTCGTTTAATTTTGTGGCGCCAGATGCATATTCGTAACACCCTTGTTTTAGGCCCGAGACCAAGCATGAGCGGACCCTACTATCCAAACGCGCCCTACCCTTACGGACAGAACAGTATTGGCAGCGGAGCGATGCCAGTTATTCCAGGGCCAGCTGCACCTCCGCCACCTCCATACAGTGCATACCCATCCACGATGCCGCTGCCGTATGCAGTACAGCCACAGGTCGTTGTAGCGCCGTCCGCGCCTCCTCAAGTGGTTGTAGTCGACCAGGACTGTCACTATGGGCATCACTATGGTACGTCTCCAAGTATCGCAGTACTCGCTTATAACGGCTCTTCATTGGGCATTTAGACTACCACTGTGACCCACACTACTATCACCACCATCACCACGGCCACCATCACGGTCTCTTCCACAATCTTTTCCATCACCGATGGGGCCACCATCACCACCACCACTGCTAAGCATACGCCGCGGGTTGTTCCCTCATCCGGGAATACATATCATCGATGTCGGCAATGAATGTGATGTAATTTATTAACGGGAATAACATACCAAATCTTTCGTTTGAGATTCCTCTTCCGCTTTTTATACTTAAACTTAAGTTTGGCGTTGACACTGAAAGATTGCTAGGATCATTGTGTACAACAAACACTAAGCAACGGCCGGCAACTTTGGGACGTTGCCGATCAAATGAAGTACGGTCTGTCGTCGAGCGTGTGAGCTGCGGGCAGATCCAGGTCGACGCCGACAGCAGATGGTGCATATGACCGATATAGCGACGCTTGGTATGCTGAAGCTGAAAACAGGGTCCCAGAATTCGAAGTAAGCCTCCAAAGGCCGGAAAAAAATGATGGCGCATGGCTTACCGGCAGAACTGATAATCCTCTGTTCATCCTCGATTTCCTGGTCCTTTTGCTTCTTTCGCCGGTGGCTCATGCCGTAGCGGAGGAGCGCCATAAGACATATGCTGATCAGCAGAATCGTCATAATGATGGCTGAAATCAGATAACTTTGTCGTGACTAACGATGTACAGTTCCATTGCCAAACTGGCATAAGCGGCAGAGAATGGTTTTCTTGTACTTCGACGGGAATCTAACAGCGGCAGACCCAGCCATCAAGCAGTGTACAGAGTAAGAATCGCCACAACCCCTTACCAAGAATGATCCATCCGACGAGCGACAATGCAGTTCCCGTTAATGGCAGCGGATTGTCGGATACGGGGCAGAAGTCGAGCGCCCTCAGCGGTGTGCCTTCAGGAGGGCAGTTGTTAACGGACGATGTGCATGCGGCAACGCATCCCGGCTTGTCGATATCGATGTCGAGATTGTCTCGCAGCAACTGACGGAACCATTCTAGTCGGCTATCGCATAGCCATGGATTGGCTGAAACTTACTTGCGTAGGTACGTTTTTTCCTTTGCATGCCATTTGCAACGGTAAACTGCTTACCGCATGCATAGATAACACGTCGGTCATTCGGAACAGGCTCAAATGAACCTTCAAACGTGTTTTCCGGCATGGTTTGAAGCTGGTTGTAGCTAAATTTTCATTTACGACGCTGAGAGCAGCGTGGAGAGTCACCTGATGTCCAAATGCCTCAGTCCTGGCAGATGAGCGAATCCTAGGGGCTCAACGGTGTCAATCCGATTTCCTTGAAGATCGATGGAGTACAAGTCGTTCAGTCCTTGGAACATGTCTGCCCGGATCCTAAGCATTGCTATGCTCTTACAGGACAATGGATGTTTCGTGAAGCAGAGATCGTACAGTGAGTACATTATTAGCAAGCGGTGTGGGGCAACCGGGGCCAATCCGCTGTCGGCCAGAAAAAGTTTTGGTCGTACAAACTTTCAATATTTGACCCCTGCTGATTGCGATAGCGAGCGGTACGCATGCATACGCTTAGCGGGTACAAACAAGATATTTCGTCAAATCGGTTCCAAAAGGGTTTTGGAGCATGGAGAACGCGAAAATATTGTCCATTTTCAAAGAGGTCTTGCGGGTTCGGACGGGGAAGGGGCCATGCTTACATGCCATAGCGAGCGGTATGCCGCATGCGCGTAGCGAGTAATAAGCATAAATTCTGTTAAATCCCCCCCCCCCCCACCGGGGGTTTACAAGCATCGAAAACCGCGAAACTAGCATCCATTTTTATACAGGGGTCATTTAAGGGGCGAGGAAGGTCAGTCGCCGCTATGCGCGCAGTTCAGCTTACGCTCATTTTTCGTATCTGCTTATTACAACTAATCCTCGACGCCAGCCATACGAAGCGTGACCCAGCCGGTAGTTGCGTTAAACATGGAACTTTATAATCCTTATCAACTTTTATGTTGGCTTTCTGACACCATTTGAGGTGGGAACAAATAACTTAAAAGACATTTCTCTAGTGATTCCGTACAGATGCTTTGGAAGTGGTGTTGTTTCACAAAATGCCCACTTCTGTTCATGCGTCCCGTTGCTTCGGTCGTCTTCATGCCTGATGCATTGCGTGAGTCTGTATCGCGGGGTATGAACCAATTTACGTAAGCTTGCGCTGCGTCTCGCATTACGAAAACCTTCGAGGCTTAGCGAGCGACTTATCCACAAAACACACACTCGAGATCCGCGACGTCGCGCCGGTGTCCACCCATAGTGAGTGGTCACTCTGTCAATAAAGCCTGCTCGAGGAGAACAAACCCACGACGCAGCGCGGTGAAAAAGCGGGCGGAAAGGCGCGCTTAGGCGATTGTAAGGCCGCCGCGAGGACTGTCCGTTCGCGAGAACCGGGAAGTCCCTTCTTACTCAACGCGCTAGAGAAATCGCACTGGTAAAGCGAGAACGCGGAAAGGGGATAAGATTACCGACTGGTATCGGACCAAGGCGAAAAAAGTCCATAGGCATTCCAGAGATCCTGGCGCACCACAGTACTTACGTGGTTAAACGATTCTTGTTGAGCACGATAGCCTGAATGAGCGGTGTTCGCTGGAATGCGCCTTGTTCGATCGTGTCCACGGCAGCCTCGGACATCTCAAGCCGAATGAGGTTCGGCGTGTGCTAAGAGCAGGGTGTCTTGTGATTCTCAAAACAATGCTTACGATGAACGCGTTGGACGGTATGACCGATATTGGTGTCTCGCCGATTCCGAGGGTTCTCAGTTGGTTCACAAAGCGGAACATTTCCGGCTGCCATGAAGGGAACTTGTTGCCCGTCAAGTACAGGTACTGAAGGATGGGCACGCCTTGGAACGCTTGTGGAATTATCACGGTAATGCCGTTGAACTCCAAGGAAAGCGACGTTAGTTGCGGAAAGTCCAACGCTCCGACCGGAACTTCATTGATCTAAAACCATTGGTGATCTGTCGGGTGTGACTGAATCTTGAATATACGAAGCTTTTTCAAGCTGACAATTGCTGAAGGCTTACCTGGTTCAGTCCCAGGTTCAAGTTAGTCAGTGAGCCTTTCTGGCCCAGACAGCGATGCACTCGGAATGGACTGTAGAGCGTTCGTCTCAAGACTCAGTTCCTGCAGACTCCTCAGGGCCCTCAGTGCAGTGCCGTCACCCAACGACTGATCCGTTAGCTTGTTTCCAGCAAGTTCCAGCTTCAGAAGAATCTCACGGCTGGCGTAGTTTGAGAAAACATTCGGTGCCAACTGCGTAATGCGATTGCGGTTCAGGTACAGTTTCCGCAGATTCCTCAGTGCCGGAAGTCCGCTTTGGGGGATCTGACCCAGCTGGTTGTCGCTTAGGTCTAAGTCTACTAGCGAATTCAACAGTGGCCCATTGAATGCTCCATCCGCGATTTGCGAAAGAGTATTACGATTCAGCACCAGGCGGAGAATGGTAAAGTCTTGAAACGCGTTCGGCGGTATCGTTGTTATGGCGGTGTCCACTATAGAGAGCGAATCAATCTACAAGTAGCGATAATAGCTTCAGCTAAGCGCTGCGTAACAGCATGCCTACGAACACCTACCGTGATAGGTCTAGCCGCAAGGATCGCTTGGAGGGCATTAGCAAGACTACCAGCGTTCTCACATATGATGGCAACTGGTTCGTAGATTGACGGTGCGCATCTGCATGGCGGTTGAAGATTCGGGCACTGGGCACTTGTCTCCGAGATAGTCAACGTCATAATCATCAAAGCGATTGCGCCGATGCCCGGTGGCCTCCAGGTTGTACCAATGGGCATTACGTTAAGATGGCGTGCTGACAGGTCACCCTAAGGAATCTCATGTGACCACGCCATAGGAAAGCAGGAGAATACAGCAAACTTTTGCTAAGCAAAGTTCCATCTTAATGAAAGAGGTCCTTTGTTTGTCCACACTCTACGAAGCTACACGATAAAACGCGATAAAGATGATATGTACCATAAGCAAGTGATAATTAACCCGTCCGTCGAGAAACAACCTAGCGCGACATAGATCGCATTATCGGATAGTTTTCAATATCGCGTGTCAGAGCCCAAATACAAAAGAAGATAGCAAGTCCATATCTTAGCCGTGGACGCATGGTTACATCGCGCGGCTATATACCGAGGCGTAAGCCGGCTAGAAAACTATGCGCTTGGGCATCATACACCTCGCGCCAACATGCCTCAACGATAGCTGAGAACGTAGAGGATTCGCCAAAAACGGTGTCAGTATCCGCCAAAACGTCAACAAACGGAAATCTGAGCCCTAGAAGAAACAATGAATCATAGGGCTTTCGCCATAGAAGGCGACCCCGTCATCTTGTTGGCAGCCCTCGGGCTAAACTAGGGGACCGGTAGCTGTCAGGTGGGCAAACAGTGTGGCCAAAGGCTCCGGAGCACAGGCGCACTCGAGAGTCCCGCTCAATGGAAGCTGGCGGTCAGTCCGCCTACTTGCCGCAAGGTGGCGGCGGACGAGACAATGTCGTTGGATTAGCGCAAAAAGACTATCAACCTTTGTCTTATGCGCATTCATGAGAAGGGCTTAGAGCGCGACTGTCGGAATGTATGACTGTCTGTTCTCGTACAGGGCACAGTAACATATTTGCACATCGTTCCGGCACAGCAACGTACTTTATGCAACTTGCACGTCATTAGAAATCTGTGTTCGGCACACTCAGTTCCCTTTGAAGCCCTAGCGGACCTTTAAAAACCAACATACGCCTTTAAACAACTTGCCAATCTTCGACAGTGAACATTAACATATAGCTACGCGCACGTCCCATGCGTGTTCCATAATTTCATGTGCACCGTGGGTAGGTCCCTCCGCACCTGAGTGGCAACACGTGAATTGGCAATGATCCTTTGGATCTTACAACATTTACTGAACGCAGACGGATAGTCGATACACCCTTACAGGAGTGGGTTATTAATACGGTTTCGAGTTGACCCTTCTTTGGCAATGAGGATAGCTCGGTCGTTTGCAGCCCACAGCATGTAGCTAGGCGAGCGACGAGTGATTGTGTAAGCTGCGTCGTAACTAAACTCTAACCATAATTTTTGCGATGTGAACGGCTACTTAGAAATAACAGCGCACAGGAAAATCATGGTTTCTCCACGAAACTTAACAACTTTGTAACTTACTCGGCGTCAAACACAGCCACCATCCACATACCGCGGAAACGCTTTTCCATGTCCTAAACCGGAACATAGGTGGATGCTACGACTGGGGAGTGAGATAAAGTCCAATGATACCTCTGAAATGTTGTTTGATTCGTCGGCTGAGTTTGGCCAGCCGCCGGTGAAGTGCTTCATAATGGAGCTCTTAGCCGTTTGCTCCATGTCGGCAGAAGCGCCTACGCTAGCAAGCAATTCCAGCTTCAGGCCAAAGTCACGCTTTAGAGTCATGCTGAATGGTGCAACCGATATAAGTACGTCTTACTTCGCCCCTTGCAGGTCACCTTTGTGCGTTGTTGGTGGGTCCAGGATGAAATCGGTTGAACGTAGCCATGTCTACGACGTGAACGGCTACTAAGAAAACAAGAGCGCACAGGAAATTCATGTTATCTCCGCGAAAGTTACTGCTAGATCAGAACGAGACCAACTGCGGGAAATTCGAGGTCTTTTAATGCGGCTGACGGGCCGGGCGGGGTAAAAGTAACATCACTTAAACATTTGGGGAATTAGCCACAGTCGAACAAATTCGAGAAAGTGCGGAAGGCGTAACCCATTGAAAATCTCGTGCCAGATGCCAGGAATAAGTTCCTGTGCGTTATAAGAGGTAATCGGTTAAAATGCACTTTTCAAAAGAGACTGTTCCTTTTATCTGAATGATTTTACTGGTCGCTGAATGGTCTCACCCAAGTGGCGCTCATTTCACTCCGACCAGCTCTATGTTAGCTTGACTGACTAAATCAAGCCTCATAAGCCTCATAAAGGGGCCCATTGTTCTCCTATTGATCCACCTCGATCCTCACGGAAAATGGTGACCCTCCCTTCGTCTACTGATGACCCGCTCAGAATCAAAAAAAGATTTAAAAAAGCGTTTGGTGATGGTGGCTGACGGACGATGTCCGCCTGCTTGAGTATCACATCTATAGAAAATAATGCCCGAATTATTGAACGGTTTATTTACCGACGCACTTCTGGTCCCGAAACCAGTTTTTTGTTTCAATAATTTCACAAAAAAGTTCGGTTTTGAAAGGTCGGCCCTTTGGGGCAGATCTTCGGAAAATGGTGGCCGTACCGATACCGGTAACCCTCATCCAAGAGGCTGCCCCCTTCCGTCCGACGAAAAATGGTGACCCCATGGTCATCTTTAGTAGAATTATGGTGTACCTGATAGCTGCAAACCATAAACTGCTAATATCAACCAGTGAAAAGTGAGCGTTAGCCCACACCCAAGAGGCTGACTATTTTTGGACATTTTGACATCGAATTTCTCTGCATCCGGTCCCGGTAGCGTGCGATACGATTACGTCCTACACATAGGTGACCGCTTTTAACAACGGCTAGACATTCTTAGGCATGTATGTATATGTCTAGGTACCTACGCATGCTTGAACTACTAACCTGTAGAGAGCATACCAGAATATGTTTTTGGCACATGACGCTTTATGTTATAGTGAATTCCACTTCTGGCTAGCCCTACATGCGGGTCCGTACCAAAGTCCTATGATTGCATGCCGCCTGCTACGCATTATGCGGTACCGCCTAGTATTGCATGCCTGCACGCATGTATACCGTAGTTAGTACTGGGCCAAAGAGTCGGTGCCAAAACGTAGCGCGGTCGTTTTAGCCTATGACACATGCGCTTTAGCTTATAGTGCTTTATAACCGCCATAAAAGACAAAGGTAAAGAATAAATTAAGTTAGAATTAGATCGTTTACGGTCGCATATCTCCCACCAAGAAATTGAGCACTCTGTCGATGATGAAGCAGAGCACGAGATCGCCGGTCACAGCGCATACCAACATGTTGCGGAACTGAAATGGTTTACTCGTATCGATACAGACCGACGCTCAAATGCGAACAGCCATGATTAAGCATACCTGATCCGGCAAGTGGACGATTTCGAACTTTGCGTTAAGATCCGGGAAAAAGTTGGAAGCGAGAGCGAAAACAGCGAGCCCCGAGCTCATCACGGAGTAAAGCATCGGCTTGTTCTCCACCAGACTTTCCATGAAAGGACGACCCTAAATATTGGATCACGGAAGTTACTTCGACCGTTGGCGAACCCGATAATTGACCGCGAAGGTTGAAACTTGTAGCGCCATGGACATCACATACACCGCCGAGTTTAGCAAATTCGGCTTGAACTCCGATTCGAGATCGATTTTGTCCCTACAAACGACGATCCATCAGCAAGTGAGTAAACATTTAAGCAACCTGGGCTCCAAGACGTGAGCTTCGTGGACGATGAAGATCAGACAAAGGAAGTGGATGGCGAATTGACCAGTAACCGTGAGCAGCGTGTACGCGTTGAAGATGTTCGGGGTGGGCCGTTGCTTCGCCAGCGTGTTTAGCGGCTAAAACGTTCTCGGTGGGAACAACGGTAGGGATGAATACTGGGAATAAATTACGGCGTACCTTGGAACGAGATATGAACAGGAAACAAGCTGCTAGCAGCAATCCCTGGATTGTGGCCTGTGAATCGGAGAATTTCACGCCGTCCAGGTATAGGACGCTTTGGCTGTACGCTAGCACGAGAGCATTTAGCGCGAGGATCTTGAACATCTGGAGCGTCGTGACGAGCGTGCAGCGGCCTTGCTTGATAACGTGGCATACTGAACAACAGCGTGCATAATTAACGGTAGCGCGGGCAGTGCCTTACTTGACTGAATCGACGTGAACTTGGACGTAAAGGGTGCAGCGATTGAAGCGTCTCCGAGACGGATCACCTTTGCTGCCTCCTCTTCCTCAAGCTCTTTCATCATTCGTTCAAGTCGTGCTTGTGCATTATTTAATGGTTGTCTGAAACACTTCGTTCTGTTGCTTCATAGCTGTATCTCCCGCTCATACCGTGGGTTATTCCTTGCACCCGGCGGTACGTCTGCTCTCTTCGGTGCTGCAATGCGGCTGGGTTCATTGTTGCTGACGCCTGGCTTCGCGGCTTTGTTCTCCTCTTCTAGTTTCTTTGCCTCTTTCTCCTTCTCGGCCTTAGTTGCGTCGAAGGGGTGAGAAAGTAGCGCGACGCCTAAAACGAACAGTTGTTCAGTAGTCGCTTGAGGTCCATGTAAACGTTAGCTAAAGGTGATCTTACCAACGGCCGCATGCTTCAGCGCCCCTACATCGTTCGTTCCGTCGCCACACATGAGAGTTACGTGACCCAGTCGTTTCAGCTCGTTGATCACCTTTTCCTAAACCAGTAATATGTTGTAGCATCGGTATTGCCAAAAAACAAAGACCGAAACTGTGTACCTTTTGTTTTGGCGACATTCGCGCAAATACCCGGATGTGGACTAGGATGGCACGCAGGAAGCTCAAGTGGTGACGATGAAGGTGTTCGAAGCCCTATAAATACGATATTCGTCGGATCGTTAGTATAGGTGCGCACGTGTCCGGTGAGGCAGAACTCGTATGTTGAGATCAAGCGTTTGAGTTCCTTCTTGTCCGTAGGAAACTGCGTGAGTGTGGTTTCACCATCGACACTTTTCCATGCCCATTCACTCGTTTCGCCTAGGGCGATCATGTATAAGAACTTATATCGCATAAAGCACACTACCTGCTTCGTCGAATATCAGCACGGGCTGAGAGCGCCGAGTGAAGCGCAACGTTGACGCCACATGACAGGCTGTTAGCGGATTGTCACCAGTGATCATGGCTACCTGAAGATACAGCGTGGCTTAATTTGAATGAAGTTTGAGCTGACCTTGTGGGACGACTCAATGATCTCCTTTATCATCGCCTTCGTATCCGGCTTGAGCGGGCAGGAAATGACCACGAAACCGGCGAATACGAGGTCTCGCTCAAACTGTTCCCGTTTAGTTTCGCGAATCTAAAGTCGAACATATATGCCGCTACCCGCATTCGGAGCTACCTGGCTACTTGTCAACGTGCCAAGCTCGTTGATGCCAAGGGCCAACACGCGTGCTCCTGCCTGCGCTAACCGCTGGTAGGTCCGGTCGTAGTGGCTGGGTACGTCGCGATACTAAAACACAACGTCATTACGTCTTTCGACCAAGCATACCATTTCCCGCAGGGTCTCTGGAGCTCCTTTGACCACTACGATGTGTTTAGCGTTGGCGTCGCTGGAGCCGTGTGGGATGTAGCCGCCAATGACAGTCATGCGCTTCATCTGGCTCGAGAAATGATAACGGTGGAAAATTTTAAGCGGCAGGTCCTTCGACTTCTTCGGAATCACAGTATCGTCTAAAAAGAGAACTAGGCGTGAAACACATTGCCTGCATCAACTGACTCTTCGTGACGTTCCAGTCCAACCATGCGAGACATGCCTTCTCTAGCGGGTCCCCGACAATGTCGTTGTCCAGCCTAGTCAAGCTTTGACAGGCGGCTAGCACGCGAATAGAAGAGATGTCCGCATCCTGTGGTGAGTTGACAATGTCTATTTCTCCCTTGTCGTTCGGCCTAGAATCACAGAAGTGCTCAACTATTTTGAAGGTTACGTACGGCGTCATGCCCGCAATCCCTTCTACGACCAAGTTATCGGTAGTGAGCGTCCCTGTCTTGTCGAAGCAGCAGATGTCGATCTTCCCAGCAAACGGTATGCGGAACGGCTCCGTACAAAAAATTCCTAAAAGAAGAGTGCTTGCCGCCGGGGACTTAAGCGGTACCAAGCTTTTGCAGAGCGATGAGCGAGTTGTTGACCGCTAGCGAAAGTTCAATCGGAAGTTCGGGTGGTATGACGCTCGTGAGGATTAGGGAGCACTCCAAGAATAGCTTGTAGCGGCTTCGGTTTTCATCTTCGCTTCCTGAAAACGTGACCATGTTTAAAAGCGGCATTTTAGCGGGTAACCCATAACTAGGAACGACATACCCTTGATCCACAAGTACGCAGCGGCGGCAATCGCGAATATGAGAAGGAAGAGGATGAACGCAAAGTTTTCCATGTTGTTAGCGGTGACTCGCTTCACGCCAAACATGATCGTGCGCAGCAGCTGTCCCTGGCTAGTGTTAAACCCCGTCCGCAGGACATAGCAGATGCAACCGTTGTCTGGCGACTTCATTCCGGCCTCGGTCTTGCCTAAACGGCATGCATGGGTCCTTAATGGATTGACATGACTGGGTTACCTGGAGGTGTGTGCTGGACGACCTTCGTACCGCCGAAGATTACGTGTAGCTTTCCATCAACTCCGAAGTCCAAGTATCTCGAGTCTTCCACGTCCTCGACGGCTTCCTGAAGGTCCCTGATTTGCAGAGAACAATGCGACCCCGGGGACCTACCTTCATCTGAGGTACGCTTTCACCCGTTAACATGGACTCATCAACGATGCACTGCCCGCGCATTAATAGGAGATCGCATGGAACGGCCTTCTCATCAATAGATCGACCAATCGACACAAGGTCTCCGCAAACCAGCTCGTTGGTGGGAATTTTAACCCAGCGCTTGTTTCGGTACACCTATAACATGTCTTGCATGACGGTTCGATGAGCAAGCGGCAATGGCTCACATAGATTTGGTAGGGCTTGTTTCCCATGTTGCGAATCTGGGACATGTTCCTCAGCTGCTGCTTGACAATAGTTGCCTCGAACGTTACGAGCATCATCAACGTGAACAGTGAGTAGTACCACATATCTTCCAGACACCACAGACCGACGCAGAAGACCTGAAGGAAGACGCTGTCCGTTTTAGAATGGTAGGGACTCACCTGAAAGACGAAGAACGGAGCGGTTGCTCTCTCAATGAACAGCTCCCAGAACTGAGGTACATGCATTTCCATACTGAAATTGAGACAGTTAGCATTAAAAACGCTGGCTCCTGCCGGTAGACACACTTAGCGGGTCTTACTTACTCGTTGTTCCCATATTCCATCCGAGTTTCCGCTAGCTGTGCTTCGGTCTCGTGACCCTTTGCGCTCTTGAAGAACTTCATTGATCGGTTGGTGTCGAAGACAACAGCTCGGAAGGTTTTCCTGTCCTCGTCAAACGCGTAGTGAATCTTTTGAAAGATGAACCATAGTCGAACCCTGTCGTCAGGGAGCTAAAAATAAGCATGACATGTTTTGGAAAAGGAAACATGCTTACCTTCTTCGAGAGCAGCGGAACAAGCTCCGTCCAACCGTTATTGGGCGTCGGTACTACCTTGGCGAGCGTAGCATTACGTGGATCAGACACCTGAAGGTGAAACGAGTTGAGGTGCGGGACTATGCTCTGACCTTTGAGCACGTCATTAAGCAGTTGATGCTGACAAACCAAAAGCAGAACAACACCGTCAAAGCCTAAAAAGTATATGCGTCGAGGAACCGCGTTACTTCGATTACCTGCAAGATGCCGATGCCGGCCGTAACGAGGCATCCAAGCTCCCAGGTCTCGGAGACGCCCAAGACTGCCAACCAGTAGTAGAACCATAGCGCATACAACAGAGCAAATGGGCCGACATAGCCGAACGTGACCACCGGTCGACGGCGATATGTGGCAAACGACTCCACTAGCGTGTCTACTGCCATCCTGCTACTCTAAGATGAATTAAATGACGAGTCGTGTTCCACTTGCATTGGCTAATGATGATGCAGAAATTCGAACACGCAGTCCCCAGTTTTCGGTCGGTGCTGTCGCTGGGTATGGTGTCGCTTGGCGACCGCTTTGTACTAGTCCCGAAACTGTCCCTCGAGGGCGGCATGCAAACAGAGATTGTATTTAACCGGAAGGATCTGCTGCATTAAAGGGGGACGGTCCATACGGTGTTCCCTAATGCTATAGTTGTGGCATCTTAAATAGGGTTACAAGGAAATGTAGACCTAGACAATTTAAGGCTTAGTCAGACATATTTGCTAGTGGGCGCTGATCCTTAGGTTTCCAAAGTCAACCTGTACGGAAATGACGGTATCACGAAGTTCTTCAGCAGTAATATTCCAACAACAGTAGAGTGGTCACTTCAGAAACAACGCGAACAGGCAGGTTTGACCCAAGGCGCTGTTCCAAACATGATGGGTTACCCTGACCGAGGCAAACAATGACTGCCTAAGGTATACTAGCAAACGAAAGGGCGAAGTTTATTTACGTAGCTGGAAACGTCGTAGCCACATGGTGTGCCACCGAGAGGTTTGGAAAGTGATACCGTATTGAGATCAATGAGATCCAGAGTCTTCATGTCGCTGTCGTAGCACTACGCGCTGACATCCTCATGCAAGGGGCCATTTTCTTGGAGGCATGGCGACTGAATAGGCTGCATGACTCCCTTCTCGACCAGTTCGTCACACATGAGCTTAACGAACATATCGGCGATCAAAAACCACCGATGAATGCCAACCTGATCACATATGAATACGAATGTCCGCCAGACAATTCGCATGTCCCATCCTTGCAGTAGTATGGAGAGCACCTGAACTCGAAGCTTCCATGTGTTCACAAATGCTCCTTCTTCTGCGCTAAAGAGAGCCTACCTGAACGACAAAGCCGAAGACCCGCGTAGGTGACGATGTATCTCTTGTGTTCGCACTATCGAGGAAGTCGAAGAACAGGTAGATGATGGAGATCAGCAGGAACACGAAGCTGATAAACATTTCTGAAATGCCACTAGGACGTACAGCACAGAAACCGTACACACACTCACCTGGGATCATCAGCCGGAATCGTTTGGTGCGGATCCCGGTAAGGAGCATCCCATATGAGGTGACGGCAGCGCCGAAGGCGATGAAAATTGCTACAAACCAGGCGCTAGACCCAGTCCAGGGTCCGACTTTCGCTTACCCAGCTTAACGAAGAGATCGACGTCCAAAAAGGGGCTCGTCAGAAGTAATAACGCCAGTAGCAAAATCTTGAGGTAGACCAGGAATATGGAGAGTTGCCGGACGTGGACCAACCGGAAAAGGACGTAGTATCTTCTGTCGTTGTCCTAGGATTTGCACTAACAGGGAAACATAATTTAAGCTTACCGAAAACACGAAGGGATCGTCGTCATTGTTACGCACAAGGCAGCAACAGACATTGTCGAGTAAGACCTGAAATCGGCCATAGGTATTTGTCTTTTCGGTCTAGCTAATAAGGTATGGCTAAAATCCAGTAGTATTTCGGCGCTGTTCGCTTAGAGTGAACTGGGATAAAAGTTTATAACTTGAGACTAGACAGTTTTCGGAAGACACCTATTAAAGCTCGAACCTTCTTGATAGCTTTGAAAAGCAATACGAGCACAATGCGCTTACCTCGACCACTTTGTCCATGAGTTTCAATCTAGCCATTGATTGCGTTTCGACGAAAATTGAAGGAGGACGAATTATTGCAGCCACCTAATCAAGTCCAATTGAACCGTCGCCTCGTTCGCGCAAACGCGCCTATTTTCGAGTTGACGTTTGACCTTAATTAAACGGGAACCACAAAAATGTCGGCAGGGAGTCTGAGGACGGAAGTTTTTCTCCTGTTGTCCAAATTAGCTCTGAACCTGTCTCAGATGAGTCACTGCCTAAAAGCATAGCGTTGTACGTATCACCAAGAGCCGAATAGCAAAGCATTGTTCAAACGAGGGAACTAATTTACAGGACATTTCAAGAAAACAACCGTTTCGAATAGTCGCCTTTACCAGTACATGCCCTACTTGTTTACCCTTTTTGGTCGACTTGTTCCAACCACTAACATGTCATCTTGCTGACGTTGGGTGTGGACGCACACACAAATCGAAATTAAAACGCGTTTATTCGCTAAAAACGATAGTACATAGAACCAGACGGAACGGCACGCCGCCTAACGAAGACATGCATCGCAACTAGAACAAATAAATTTATGTTAGCCGCTGCTCGCGAACAACGTTAGGAAGAATACGGAAACACTGGTGCAGGAAGTGGGACGACGAGAACGAGACGCTTAGGTGACCTTGCACAGGAAGTTGATCGGAATGAGCCTCACGCCGCTGTCCATCTTGATCACCGCCTCCGGGCCGTCCAGCGAGATGACGTTGCCGCTGAGGCCGACGTCCTCGCCGTAGACGATCCGGGCCACATCGCCCACATCCGGCTTCACCGGCAGAAGGTACTCGCACGGAATGCTACGGTCCATGTCCAGCTCGTCGAAGTAGACGTCGCAGTTGGCATCCTAAAATCCTTTTGGTAAATGGTTAGCAGCAAGAAATCATGCCTACCATCGTGGTGCGGATGACGCCCTCCTGATTGTGCAGCTCTTCGTCCTCGTAGGTGCGTCGCACGGTCACGCAAAGGTCAACTGCACACCAGTCTCCATTTTTCAGATAGTTGTCAGCTGAACTCGGAAGTTGTACAACCAATCCAAAGGTTTTAACTTACGAATTGCGCTTGGTCCGCCAGGAGTATGCGGAAACGGTGAAGCTAAAATCCCGCAGCATGCGTTATCGAACAACCGTATTCAGCCCTTACCGGCATTTGAGTAAGGTCCCGACTCATATGCGGAACGCGGGAACGGGCTAGGAGCGGTGTAGTCGGCGTACATGCCACTGCCAGCACCTCCTGGTGTCATTGGACCCGAGCTATACGGCTGGCCTAAAAAGCATGTTCATGCGTCAGCGAAGCGGAAAGTGCCAAAAGTTAAGAGGTCGACACGTATCTCGTTCACGCCTTTTGCACTTCCGGTTACGTCACAAAAGGGAGCGGTGTTGGTGGACATCAACCAACCTGGAGTGTCTGGTGTGTAGCCCGGAGTGGCCGGCGGGTTGATCATTGACCCCGGCGTCGGAACGCTGAAGTTGGAGTCGGGTCCGTCGTAGTCAATGTCGTCGAGAGCGCCACTCGAATGTGCCGGAGTTGCGTTGGAATTGGGATCCCAAGCGGAGGAGTGCACCGGCGTGCGACTGCCATCGTAGGCGGGCGTGGTGGAGCCGTAAGCCGGAGTGCGGCTGCCGTCGTGGAGTGGTGTCATGGATCCGCCGTACATCGGTGTGTTCGAACCGGCACCGTACATCGGCGTCTTGCCGCCGCCAAAGCCCATGGCTGTCGGCGTCTTTCCACCAGACACGGTCATCGCACCACCCGGAACACCGCCGCCCACTTCAGCCACGCGGGAGCGGTCGAAGTTAACAGTCTAAGACAAGCCGGGATTATTGCTACAAAGTGTGTCAAGAGATAAGACTTTTATGCCGAAAACTCACAATTGGCTTGGCATGGAGCTCAACACGGACTGTAGCATCGGTGGCATCCTTGACAATACCCACATAGCCCTTGTAGGGACCCTTCTGAATGCGTACGCTCTTGCCGATAAGCGATGTGTCGCGACGAGGGCCACCACCGCCTCCACCAAAGCCACCGCCACCACCAGAGCCGCGTTGCCCAAAGCCCTGGGAGCTACTTGCTGAAATCAAGAACGTTAACAATGCAGGATAGATTTTTAACAGAACTCTTTGGAGGAAACCCTACCTCCACTCGGAGTGTTTCCTCCGCGAACGCTTTGGCCGCCGCCAGTAGGAAAGCTGGAGGACGAATGCGCTGGACTAGCGAGACCGTTGTTACGCGGACTCGCATACGGCTGCGGACTGCGCAGGAGGTCCGCGTTGTTACTGGTGAACGCCTGCGGCGCTGCCGTGTTGACGACCTTGGCGCCAACCAGTGCCAGATTGTTGGATTTGCAGACGAAGATTCCGCCGTTCTCGGTGTGTTTCCTCGAGAATACGAAGGCCCACGAGCGGTATATGTGCTTAATCTCACCCTGGCGATCTTCATCCAGCTCTCCACGCTTGCCCTAAAGAACGATTGTAGGACAATGGAATTCAAGGTGAATGCCTACCGAGAACTGTCCTTCAACCACACGCACGTGGTCCCTCTGGTGAGCGTGTTCTTATTTGTGTCCATGGCCTTGGCGAACTTCGACTCGCGTTTTCCCATAATGGCTTGTGGCTTCACGCGCAGAACCTGCAACGGCAGATTAGCGTCTATCCGCGAGGAAAGCGAAGGCTACCTTGCCATGAGTGGTGAGAATCTCGAAGTATTCACGCTCCAAGCGAGTGATCACTCCCACGGTCTCCTTGTCCACGTTCACGAGATCTTGGTACTGATACTTGCCCATGCTGTCCACTCCAGTGGAGACGTCCTTGCCGAGTTGGATGTCTCGAGGAAGAACTTTAAGCTAAAATATAACGCTATTGGCGCTGGGTTAGCCATTAGTACCTCATCGTTCGAAACGTCGGATATCATGATGACGTAGTTCTCCTCCACGCGAACAATCAAGCCAGTGTCTCCTTCGTATCGTCCACTGATGACCTTGACGTGATCGCCCGGTTTGAAGAACTTGCGAATCTCACTGGCGTTCAGAGTAAGAGGTTCCTAAACAGGTCACATTTACGAGTTAAGTGTCCCTCAACCATGCCTTCAGGTCTTCATGGTCCGGCAGGATGATCACTTTGTCGCCGTCGATGCTCTGGATCTTTCCCCGAAGGTTGACCAGTTCTCCCTCGATGACTTCGATGTTGTCACCAGGCGCGAAATTGTGCTGCCGGTCCCGCAGAGTGGTGCTCTCCACTGAAATGACAGTTCAGCAAAGGTCCTGCTTAGGCATACAAAACCTACGTTCTTTCTTGAGGTCATCGGTCGAGTCTTGGAATATCTCCAGCTCAGTCAACCATGGTTTGACCCCGTCCACAATCACTTGATCAAGCTTGAACGTCTTATAGAGGAAGCCACGACGGTACGAGTTGCCCTCGAAGATGAGGAAGTCGCCGTCACTGGTCGGATCACCGCCGATCTCTTTGATCTTTTCCACGTCGAACAGGCGCGCGATCGGGCGTCGCTTTTTCGTTCCCAGCGGCTTGTCATCCTGGCCTCGAAGGTGTCCACGCAGACGACTGTAGTCGATGCGTGGCAGCAGGCGGAGGTTCACGCGGTTCTGCGCGACGTCCACCCAGTCGACTTGGGCAAGGTCATCCTTGAACATCGTCTTCTTCAGTCTGACGTAAGCGCCTTTCTTCAGGGTGGGAATGTCCTTCACGACCTTCAGCGTGTCTACCATTTCCTTGATCGGTACCATCTGAAATTTTGAGTGAGGATATATGCTCATGCATCTCAATGTAAACATACGGTGATCTGGTACGGATTGATGGACTGTATGCCCTCGATGGCGGTAGCGACGTGCGACTTTTTGTAGGCCTCGATGTAGATGATACCCTTGAGACCTTCCTTGACGACTACCGACTTGATTTGGAGCGGCTAAAAGTAGCGAGTTAACGATACTAATGCGACTACTATGCTTACTTCCTCGTGGGTCTGGTAAGCAAAGTGCTTGCGCATTAGCTGCAGAGCCACAGCCTTCTCTTCGCCCATTCGCACTTTGACGATCCACAAGTTCGGGTCCCGAGTGCTGGGCAGGAGGCCGTTCTGCGTGATGTCGTCGTAGACTTGGTCATCCATCATCTTGTGCGTGCTGACCTGGGCCGCATGGCGCTCTTGGAAATAGCGTTCCATTTCCTCCTCCGTCATGTCGCTAAACCGTGGTTAAGCATGGGAATTACAGCGCTAACATCATACGCGTATTTGTTCCGACGACGCTCCTGCAGCTTCTCCTGCTCCTTGAGGAATCGCTCGGCTTCTGCCCTTTCGCTGGGATCCACTCCGAATGGGTCGTCCGCATCACCGCCGTAGTCACCGTCATCTTCCTCGTCATCGGAATCGACTTCAGCGTCCTCGAGGCTGTAATTGATTCAGTGTTGCTGGTCGTCATGAAAAAGAAAAGGCACAGAAAACAACAGGCAAGAAGCAATAGAATCGTACATGAAATCTCGTGCTGTGCGACGACGCTTCCCACGTCCACGCTTCTTCGTCTTTTTATGGCGGCGTTCTTCTTCACTATCCTCCTCTTCGTCGTCTTCCTCTTCTTCTTCCTCCTCGTCTTCATCTTCGGAAGCCGACTCAATCTGAAGCACACTCATTTTCGGTCTAATAGCGTATCCCTTGACGCACTTTTCGCTTTTTCGCGACCTTCTTTGGACTGTCATCGTCGTCATCCTGGGCGATCGATTCCTCAGCGTCGTCATCCTCGTTTTCCTCACCAGATCCTGCCACTACCTAAATTATCGATCAAAACTCAAGTGCCAGTCGGTACTGGTACGATACTGGTTTCTAATAGGTTTTGTAAGATCGTTTAGAGTTGTAGAAAGTTTGCTAACCTCGTTGTTGACGTCCTGCTCATCGCCGGAAGCATAGCTTTCTTCACTGTCTGACATAGTTCAAGTTAGCCTAAATGACAGAAACGTGTAAAGCCTTGCTAAAATCCAGAGGCAGACAACGAAGCTTTCACGAACTGATCGATGCAACTGAAAAAAGTGAGTGGTAGCGGAACATGTCGGAAGCAGCAGCAGCAGCACTTTGCCAACGCGGGAAAGCTAAGAACCTTGCGAAATTGCTTCCTTCTATATCGTACTGTCAAAGTGGATGAAGAAATACGAAAACTTTAGGATTTTTTACTAGTCTACCTGATATGCAGCATAAAGAAATGGTTCCGCTACTAGGTCCGCTTAACTCCTCGAGCAGAGCTGGAAGCGGTGGCATTATGCCACAAGGCCTACGGAATTTCTTGCTTAGCATAAGTGTCCTAAGTGGCCTATTCGAGTAACAAATGATAGAGTTACGGTTACGGCTCGACTTTCCTAAATCGAGTTACTTGTCAGCTTACCCGCGTTTCCGCATAGTGTCTGTTTTAGATTCTGAAGCTGAGGCATCATGGTGCTGCTGACGCTATGTCGGAGACAACTGGAAAGCGGGCTGGTGCGATACGTGCGAGACTTAGGCCGGCGCCAACTTCTACAACTGCCCTATCCTCCGGATATCACGACGCCAGATGGTATGCATCGCTTCACCTGACATACGCGCTCCTTTCTCGTACCCGTATCACAATCCGAAGGACGAGCTCGAGTTTTAGGGTTTAGGAGAACGCCGTCTCGCACAGCTGCCCAACGTGCTCTACAGCGGGTTCGACCCCACTGCCGATAGCTTCCACCTGGGCAACTTGTTGATCATCAACAGTCTGTTCCGATCGTCAATGTTCGGATGTGATCCGATAGCGGTATGTACTACTTGCTTCTTGCTACTGCTTAGACTCTCAGTCTCATGCAATGTCTTCAGCTCATAGGCGGCTACACGGCACTCTACGGCGATCCTAGCGGCCGGACAACAGGGAAGCTAATGGGTCCCGCTCACGAACTGAACATATTCTCTAGAGCGGGATGCACTCAGTAGTGAAAAGATCGACGAAAATGCTGAATCGTTACGCCGCCAGCTGACTGCATTATGGGAGAATGTGCAGCAAACGTACCCGACGAGCGGACAACTTCGGATTGTCAACAACAAGGACTGGTTTGAAAAGGTTAGCGAGAACGAAGGGCAAGCATTCACAACGTATTGCAGCTATCAAGATGCAGCTTTAGATGAGCGGCGACGAATTCCGGCAAATGTACGCACGCTTTCGCGTCGGCGAGATGCTTCGGCTGGGTCCGGTGAAAGCACGCATGGCGCAGAACGATGGAATCTCCTTCACGGAATTCATGTACCAGATATTCCAAAGCCACGACTGGTACGTACTGTCGGAGAAGTACGGCTGCTGCTTCCAGGTGCGTTTGAACTGAAGTGCCCATGCGATTAGATTAGCATTTTTGGTAGAAATTCGGAAGTTATTCCGCTGTTTGGTCTCCTAATCCCATAACATTTTCGGTTGCAGATTGGTGGATCCGATCAACTGGGACACTTGGACTCAGGCTACAACTACCTTCGCAAACGAGCGGACCGATACTCTGCCGGTCTCTGCCTTCCACTGCTAACGGACGAGTTCGGCAACAAGATCGGCAAGTCAACTACCAGCGACGCTATCGCTGTCTGGCTGGACCCGCAGAGGACATCGCCCTTCGCTCTCTATCAGTTCTGCAAGCAGCTCCACGATAACACTGCGGAACGATTCTACCGTTACTTCTCGCTGAGGCCGACCGAACAGGTGGAAGCCGTCATCGACGACCACAAGCAGAATCTCGGAAGGTGGATTGCTCAGACAGCATTGGCCGATGAGCTTACGCGCGTAGTTCACGGAGAAGCCGGATTGGTGGTGTCGCAGCGGTGCACCCGCATTCTGTTTCATGGTAAGGTCGTCATTTCGCGGAATTTCTAAGTAACGCTTTAGGTTCGATCGAAGACTTCAACTCAGTGGATAATGCGACTATCGAGCAGTTGTTCGACGTTACGTCTACATGGTCACTCAAGCGTGACGCTTGCAGAACAGTCGGCGAGCTAGCGGACGCAACGAGATCGGATAAGAACAAAGGCTCGAAGCTAATGACGACCGGAGCGTTCAAGGTCAACGGAAAGAAGTACACAGACCCAAGTGCTCATCTTGCGTGGGAAGAAATAACTTTGAAGGGACGGTACTCGCTCATTTGCTGGGGCAAGCGAAAGTTCTCGCTTGTTATTTGGCAGTAGGCGGTCGTTGCTGTTACTTATATGAGTGCACAATTTGAATAAATATCCTTCATGTGGGTGAGTGTACCCGAAAGAAGCCGTCAAGTCGAACAGTATTTATGAGGCCGTGTTGCGTGGTTATGATTTGCTATCGTTTCACGATCTCCTTTTTTTGCGTTCTACCAACTCCCCACAATTTCCCTTCTTAACCGTTGTCATCTTACTTTCATGAAGCGTACATTGCCTCGTTCAGCCCCTGAAAGGCGCATGCGCCATTCGAAACTCCAGTTGGAAGTCTTAAGTCTTTACAAGAAGTTCCTTCGCTGTACCTCCAAGTCGCATCCTTCTCTTCGCGATCAAGTTCGTGAGAATTTCCGCGAAGGCGCAAAGAAATACTCCGCGACTGACTTTTTCCTCATAGAGCATCAGTTGCACAGGGCGCGCCGCCAGCTGAAGCAGCTTGGGACCGCCTCTATCACCGCATATACGAAAGTGGCGATAAAGCGAGAAGAGAATCAACACGAACAATGTAGGCTGTGGAGTACTTGCGGGCTTATATAGCTCTGTTTTTAGAATCATGGCTTCCGCAAAGGTTCTTGTGTTTGCAACTGCTGACGAGAAGACGCAGGTGTCGCAGCTTCGAAAGTACTACAGCGACAAAGGCGTCAAAATACCAACTGAAGGTATAATCTTCGTACAGTACGAGTTCAAAAGTTACACGCACTTGCATTAGGTCCGCAAGAGCTGTTCGAAAACACTGTCCAGTTAATCGAGGCAAGTGGTTTCCTCGGATCGCTGAACGTCGAGAAGGAGGTGGAGATGGTTCTTAACGCCTTGTTCTCCCTTATCATCACGTTCCCGGACGCGCAGGCCGCAGTGCTCACGGATAAGCTCTACACGCTGCTTACTAGCGGGAGTTTCCAAGGCCACGGTTGGCAGTCAATGGTACGCTGAAGACCATCGCCCAACGTATACGACGTAATAATATTTTGCAGGCTGGTGCCGCGGTGCGCGTGCTGTCCAACTTCTTCCACACGTACAACGATCGTCCGTCTCTCCAAGCGTCGACCTACAAGAACCTGCTGAAGATGTGCGGCAAGGCAAAGCTCACCAAGTTCATCCCCACGGACTTGAAGGAGGTGGACGCACTCACTAAGACGTGGAACCTGGCCGTGGAGGACAAGCGAGAGATCCTTCGAATCCTGCACACTGTGCTCATTGAGGACGATCGCGCAGACGCTGCCGCAGACGTGCGTTCATGCCCATGTTGTACCGCATAATTATGTGCATTAAGGTAATGACGGCCCTGCTGAGGACCTACACGGACGAAGATGCTGCGCATGCACAGGATGATGCTCGCGAATGTGTGCGCACGGCGATTATCGACCCGAAGTCGTTCAGCTTCGACCACTTGCTTCGCCTCAGCGCAGTGAAGCATCTCAAAAAGGTACACGCAAGCATAACTGAGTTGTTCGTACGCTACATTTAGACGGACCCTCTTATCCACAAGACCCTCGAGCTTTTCACCGGAGGTCGTTTGGAGGACTATCGAAAGTTCGTCGCCCAGAATCCGAGCTTCGTGAAGGACAAGCTGCAAGTGGACGAGGAGACGCTTGAGAAGAAGATCCGTATTCTCACGCTGATCTCGCTGGCAGAGGAGAAACAGGTTCTGCCGTTGGCTGAGCTCGCGAAAGCCCTGGATATCGCTGACGAGTGGGTTCTCGAGGAGTTCATCATCGACGCCATTCGCATCAACGCCATTAACGTACGCATTGAATATGTTGCCTCCTTCAACTAGCTTCTTAGGGGAAAATCAACGAGCCGAAGAAGGAACTGGTGGTTACCACGTTCCAGCGACGCGCCTTCGATCGTCCGCAGTGGGAACTCCTCCAGAAGCGACTAATCACTCTCCTGGATCACCTGAAAGAGTCACACAAAAACGTCCACAGTATCGTCCCTAGCGGAGAAAACTGATAACCATTGTGGAAACATGTCGTCCGTGTTGTTGTTTTTGCTGTTTGGGAATAAAAAGTGGCACTGTTTGAGGATGAACAAAGCTAGTCCGTAAAGTTCATTTACAACTCTGGATAGCCTCGACTCCCCAAGATAGCGAAAGGAAGGACGGCTTCCGGGTCCTTCAGCACGCCTGTTTTGCTCTAACCCGCACAGGCGGTCGCAGGTACTATGGCTTATATTAGAGATCGGCGCTGGGACCCCGTGCCAAACCCGTACCCGTGGTGACACCACCCGTGCCGTACCCCGTACCCGTGGTGGGTAAAAAATTGACAAGCCGTATACACTAACACGGCATAAAACACGGCCCGTAGTACGGCTTGGCCCGTCTAATACGGCTTTTTTCGAGGCCGTGCCATGTTGCCGTACCGTATTATATGGGTACGGGTACGGGTTTGGCCCGTACCTTGGTACGGACGCCGAACTCTAGCTTACATAGCATCTGCGTGCATGCCTGTTCAAAATACGCACGCGTTTAATCTCTCGGACAGAAGGACTCACTCACCTCTTTGGTGACAATGAACAAGAAAGACGTCTTATCATATTAATTACTGTCTAGAACATGACGGCATGAGGCAGCGTGTATTAGGGAGCGTCTAGAAAATACGTGACGGTTATCTTGCCCTTTTTGGGGGCCCTCCTCCCCTGGTCGCTGACGGGCACGATGTTTAGTTTGGACGTTTAACTGCTGCTTAAATTGAACGTTTTTCATGTCAGCTACCATAACCACAGGCATCAGGCTAATGGAGCATTTTATTTTGGTATGTCTTTCACTTGAACGACTGCTGCAAAGCTAGCAGCTCAGGATGGGTTTAGATAGAAGTTCTACAAACATTTGGGCGAGAGAGATTCGCGAAACTATGTATAGCAACTACAAGCGAGAACAAGCAGGAAACTTCGGTGCCTGACCTCGACGGGATTAAGTCATGTAGCTTTATGGTCGGAAAGCAGCACGAGAAAGAGCAGAGAGGAATGAGGAAAAGTGAACATGGAGAATTATGCTAATGGCCCGGGATATCGTCTCCGTGGCGTCTAGAACACTTGCGCCGTGTTGAACTTGTTCTGCCAGAAGACGATGATCAAGGTTACGACGTACATTCCTGCTGCGATCCAGCATTGCACAGCCTTCTCCTGGTACTTATCCTCGACCGTTCTGCAAAATTCGGCTTATGCAAGTGAGGCTAAGATGACAACATACTGCTTAGTAAGTGTCTCGTTCTCGGTGAAATGTAGGTCCGGAAAGAGTGTCACAGCGTTTATGTAGAAGAATACGCCGAGCAGTCCGAGGAAGACGATGCCCCATACGGACATGACCATGCTAAACACCCAGGGTAGCAAACTTATTCAGAACAGCGAAACCTACCAGAAGGCTGACAGCTTCGGACCGCATAGTGGGCAGAGTTTCCTCATGCTGACGATGAGTAACGAGTACCTGAATGAGGCGATGAGTATTGATACATGGCTGGCTGCACGCTGGTATGCACGACACTTGCGGAAGCGCTAAGAACTGGAATAACTAAGAGCTGTTTCGGCTCTGGTTCATGCGACAGTTGACGAAGGCAGAGTTCAGAGTGTTTTGACGTGATAGCAAACATGACCGAACAAAAATCATAAGCCATGACGAACCGCCAAAGGCGATTTCCGATCTGCTATGAAGTCGAGAAAAAGCTGCCGCCCGTGGCTAATTGGCTCTTCTTCGCACGTGGCAAAGAAAACGGACTTCTTGTCGCACTAATGGCAGTATAGTTGGGTCGACCTAGGGTCTAGTTGCGTCTAGTGCTGAGCGTAAGTCTAAGACCGAAAATCACGTGAAGCAGAACGCCAGGAATAGTCGATTGGTTTTTGGATTTCACTCAATGACTGCGGATCGTTAACGTTTACCTGACGCAGCGAGCAACGTTTACAGCCGTAGCGTTTCTTTCAGAGGCACTAGCTTTACGTGAAAACTGTCGAGTACTCATTGTTGACCCACGCTAACTTTATGCGTCTTTTAGCATCATGTCGACCTGGCTTCCGCTCGTCATAGTAACTGCATTCTGGTTACTCATCGGCGCGGGCGGCCCTTTCCTCATTCCCAGTGGACCAAATCGAGGTAAATGACGTCCCATTATCTAAGGCTGTGCTAAGCAAAGCTAACTTTCGATAAATGCGGACTCACTTCTTTTAGGTATCATCCAAACGATGATCGTTCTAACAGCGGTCTGTTGCTACATGTTCTGGATAATCGTCTACCTGCACCAGCTGAATCCGCTCATCGGCCCGCAGATCCCGGTCAAGACCATCATGTGGATTCACGAGCAATGGGGAGATTCACCGAACATGCACAAGACATAATTACACCACGACGACGACTCGGACAGACTTCTACCGATTTCTTCTGGCACTTGCTCTCTACCAGTGTTTCGTAAAAGGAATATCTCATGCACTCCACTTTTAGCTTCCCTTTAAGCTGAGCTTTTCCGTACTTAGCAGTTATATCGTGACTGTGTCTTTGAGTGTAAAAGTCGACTATGCAGTCAAGAAATAAACGGTAGTTCTGAACTCGCCCTATCCGTGTGTCTAGGCTACAAGCGAAACGAGTGGCCACTTCCCGTGAGTAGTTGGCTAGGGTACACTACTTATGTGAAGTGGGCTTATACTAGTTAACTTGTTCCACGTACCGGTGATTCAATAAATGTCTTCTACTTGGCAAGCTTGTAGACAATTCCTTTCTTTTGTAACTGACGTCACGTCTGCGCATCGCGCAGGCAGCTTCGCTATTGGGATTGCCAACTGTAGTCATTTTGTGGTCTAGTTTGCCTTCCTCTCGTCAGTGGCTTTTCTTTTGACAACGTTCTCCCTTTGAGTCCTATGTCGATCCCCACTTGCGAGCCCGTACCACGTGCTTCGGTTACGTTATGCCGTGCATCCAGATCGAACGATTTCACATTTGAATTCTTTGGTGACTGCATGCTTCTGTATGCAATACCGCCTGGCACGCATGACTGAACGCATGCATGCCTACAGCACCGCTGCCCTAAAAACCGAACTGTGCCCTTGTAGCCGTTTGGTAAGCTTTACTTGGAGTCAACCGGAAATAATCGAAGTCTAATCTACCCTGAAGTCTTCCGACAAGAGCACTTTCAGTGTGGTGTGAGCCTCAGATCCGAAACTTTGGGCACAGAACACCAGCGCTTTTAAGGATATAGTGATTGGCGCTAAAAAGAACGCTACTGTGAACATGCTGTGCAGGTACAGCGGCAAATTCTGCTGGCAGTAACCAACCGCAAATTCAATAGCTTTTGATGAAGTGGTTCCAGTTTAAAGAGAACCGGGTTGTTGTTGTCGATGTTGAGCGTTGCTAAAGCCAACTATTACCAGAACGACTCTCCTGCTTCCTTATTGCTAGGCGTAGGCCAAGTGCCACTCGTGAAGTCTGAATTGAGTACTTGAACAGAGCTTTTATTGGAAGATTCTAGTGAACACTCTCAGTGCACTAGAATGCATTGTCCGGTCCATGCACCTGGACCCACGCATTTTTGATGAGATTTAAACGGACTTCCTTGGCATCTCCTCTAGGTTGGTCCAGTCTGCTTAGCTAAGACTGCCGGTAAATCTGGTTGCTGTACGGTGTGCACGGATCTAGCCGGAAACGGAACTGCTTGTTTTGGGCTGAACTTTTTGTCCACCCAAAAAAGCTTAGTTTTTGAGAATGCCTTTTTTTAGTCGACAGCTTGCATAAAGAGTATTCGTGGAACTTGTCGAAACGTTCGCAGCAATGAAAGAGAATGGCCGCCCGCAGCGCAATTTTGTCTACGATTTGTGTAGACGCATTTTTGGGGTTGGCGGCACAATGTGGCATTCAGGCCTTTGGGCCGCGGGACTAGTGCCCCCGACACGTTCCGTGCTGACCGCAGCGCGCCGCTGTTGGTCATTTCATTCGGAAGAACTTTTCTTCCGAAAGGGAATCGGGAATTCCATTGAATTCCATTAGAGGCGTCCCCGTGTCGCTGGCCCTGCCACCAACACTGGCGGCGCGTGGAACAATTAGCCATGAAATAGCGCCTTAGGGAACGTGTCGCCCCTTGCCCTGGGACGTGAGGGTCGTCTTCTCTAAAGCGCCTTGCTGGACCTGTCACGCAAAACATCTGTCGCCTCAAAGTCCCCTTTTTCATAAGGTGAAAATGCTAACGTATGTATTCGGTGAATACGTTGCTGCTTGAAAACATGTTTGGACACGCTTAATTTCAGGGCAAGCTTGTTGCAGCATTGGTAGCAATCTGCTACCGCGACCTTAACCAACTTCCCTGTCGAAACCTTCTTCGTCGAGGCGCAGTCATTAGACGTGTCACTACGTTCCCGCAGCGATGTTCAAGTACAGTCACTTCGACAGGCAGGCTAGAGCCGTAAGTTTAACAAAATTCGCTGAGTAATTGTTTTCACGAAATCAACTAGATTTGACATGCTGACTTTATTGCCTAAGAGGCTTCATAAATTGTCCACATTAGTTTGCTAGCGGACCGGTATAGCCAATGAAAGTAGGCAAGTAAGGCACTGTGGGTCACCATGATCAGTAATGTCCGCGCCGCTTGCTTGACTCTTGGACGATGTGTAGCAGGGACGGGAAAGCCTCGCGCACCGTTTGAACCAAGCCGAACGATAGGAGTAGCTGGCGCATTTCGTTGTCAGCGTCGTCCTGCCATTCTACGCGTATCGAGTTCTCGTCGCACAGCGATCCTTGTGGAGTTACCTGAGCTCAGTAGTGTTGCGTTGAGTCTCTAGTGAGAATACTTACCTGGCCTATTCGTACGCCTTCGCGCTCGAAACTCCACCATTCGGGGGCGAATGTCATGCCGCAGGTGGACAGCAAATGCCGCCAGAAGTTAGAGTGTGAGTTGACTGTGCACTTGTGCGATTCATCCATGCTGCCGACGACGTTCCAGCATCCGTGTTTTTGTGTGTCGACAAATTCGAACACTTTGATGCCTAAAGATGGGCTTCATTGCTGGGATTTGTGCTACGCCTACCAGATAGTGGATGCCGAATCTTAGCGGTGGTGGCGTGCTCAACTCCTGAGTCCGGGTCGGTCAGCGCAATGCTGAGAACCCGTTTCGCTCCGTCCAGAAGCACGACCTCCTGAAAGCGATCCTTGTCTTACGCGAAAGGTATAATAAGGACAGACTTCCGCGTAAAACTGCGCCTTGAGGACGGTTTGATCTGAGGTCTCGTCGAAAATGTCGAACTCGATTGGATCGAATCGCACTGCATTGTGAAGGACGTATTCCTTCAGCGCATTTTGCAGCTAAACGATATAGCGTCAGTAACTTCCATCTTTGCGTTCATGTGACTCGGTTGACCGACATGGCATACGCCGGTGATTTACGGCTATGGTTACCTGCTTTATATCCGATATCCGTATGGTCAGGCGCGCAAACTTCTGCAACACAGGCGTTGTCTCGAGCTTTGTTAGTTGTGGTGCGATAACGGTCGAGAATCTTCGTGCGGTTCGAGTCAGCTGCGCCGACACAGACGCTTTGCGCATCGTCTTCCGGACCAGCGAGCGTAGACGTGATCTTGCAATGGTTGTAGCAGAAATGCAGACGGATGAAGATCTCAATTTCAGTAGTCGCTCAGAGCAGACAGTGAATTGATACTTAAATTATAAGTAATCACGTTAACGTGTATGGAAGCAAGCGCAAACAGAAGCCAATGTTATGTGTGAGCTCCTCGACGCGCAACTAAAATGCGTTCATTCTGCCGGGACACCGCAAAAGATGCACGCGGCTAACTGAGGCACAACGCAATGGAGTGCTTGATTTGCTTTGCTTCTTCCATGCTTGGCCTTCAAAATAATGTTGTAGTTGGTTGTGCTCAGTCCCCGTCCTCATGTCTCAAGTTTAACGCATTATTTCCGTTTCCTGCGGTCCACGTAAAAAAGACATGCGAAAAGATGTGAGGTCCCGGACCGGGGTTGTACATGATCGTCACGTTTGGCCTCGAACGAGAACAGCGTGAACCCAAAGGCCCTTGTTGCCTTGTTTGAGAGCCAATTTTCTATACTGCAAGTATTTCGGACTAATCGGGACATTAAAATGCCGCGTGGTAGGATGCTAACAATACACTCCTAAGAGGTGATTTTAAGGTGACGATTAGGTAATCCGTCTCAAAGTTTCACTACGCAAGGAGAAATGACGGCAAGGCCGACAAGTGCACTTAGGCAAACCGTCCCGTTGGGGTTTACAGGAACGTAAACCTAACAAACGGACGCATTCTATACGCGAGAATAGTTCAAACAAAGTCGACAGATCTCGGGGACGGCCTTCCTTGGTCGATGGGCTTGTGCTACGAATACAATCAATCCATGGCCCAATACGCGGTCCCGAAAGCGATGTAAGCCGACGGTCGACCCGTGGCGCATGGATTAGCCCTCCCCCAAATGCGTTTGGAACGACGTCATATCGATAGCAAAGATAAGCGCTTCACGTAGCGCTTTACGTGTTGAGCTAATGTTGGACGGAAGCGATGGAAAATGAGCGCGCACAACGGACATGATTGAATCAAATTTAGCCATATCGAGTTCCGAATGCTGATGTCATTCAGCGTTGTAACACACGATTAGGAGACTTAGCTCCACTGACGGCTAAAGTGAATTATCGCGAAGACGTCCTTTCTGTAGTGGACCTATAATGTGGAAGTGCTCTGGAGCCAAAAGGCCATAAATAGCGGGACAACTGTTTTAAATTTATACTGTGCTAAGGCGTCATATCAATGCAAAATGGTAACCGCTAAGTGAGAAATGCGTTCTAATGCCGCACCGACGTTACCGTTCGAGACTTGATACTTGTAGACCTCAACCTTGCCTCGTAAGACCTACGTCACCACGAGGTCACGAAGTTGCCAGCCGAACGTCAAGGTGAAGCCTTCCGCGTCGATCAGTATGCACAACTTCATGGTATGACATTCGTTTTTTGATTGATCCCTATCCTGTTTTTTAGGAAGCGCAAAGACAAAAGGCCCTGCTCAGTTCTTGCTACTACTCGTCGACCTATGGGCTCGACGAGCGCTACTACATGCCTCTCATGGTGAGTATGTCGCGTGCACGGCCTTCTCGACTCTTCACGGTGATCTCGAGCAATACTATGGCGCGCAGCTTGGGTTTATTTGCATATTGTAATTGCGGAACCTACTAGCGGCTTGCGGTCTCGGTAATTCATCACACGCGGTATTCCGACTGCCGCCCTTCTGTCTCTGTCCGCGGACCGCGATCTCCAAGGGGTGTGAGGGCGCAGTTTCCGAAGGTCACGTGGTTCCCGGCGCCTATGCTTTGTCATATCGCTGCGATGGGTTTAGCGCGAATGTGACAATGACCTCTACTCCGAATTAGAGAGTTCCAAAGAGGCATCCTACCTAATTGCATAAAGTGTCAGATGTGGCGCGGCACGTGATTTTCTCCTGTGGTTTATTACGGACTGCTTCCGCTGCTTAGTCGTCGTTTACCCGACTGATCTAATTAGTTAGCTGCTTGCGCAAGAGCCCTAATCGTAATGGAATGCAGTCGTGTCCGCAACGTGCGCCAACAGCCATGAATACCTATAGTCGAGAGAATGCTCATGAGAATCGGGTGCCGTGAATTTTTGTCCTTCCACTGCCCACCCCGCTGGCTACGCCCTTCAACACTTGTACCTGGCTGGCTTGGTTTGCTCAGTCGATTGCTCGCTGGAGATTTACAGGCGTGCGCAAATCTCTTCTCCGCGTATCTTCTCTAAGCCACACCTAAGACGTTCCTTTTGTACACAAACGAAGCAGAACGTGGGGCAGCGAGATTCGATCCGCTCATACAATGATCGCAGCCTGCGATCGTGCTTCTCGATTTCTCATTTACCTGATGCATTCATACCGTGGGCCTTCCGCACGTCTTTCTTTACTCCTATTGAGTCATCTTTGTCCGTTCCTGCCTAACAGTCTAATTCTTCTGCATTAAGGATCTTCCACATATTCCTCGATAAAATGCGGTTCTTTTCGATTTTAAAAAGGGCACAGAACATCAAGTCATTATGGGGACCCTTTTTCCATCGAAGACTGTTTGCGTTCAAGCGTCCGTGCCAAGGATGTTTTCGCAGGACGTGTTGTCGCTGGCCCTTTGTATCTGCTTTCAGAGTAAACATAACGGCGCTAGAGAGACAACCGTCCTTGCAACCTGAGAGTGGAAGAAACACTCCTTAGTTCCTCACCAGGTCATGCGCCTGTCCGTTCGTAGTCGAAGTGTGACTCTCTGTACAAGGACGATATGCGCGTCATTTCTGTCATGCCCATTTTCGCAACTTTCTTTTACCTAAGACGTTTGCAATTGACTCCATGATTCAGCTGCGACTGCGGTTCTTGGCTGCAAACGTGGCCAGCGGATAATAAGCACTAGCTTCTCTGCCACTTGGGACATTCAGCTGAGTGTCACAAGTGACAGTCTTCGCGCAGTCGCTTCGGTTGTTCGATTGCAGCCACACCCAAAACCAGTTGCGCTGCCGAGTTGACCGCGCTTTCTTTCTCATGGCAACAATCCTAGGCGATCTCTTCACTGCTGTCGATCCCTTGAAGCTAAAGTTAGATGATGTAGAAAATGTTTAATGCTATTCCAACCAAACGTTTTAGACTAAGACGCATAGATTTCTCCGCAGAAATAAGCTTAGACGCTCTTTGTAAGCTTCCAGACTAATTGAGGGCATCGCCCGTTGGTTTTTCTACACATGTCGTCTGTTTTTCCCCATGGGAAAATGTGCTCGCTTCTCCATATGTCATTTGCGCTGAACCTTATTTTATGCTTGTCGTATTCTTCTGACGGCGTGCCACTGACTCACTTGTTTCTTTAGCGGTATTATCAAGTATGCCTTTAAAACATCGAGTAACGATGTGATAGATTTTCACTATCTTGCTGTTCACTACTACCTTACAACTCCTTAGGCAGACTTCTTTTAGCACGAGGCAATGATCAGTTCTGCGTACGCGGGAACCATGTGCAACGGCACACGAGAAAAGTCTCCGACTTCCGCCAGCATTCTGCAGAATTCATCGTCCATGAGCTCGCTGATAACTTCATC
This sequence comes from Aphelenchus avenae, assembly GCA_020875895.1. Lineage (NCBI taxonomy): Eukaryota > Metazoa > Nematoda > Chromadorea > Rhabditida > Aphelenchidae > Aphelenchus > Aphelenchus avenae. Next base: position 627,744 of record JNEY01000004.1, read on the forward strand.
CAGCAATGGAACAGATAAGCTACAGCTTTTCGAACAAAGTGTAAGTCCACACGGTCAACGCTTTCGCTATAAGATTTCGGTTCAGAACATGATTTGTGGCAGCGACGGTGAAGTTCTCAGTGGCAGTCTGGAGGCACTACTTCGCAAGCTGTTTCCTCGCGCGGACTACTGCCCCTCACGTCAATTTATCTTTACCCTGCTGCTCAATCTACGCGCCTTCATCTCACCTGCTGACTTGTTGCAGAAGCTCTTACAGGTAAACTCAGTCAAAAGCTGATGTTTTACCGAAGCTTGACAGCACTGCTTGTTCGAACAACACTCTAATTCCACTAACTTCCGCCGAGAAAGCCGCATCCGATTCTTCGAGAGCGTCTTCACATTATGCGACGAGGTAAGCTTATAAACTTCTTGACTATTGCATGCACGACAAAACTGTAGGACTGTCCTAAACCTAAGACCTTTAGTGGACGACAAATTTACCCTACGATTTTCGAGATGTCATCATTCGCGATCGGCTGCTCGCACTATTCGGTCTGTGTTCCGTGGATGCAACCACCAAGCGTCGTGCCGACGAGCTCATGTACACTCTACGAACGGTGGTAAGCTACCTAGCAGCATAAGGAACGTATCTGAGTTGTGGACGTTCTAATTTTACGCTCATTGGGTACACCAGACACAAATCTCAGTCGAAATCATTGGTGCTCTCCCGTCTCATGATTGACTAACTAGGGACTGTACGACTTTGTTTTAGCTGAGCCGTTTGGAGAGGTATGAGAATGCCTTAAATTGCCTTCATCGTAATGTGGAGGATCCACCCTGTCCGGCGGAGCAGCAGGTATGCACGGTAATACCTGTTCAACCATGGGAAAGCAATGCCTTTTTAGACCGGCCTAATCGAAGTCTGCGGCGAACCACTTACGGTGGCCGAGCAGTTGGCCCACATTGAGCTGGTATGCCGAGCAATTCGAAGCTCTTCAGTGTATGGTAAACTTAGGAACGCCTCAGTATGATCGGCGCAGACGAGTTCTTTCAAGCGTTCTCTAACGCTGACCTTGATAACTTAGGGCAGGTACGTTACCAGCTTTTGTTAGGCAGTTCGTCAACACAGTCTTTAGTCGATGGAGGGCACGCGTACCTCGAACATCCGCCATTACGTGGACTGGTTCAACCAGCTCACTGCGCTTGTGGCCACCGAGATACTGCGGCACTCGCGGAAGCGCTTTCGAGCGAAAACGATCGAGTTCTTCATTGACGTCGCGAAAGAATGCATCAACGTGGGCAACTTTAACTCGCTTATGGCGATCGTGGCCGGATTGTCCCTGCAACCAGTCGCTCGATTGAAGAGGACGGTAAGCATCGTGTCGGAAGAATATTTCCCGTAACTGCCTCGATTTTAGTGGTCTCGAGTGGAGAAGAGCAAACTTGAGGTCCTTCAGCACCAGTTAGATCCGTCCGGAAACTTCGTTAGCTACCGAGCCACCCTCAAAGCCGCCATATGGCGTTACGAAGGGGCTAAGAACGACACCGAGAAAGTTATCATTCCTTTCTTCGGCCTCCTGGTCAAAGACCTCTTCCTCATTTACACTCGCTGCGTGATGCCACTACCCAGCGGTCACCTCAACGTCACGGTAAGCATCTCGCAATGATGGGCTGCTTCGTGACATTCGCATAAGGAGATTTTAGATGTTCTCACAGTTTGCCGGCCATGTTATGAACGTGATCAACTGGAAAAGCCGACCATGTCCCTTTAAGCGCAACCCACATGTCTTGCAGTATTTGCTACTCGGGGCAATTTACCCCGAGAAAGGTAGGTGACTTGCGAGGCCTCCCGATGAACATGCTTGCGAACCGACTACTCTGATGTGAACGTTTTAGAGCTTCAGCGGCTGTCCTACGCTTACGAACTCCCGGATAATGCGATCGACAGGGACGAGTATAAAAAACTAATGTAGGCATAGGCAAAGATGATCGTTGGTGGACGTAATAAAACGTTTTAGAGAGGCTGCCGCAAAGTGATCCGACAACGACTGACATGGAGCGCGTCCATTAGCTTTCTCTTAGGCAGTTCTTGTGCAATTTACCGATTCATCAGAAATGAATTACTAACTCTTCTGCTGAACGAATGACAACAGCGTTGCATAGTGTTTCCGCGTAGGTGGCTCTAGACCGAAAACATACTATGTTTTGGTCATTACCTAAGAGCGAGCACTGCCGATACGCACAAGGCGGAAAGAATAAGAAAATAAGCTGACAGCATGCTTACGAACCAGACTTTGGGTTTCACATCTTAGTTGATGAAATATTAAGAAGCCCGCGTCTCTTCTACCCACAACCAGCGAACCGCTAACTTATGCGAGTGTTGCTCCTCGCCTTTCATTTCTTCGCGGTCTTCAACGCAAAGTGGCTTAATTATTAAAATTCGTAGGTCCCTTCTTTCAAGCGTTTCTTTTTTCCGGGTCAAAAATATTATTAAGATGCAAGGCGTTTTAGTTTGCGGATTATGGTATGCCTTATGATCTTGAACTGCTTTGTGACTCCTCACGTCCAGAAATTGCATAATTTCACGGGGCACATTTTGTTTTGAGGTTCCGGAACAAAGTCCCCATTTATACTGCCATTCCTTTTAAGCGCTTTGTGAGGGGAGCGCCGCTATGGGTGCTTACTTGTACTATGCAGGTACATTTTTATTCTTGAACAGACGTTAGTTCAGTTTTTGTTGTAATTTTT
>JNEY01000004.1:631506-654619 GCA_020875895.1 Aphelenchus avenae
CTTGAACACGAACGTCACTTGTGACCTGCTTGCAAACGATACCAAAATCCAGCTGGTCGGCAAGGGGTCAAACTTTCATAGGCGCACAAGCCCCTTAACGCATGGGGATGGACACTGCCGGTTTTTTTGGTTTCGTGTGAAAGTTTCAAGTGCTTTCACCAGCGGCATCGCCGGCAAAAGAGTTGCAAGCTAATAACCCAGGCTGGGTCTCCTAGCTGTATGAAATTCTTTCTTCTTTTGTATTGTCATCTCATGGGGTCGAAAACAAAACTTGCAACCATTGTGCAGGTAATGTCCACCAAAACAACATTAGGTAGCACTCTTGTAGGGTTCCGAGAACAGTTTACATCCCAAACTGCCATCGATTACCTACGTCGACGCTCTAGGGACCAGCTTGTTTATGGCTAACTCAGGCGAACTAATGGCCTGAAGCGGCAATATTCATTTTGCGAATGACGTCTATCTTTTTCGTGTCGACGAGTGGGAGGTGTGCAAGCTGGCGAATCGGATGTAAACGCACCTCATGAGGCTTATAATTTACTCACCTTTGGCCCGGGAGCGCCGATGCCGCACCGCTCTCCATGGCGCTTTTACCAAATTGCAGCGCGCCTTGATTCACGAGGGCCTGCCGTAGACAACCATTTCCGAGGTTTATGCCCAAAGTCCATTATATCGACCCAGTGTAAGCTTGAGATAGCAGGCGTATCATTGTTGATGGCTAGTCGCAGTGTAACAGGTTAGTACCGAGAAACAACGAGAGATGGCTAATTCGTCTTTAGCTTTTCATTGCTCTCGGTATTGCATCAGTAATCTCCACGAATTCAGCTCTCATTATCGGTCTGGATCGTCATGGGGCTTGCACAAAAGTGGCTCGTTGGGTCGGCTAGGCTTTCGAGCTCTAGTGGGCCTACGACTGTCACGTTAGTAAGGAATCAGTGCTTTTTGTATCTCGCCTATTCTAGTTCCTAAAGCTGTCATGGCTGTATCAAAGGGAGGATTTAGCTCCTCGATATGGCAAAAAGTCAGTCATAGTCAGGATAAACCCTAAGATGGGCAAAGAATAACCTAATTACTTCAATATTTTCGGAAGATTCCTTACCCTCAATTTTTTACGTAGCCGTACTTAATCCTCGTTCGTCGTCGCCTCAAGGATCTATGCGTCTTTGATAATTCACTGTTAAGTACAGGTGATTAGGCAGCTACGGGCCTTCTGTGCAGTCTGGACGTTATCACTTATGCCGAAGGCGCGCAATTGGATGGATCCCAATCATGAATTTAACTAGCTTACTTTACGTGTGTATATATTCATCCTGTTGACATGCTGTTAGCCTTGGATTCAACATTCAAGGAGAATGTTTAGGCCTGGCATGTGCAATGTACCCGAGAAGGCACTAGTCAACGCCAGGTTCTGGCTCGTTGCTGCCATCGGCGGTAGCGTCGCACTATTTGGTGTCGTAGCCAACGGCATGCTTGCCAAGCTCTTCGTAACTAATTCACACTACAGACACTCGCCGTTCTTCTTTCTCGGCTTCGTCGCCGTGTTCGACACGCTCCTCGACCTCGTTTACATCCTCTTGCTGGTAACCTTCTTTTGAAGATATGTGAAGCTTGGCTGACTGAGCGTATTTTTTCTTCTAATCCCCATTGTGCACCGGAAAACTGAACTACACATGCAGATAATCGTCGCTTTAACAACTTCACATGATATCAGCAACATGCTCACAATACTTGGCGCATAGGAGTAGTTTGGCATGCATGTTTGAGGTTCCTGTCGCCAGCCTAAACCCAGTTTGTGCAGGAAGTGACTAGGATAAGAGGAGAACATCAGATGTCCATGATTTACGCATCATTTGTAGACTACGCCGATCGTTGCCGAATACACGGAGTCGTATCAGCTCTACGTCGTTTGGATGACCCATGGTATGTTCTGCAAGCCGTACCTCCGTAGTTGGAACTGGAACCAAGTTGCAGCAAAACCTTTGTATTTTCTTGGACAATGCTTCAAGATATCGTCCGTCTTCTGCCTTATCGTTGCCAGTTTCGAGCGCTACATGATGACTCGTCATTGGACCTTCAGTGGTTTCGAGTACCGCACACGATGGATCATTCTCTTCAGCGCAATTACCCTTGGTATTATTATCAAGGTTCTAACGGCAGTTGTAAGTGATACTTCCTCTATTTCAGGTCAGGAAAGAAAGTAAATTGGCTAACCATATTTTAGAACATCGTAGTGATCATGAGAACCGACTGCATAGACCGGTTCAGTCGATACACCATTGGGCAGTTGACTAAGCGAAGCTGGTTCGGCAACTTTCTCAACATGCTTACCATATTCCTACCGTTCTTCACTTTGGTCTTCTTTAACGGTGGCATCGTCCTTGATGCTAAAGAAGCAGAATGTGCAGGTAAGAAGTGTTCTTTGTACGTAGCAATAGTTATCTATGACCTTTGCAGCAATTGCGCAGTCTACTCACGGAACTGACTCTTGGCCGGGATATTTCCAAACTGCGAAGAAGGAACTTAAAAATCGCCACGGTGAGAAAGACTACCTATTCGCGAATGCCTACTCTTTTACTTTAGAACACGCTCTTAGTTATAATCTCCGCCTACCTCATATCAAACTCTTTCAATCTGTTCCTGTCACTCTTCGAATATCTGTATCCAGGTAAGCTTCTTCTGTCTCGTCGGACCTTACGATAGCACAGATCGTGGTATCATGAGCCCAAGTCATTTCAGGCGTGCTGCAACAACAGTGGCCGTACGCGTACAGATTGGGGTCCGATGGTGCATCGATGCTCACCATATTCGGAAACGCACTACGCTGCCCAGCGCATTTTATTTCGAACAAAGAAATCCGCACTCAGTTCAGAGTTATGCTGTTAGGTCAACCAAAAAAGAAGGTAATCAATTTTTGGGATGTGGAAGTTCGGACAAACGTGTGCTTCAGCCGCCTCCCACGTTGGCTGCTATGCGGCGAAAGTCGGAGCGTATCGACAATCCCTGGCTCAGCGTACTCACGACGGCTCGTGACAATACGGAGGACGACGGCGACGTAGAGAGCGAGGCTACAGAATCGAAGAAGCTGGCACCAAAATCACGAGACTCGCTCAGCTTTGTGTTCAACAGAGATAACTTCAGACGCATTTCAAGCGTCGATGTCTGTTGATTTATACGAATTCTATCGTTGAAGAGTCGAATACGTGGTATAGCGCATGAAATTACCGCAGTGAAGTCGCGTATCGTCCGTTGGTCTTATTCTACACAAGGACAGGAAGCATATAAAACTCGCGGAACTACGTCATATGAAACTGGATAATGCTATGAAACGTAAGTGCGTCCGCCAACATAGCTGCGTTCTCTGAGCGGTCGACTCGAACGTCGTAGAGGAAGAGGCGATCTTCGGCATGGATAGGGAACTTCACCATCGGAACTGCCCGAATCGACACGCTCGTAAATGTGTTCCGCGTAATCGTTTGGCACGGTCGCGAATTGTACTGCATCAGTGCGTTGCAAGTCGGTAGTCTTCGGCTTCTTGAGGATAGGTTTGAGTGGCTTGCGTTCGTGGCTGTCCAAGCATGGCACAGGAGAAGAGGCTCGGCCTGAGGACACCGACCTTCGTTTGCTTCTGGGGTCCGTCTTTCTAGACGCAGGACATATGCGCTCCGTGTTGTCGAACACGAACTTCTTCGTCATGCGAGGATCGATTACGCATCTTTTGGGGTCCTTAGCCGACGACTCGTCTAAATTGTCTGGGAAGCACCAGATAGAACTGATCGCATGTGCCAGGTGCCTGCCTGCCCTTTCCGGCTAATGAACATCAGCATACCTGGTTGCTCAAATGTTGCGGTCGATATCTTTGGCCGCTCACTCCTAACAGTAGAGGATCGACGCAATTTCACATAGCGTGGCTGCCTCGTTTCCGATCGGGATCGTTCCGTTGACGCACCAAACGAGCGACTCCTCGAAATATTAGCGGGCTTATGCGCTTCGCGCGCCCTTTTATGCGCCGCTTCTCTCAGTTCATGCTGCAGTTGTGCAACATTCCTTCGGTTCGCACATTCTATGTTCTCCTTGTTTCTTTCAACGGCAGGCGACTTAGCTCTGCTGTACGGCCCTCGCTGGTCGAGCATGCTACCAAAACTTTGGTTAAAAAGTAGTTGGCGCTCGATATTCGTTGAAGGGTCTGGTAGCGCTGCTCGCCCGCTAAACTCAGCATAACGCAGGGGTTAAAAACTAATTGTCGAACACGATTAAACTAACTTCCTCATTTTCTCCCGCAAAATGCCGGTTTGTGAAGGGGTCCTTGACAAGTGAAATTGGGACACAACGGTAATGTCGGCTTCGTTCGCAGGTGCCTTGTAGTGAGGAATGTGCTCGGCGCTGCTAGAACCATTGGCCATAGGTGTTTCGTCGTAACGACGTCGGTGCTGGGTCACTCTACGTTCGATCAAAGGAGAGCGCATCGGTAATAGGTAACCTCCGTCTCTGTTGTGGAATGTGCTCTACAATGGACAGACACTTTTAGCCTTAATTTTAGAGCTACAGGAACGTACACTTCGATCGTCGGTCCTCGCCTTGCCAACTGCGTGTGAGCCAAACAGTTCATCTTGCCTTACTTCGGGTACTGACGAAATGTACCAAGGGGATAGATTCCCGTCACGAGAACGATCTCGACTCTTCGGTGCATAACGCGTATGGCGTTGACTAGAGGAATAGTAGGATCCGCTCGATGAGCTGCTGTAGCCGGTGCTATCGGAGTACATGGCCGCGTCACGAACACCACTCTTCCCGTACTTCTAAATTCCCGTGGTCTCGCAATTAGTCGCCCTGTTTGTCCATTCGTAGGACCGGTAGCGGCGTTAGCACAAAAACGCGATCGGGAAGGATTAAGCCGTTTGACGGGAATAAACGTAACAGTGGGATCGTCGAGTGGCTTCGATATCCGATCAGCGACGTGCAGGAACATTAGCATAGATGGCTCATCAACAGTTACCAAGAAACCCCATTAACTATGGCTTGGAAAGCACAAGAAGACAAATCGCGCCTGGTCATATCCCATCACTGGTGAGGGTGCGCTCGTAGCAAAGAAGCAACCGAATTATACGTTGCGTGAGGCCTGATCCACAGCCATAATCGAATTATGTTGCTGCGTCGAGGACATTACTACGTGCTAGCCGGAAAGAAGGTGCCCAAGCTTGACTTACCCGCGTCAAAATTGTATCAAACGTGTTCCAACGTCCTCGTCGAACTCAAAGCTCAACCCTCATCGAAGGTTGAGCTTTGACGTGCAAGGTATGAACTTTGAACAAACTGCAACGCCGGGAGTAATTGTTCGGCATGTATCAGGAAGCTAGTGCATCCTCCATAGAAGCTAGAAAACCGATCTCCGAGGTTGGTCGGACGCAAAGGACTCAACACCTTCGGTTCTCAGCCTGGTCAGCAAATGAAAGAGGTCCCCTGACCAACGTTAAAATGGCACACAGTGAGGACAAAACTGAAAATAAGCAGGCCTTTGAATGGTCACATAGAAATTTTCGGGTGGCTATTGGTATTCTCTAGAACTAGGCCCGGTGACTGCGACGCCAGGGGCTGGATGCGCAATACACGTTGTGAGCGACGACTCATCCGGGGACCGAACATCCCGATCGCGAGAGACAAGCGCTAGCATGTGTGACCGGTTATGAACTTCCTGACGCTAGAGGGAAGATCGAGCACCCGAAGTCGTCATGGATGAGTAGCTAGCTATAGCACTTCATCGTGCAATAGGATTATGCATTCCATCGCGAAGCAAGTAGGCGGGTGCACTGCACTTAATCTCTTTCCTGGCTACGACGAATTTGTGTCAATTCACAGCACTGAGAGACTTATTTATGAATAACGCTTTGCTTTACACCCGTAAGAGTGACAAACAGTTAAGCCAGTCATCAATGCACTAGTCGTTTTGCGCTTTCCTCGCGGCAGGGGTGCAGCTTCTGTGCGTACGGAAAATGGAGCGGCTGATTCCCTTGACAAACGCGGGCGACGCGGGGAACGGCCGTCTAGGATGCATGGGTGTTGCGCCTAACGACGTTGCCACAGGTTCCGGCGATAGACCATCGGATACGTTCGGTGAATTCGTGAATGAAGCAGCGTGGGTGGACTGGTGAGCCTGCTCCTGCGCATCCATGCTAGGGCTGTTGAGCAATCGTTTAGATGAACTCTGTTTTCCTTTCGGAAGGCTCCTTGATTCTCGCTAAATTAGTGAAGAGAACGAACTGCAGTCATGTGTCTGAAGATACCTTGTAAGCCTCGCGCCGCCAATGCTCACTCTTTGCAGTTTCCACCTTCACCCAGTGAGGGACGTCGGGTATGGCGAGGTCTACGAGCGCTGAAAACATATGTTCCCGATGCCTGATAGTATTCGGAACCCTACCCTTAGCGCCAAGGATAGCATGCTCCAGGAACACTACGAATAGAACCTGAATGGCTCGATCAAGCAGGTATAAACATGCAACTTGAGCACCTGTCCACCGAAGGAAAGATCCGGCCATATTCGCTGCATCAGGCCACTCTGCCCTATCAAAGCACAATTTACAATGACACCGGCGATGCCCATCAGCTAAAACAGGCTGCTCACGATAACAATAGCAAGCATGGACACTTTCTTTCTCCAAAGTGGCGAAACTACTTACCTCCATGGCTCGTTGCCATGCGCCAATATCTTTCACTTGTCGGCCGAAAGGACGCTGAACCGCATTACACAGCTTGAAGGCATCGACGCGAATCTCGAATAGGTTGTTGACGAGAGCGCAGAAGGCAGCAAGCGGAAACGCTGGCGAGAAGAGGAGTACGTATCCGAACTGAATGAACATCTCCAGGTAATCGTCCAGCGGTCGAGGGTACACTGTCATCAGACTCTGAAGCTCCGCCTCGGTCAGCTCAAAGTCTAAACAGGCTGAGTACGGCCTGCTAGCGCCTATCGTATTACTTTTTGACGGACGGAATTCGGGCAGTGGCAGCCGGCAGGACTTATAGGTCGGTGAGGCTGGCGACCTCATGTTCTAAGCAAGGAGTATGGCTAATTCGAAGAAGGACATGGGCATGCCTTAATGACTTGAAGATCAGGTGCTAATGTGGAGCTCCGAAGTCGTTGTGACATCCAGCGGCCTCTTTCGAGACCAGCCGTATCACGTTTGCTGTCCGACAGAAGACGAAGTCGGAGGCCATCATGATCCGAGGAGGACGTGCCATTTGCGATGAGCAATGACGGACGAACTGGATGCTCTGCGTTGGAGTCGGTCAACAATGGCGGATGAATCTGTGACTCGGTGTCGCGTCTTTTGCGTGCTTCCTCCGCATGCCTCCGGAGTGACTGTTCGCTCATTGATCTCGTCATTTTGTACGCAAGCCGAGCCAACCTCAGCTTCTCCCTGACGTAGGGCAAGGCGATCTCCACAAAGTTTTGCGTGAGTTGTCGAGTGATAAGAAGGGTAGCAAGTGTCTAAATCAGGCGCGTGATGCATATATATATCGCGCTTTTTAGATACCTCTTGCAAACGCTTCATGTCGTTGAGGTAGAACGCGATGTAGAATAGTGGGCCGAATGCACTCACACATTGAAAAAGCACAATCTTCGTGATCAAGAAGTTCTCGTACTCCTCATCCGTCCGATAGTTCTCTGTAGCAAATCAATAAGCTTCACAACAAGTGAAGCTTGTACCTAAGTCGTTGAAGAAAAGGGCGAGGTGTCGGTATAAATTATCTCCAGTGACGATAATCAGAGCGTAGACGACCACAGGCACGTAAGGCACCCATTTGAAGTAGAAGGACGTCTCAAAGTACCTGGAAGATATTTATGACGAAGGCACTTGCCGATTGCACTTACTCGTCGGCAAGATCCTGGAGTTGCAAAAGGCAGAACATCGTGAGAAACATCAGCAGAATGCACAGCAATGTGGCAGGATATGTTATCCCGTAACGGATCAAAGCGTGCTTCCAGGATGGGTACTGCGGTTCAAGCCGTCCTGTGACTGGATTTGGGGCCACGTAATCTCCCTAAACCAGTATTGTATCCATTTTTTCATTTCATCATCCATTTCTTACTTTGAACCCTGGCCTAGGGTCGTTTAAGAACGGATCGATCTGCAGTTCATAAGTTCCCCATTTGAACGCAAGCTCAGCTTGACGCCGCTTCCAGAGCTCGATGTACGCGGTAGACCAAACGCAGTTGAGCAGCGCAAATACGACGAAGCATATGTCGGCTACTAGCTGCAAGTAACATGGTAGGCATCGGAATAAGGTAGACTTCAACAAGTTGTTATCTTTTTACAAGCTGAGCATGCATTTCTCCACACTTGAAGTATCCCCTGATTAGCGTTTAGTAAACTGTATTTAAATTCTATCGCAGGTAACAATCCTCGAAGCCCACTCCCACTGTGGGGGCACACCACGTCAATTCGAGCCCTTTTGCCCGTCCTCACAGCGGTTATTTATAGTGATTATCCTGATAGAGTGGCTTACCGAACCATGACCCTCCTCCACTGAATCATTGGCTTCGTGTTTGAACTTGAACCCGCCAAAGAAGAACATGAGCATCCCTGAAATGCAGAGTTCTTTCCAATTTCTGCATTTAAAGCTTGCCGACAATAGCTGGCGCCCATAGAGCCGTTGTCAGGTGCCCCAGCCAAGCAAAGTATATTCCAATGTCAATGCCAAAGTACTCCTTGATTTCGTCGAGCGGCTGTTCGTCGAAGAATGCAAACACCTATAAAAATGACTAGTCGGAATTGACTCCATTGAACACAGTCTTTACCCATCGTTTCTGCAAATTTTTTAGGAGCAGCGTTTCATGCAGAGGAAGCAATTTGTCGATTATGCCGAGAGACCGCAGAGCTGACACTGGAAATCAGCCTTGCAGTAGCTGGTTGGTAGGCTTCAATTTGCGTTACGTACCTACCGCTCTGCCCTCGGGTATCCGAATTAAACGCTGCTCGGTTCTGGAATAGGTGAAGTGCAGACCTCCAGGAGGTGAGCGTATCATATCCATCATTTGCTTCACAATAAGAGAGCGTTCCATGCCCGAAAGAAATGTGGACCTGATCTCGATGCCAGCGAAGCTCTGAGCTTCTTCGTACACGAAGTAGCGAGCGCCTCCTCCGAAGCATGCCTTCACGGGTTTTTTGAGATGACACAGTTCAGCGCCTTTGAGCAGACTAAAGTCATTGTACGGTGGAGCGAAGGGGAATGCAGGTACCTAACGTAATCCGCGGTGATGTACAGCGCATAGCAGTTCGTAAGGCAGTGAAAGCGGACTTCGATCTTCAGCTGAGGCTCATACTTTTTGAACTGGAACCACTATGTCACATGGGTAATGCAGCAAAACCTACAATTTCCACCAGCCACGTGACGATCTCTTTTGCTAGCTCTTCCTCGTCTTGGGCCTGCAGCGAAAGAAGCACGTCACAGTAAGGGGAGCTAGACGCGTTACGCCATAGGTCTGACGATAACGCGAATCGGTGTCCTTAACGTGAAGCATAGTTACAACCACTACAAGCAGTGACTGACCTTCTGCGATGCCATCATGAATAATGTCTCCAAGTCTCTGCTGCAGCATGCGGAAGCGCCTAAAAGATAGTGGTTTTGTTTCACGCGAAGTAATGGGATCAGCAAAACAGCTGTGGCGGAAGCTTGAAGGGGAAACGCAAAAGAGGAAGCAGTCACATGTGAAGGAGGAATGACTATCGAAAACCATAACGCATGCATATTATTCTGTTACACGTGAGAAAAATTGCTCCCGATCGGCAAGCAAAAAAGGTTCCGGAAAGGCTGGAACACTCGCTTATTCATTCACTAGGTGCCTCATTTTCAGCCTCACACTCTTGCATTCACTCTTGAGCCCTAATTGCACACTTATGGATCAATACGGACTCTCGCCTGCGAATGCCCCAGCCAGCCAGCTGCCAGTCTGCGCGCTAGTGTTGCCATATTTAGGCAGTCTTGATTCAAATCGTAGTCGCTCTGTAGGTTCGGCTTGCCTCATAGCGCGACTGAAGCAGCTCGTTCTCATGAGCCCAAAGAAGAAGGGTACTACTGAGCTAAGAAGGTAGAAAAACATACTACTTCATCAATTTATATTCATTCACAAAAGGTGGACCAGTCATAGGCTGACGAAGAAGCGTGGAAATAACCATTCGCGTCACGTCCTGTAACCTTAAACGACATCTGTGTCGTGTAGGTATCACTATATTGGGTGGGGGGGGGGGAGTTGTTTCCATATCGGTAAGAGCCCAAAGAAGAAGGGTACTATTGAGCTAAGCTCGTTGGCTCGTAATGGACCATCCCTCGATTCAATTTTTGGACTTTTGGCCTAGAAATTTTCTTGCTTAGTTTGCAAAATGGCTTGCCCATACTTGCGCCCATTTCTTCGAGCATAGATGCGCAATGCGGGTTGCGTGGGAGGCTACCTAAGGCGATAGCATGCGTGTCCAATTAAGCAGGATTCTTGAGCTCACCGTCTAAGTCAGACCTAGCGCCGTTTGAATCGCACTGGTAAGCGGCATTCATTGCAAAAACTATTCGGAGGAACAATGGCCCACTCCGAAGTACAGAACGTCGTATCGGCCTTGAGGGTCCGTCATGGACAAGCAGCTGTTACCCTGCCACTTCCGCCTCCACGCGGACGCGGTTTCACGCCTTGAAGAACAAGAGCAAACAACAATGCGGATGACGTAGGGAAGTAAGGTCATGCACGCTACCTTGAACTTGAAGCAGAAATTCGAGCAGCTCTAAAAGGTTTATTAGCGCGTAAAGGCCCAATTTAACAATCGAATCGGTGCCGTGAAGGTTATCCGGCAAGCTAGCTTAACGAGTTGCAGATGTTCTCCGCGAACAGAGGGTCATTCAAAAACACGAGTTCTTGTCGGCAGTAACGCGTCCGGATCCTGTGTCAAAATGACGGATCCACGGCCTAGTTCCCACTTGGTCCTTATCGCGCGACCCTCCGATGCCACGGAACCGAAGAGGAGTCTTGCGGAGAAGCCGGAAATCATTGCAGAACAGGTAACTAGCCGTACATATATATCTGATAGTCCTTGTGCCCGTGATGCGAAAGCCTTTCCTGGACGTTAATGCACAAAGTTACAGGATGTGGGTCACTTTAGCTTTATCCCGAAAACGATACGTTTTGTCTTCTGCCAAGTCGCATGCGCTGTCTCTGCCTCGTGATCACCATGCTCCTCATCATCAGCCTGGCCGCCGCTATTGGCAACAGCATTCAGAATGCGGGCTTCAAGTCCGTCTCCTTCTGCAAGAACGAAAGCGAAGAATTCAGCGTCCAGTTCCTGTATGTGACAGGCCCAATAACATACCCAACCCCGCAGGTTATGTAGGTGTTCGAAAGAATCGATGTTCGCCTACTACGAATGCTGCAGAAATTCGCCGTTTTCAGCACCGTGGTGCTGCGCAAAACCGAAGGTTTGGTTAGTGTAAGTAATCAGCCATGAACAACGTATGTACTCTGCCCACGGTGGGGGTTACTCTTAGGGTTAGGGTGAGTGACTATAGGGGAGGTGGTCCACTAACAGTGGATTTGCGCTACCATCCAACTCGTCAGCGTGTTTAGTGTCGCGATGTGCAGCATCTCCTTGTCATTCGTGATAACTCTGCTCTACGTGCTCTTTCATTACTTTGTCAGTTGTAAGGTTTAGCCTGTACAACCTGAATAAACGTTTGCGGTCGTACACAACACACCACCTTGTCACGCGTTCCTTGCTTCGGAGGTTTATAGTAACGACCTGCTATCAATAAGCGAATAATTAATCGAACAACGATATATTGACCAACTTTGTCTGCCATAAAGCAGCACTTCACAGCTGTTCCTCACGCATACATTCTAAAGTGCAAAAGACAGGTGGTACGGCCAAGTTTACCTGGCCTTTTTGTGCATTTCGCTGTTTCGCGAACTGACACAAAGAAAACCAGCAATTCAAAGCTAAAAAAGGTGGAAATGTAAATAAGCGGTGACCAGCCGCCATCCGGGCCATGGAGATGAGCATAACCATTGTTTCGGCGGACGCCTAATTTGTCGCTCGTGAGACGAACTTGATGAGTGGGCTCTTACCGGCTGGAGAGAAAACGCCCAGTTCAGATGCAATTTACAACAGCCCAAACATGGGGCATCCCTTCCGCCGCCGGGAGTACCGTCCAGGCGGCCTTCCGAAACCGGTAAGGCGGAAGAAGGACGATTTTGCATGTTTATTACTGATCACGACCCAAAAGTGTTCGCGCAGTTTGCCCGTTACGTGATATGCATACGTCAACTAGGCGAATGCCGTACAACTTTAGTTTTAGGTGACGCAAAATGATTTCAAATCGTGCGCATTTCGCTTGCATTATCGCATTTCTACCAGTCTTCGTGGAGTCGCTAACGTGCTACAAGTGCTCTCACACGAACTCCGACTCTGCCAAGCAGCACATTTACGACCGCGTTCGGGCATCACCGTTTATGTGTAAAGACATCGACTTTTGCGACGGTATGTGTAAGCTCAGTATGTTATTTAAGATGGATGCATTCTCACTGCCCTACACAGTCCATGAGAAATTGCCTTGGTCCCCCCTTTGGTCCTCTCCGAAAAGCCGGTACATGGGGCAGCTATTTTTAGGTCCTTGGTGCGTACAGCAGTTAGACGGCGGCAACATTTCCTTCTCGTGCGGTGACTATGCGCCGCTTGGAGAGTCCATCTGGGAAACGGGAATAGACTCACAATGCCGAGCTTTCTTCGGCTCGAACAAAATTCTTCACGATGTCTGCTACTGTCGTACCGGCGACTACTGCAACCATGCCGACATAAGAAGCGCTGGTATATGCGCATCATTAGCACTGCTATTTGGCTTACTTACATACTTTTAATGTTGGACAATCGTTTTCATGTTAGCTACGATCTCAGGTTTGCTTTTAGTATGTTTAATCGTGGTCCTTAATTTCCCGTTGCCTTCCTGGATTTTGCCTAACTGTTGGGAGAAGCCGGTATTGTCCCCACTTATGTACTTAGGCCCGTAGTTGATGGAACTTGTTGCGCGCTTAGATTTATTAACCAATAAATAACTCCAACACTTTCAATTAAGGCGTTCAATGGCCGTAACGGTAGCGTGTCGAACTAAAAGGGCGTAAAGCATTTAATACTTCGAACTTGAAAAGGACGCAAATCCTCCTTTCATGATACCGGACTTGGAAGTCTAGCGCTGTTCGAGTAGGCATTACAGGGAGAGAGGTGACGGAGTAGTGCACATCAAGACGAAAGAGATGGAGAGAGGTGAAATTATGCGCATGGGAAAACGCGGTACCAACTAGCCCTAGCGAAAGGACAGCAGGAAAGTTCAACTTGACCCGTAGTAGAGGAAATAAAGCCTACTCGAAAACTTGTGTCACATTGGGATATGATCATGGAGAGCGAAACACGGGAGCAACGAGAGACGAGGGCATCGGCACAACTTAGGCGTGACCGTTTTGGCCGTTCTGCGCGGCCATAATCTGGTCGTAGGCCTTCTTCTGGACGGTCCACGCCTTCTCGAGCTTCTTCTTCTGCGACGCGGTGATCTCCTTGCCGTCCACAGCATGCGTCGGGACGCCCTTGTCGTCGTACTGTGAGTACTTGCCCTCGTGCTCGCCTCGCTTGAACATCTCCTGGGGAGGAATGCGCTTCTGTGCGTCCTTCTCTTCCTTCTCCTTCTGCTTCTTCAGCTTTTCCTAAACATGGCGGAATCAGCATATGGCCTGTGAGTTAAGCACACGTACCGCTAACTTGGCGGCTTCGACCGCCTTCTTCTGCTCCCGCTCACGAAGCAGCGTCTCTCGGTCGACCAGCTTCACGAGCGTCTCGTTTAGGCGGTCCTCAAGCCGAACGCCGAGTTCCGGCAAGACATCGTCTCGCAACCTATCGCATTCCTAAAAGACCGCATTCAGCGTCAATTAGCAAGATGAGCCGTACGTACATCAAGAATATCGATGACTTTCTTCTCCCTCGCGATCTCCCGAATCTTCTCCCTGAACTCTGAGAGGGCCTGCAGGTAGGGCATGACAAGCTCTTCGCGGTTCTCAGCGATGTTTCCGCTAAAGTGCAAGGGTTAACTTAGAACCTGCTTCCGATTGCCTACTTTTGATCCGTCGGGAAGCCCAGCTGCTGGCTTTCCGGGATGGCGCCGAACATCTTCAACAACCAAGTGATGTACTCCGCGAGGGTCTTCAGCAAGTTGCAATTTGGAGGTTGCGACTGCTTCTCCTGAAAAAGGGATCTTAGTAGGGTCCCAAAAATTATTATCTGAAGTACATATGAACACACTCTGGTATGAATACTTTTCGATGGTCTCAGATTGGTCTTTCTGCAACATGGAAATGGGTACGTCCGTGCACCCTTCATGATTAGCATGACAATAGTCGTCATAGACCACCGAAAAGCCGAATGCTCTTACTGGGATCGAACTTGAGCGAGTGTTTTAAAGGCCTAGTAACTAACTCACTGCGCTATGCACACAACATACGTGTGCATCCTTAACGAACTAACCTTATCCATGATGTAGACATTTCCCATGGTGACGATTTCGCGGATCTTCTCCATGACCGTCCTGGTGTCGATGGAGTCGCACAGCGCTCGGTGGATTTCGCCCTTGATCTTGGAGAATTTCTGCAGAATCTCCGAATCCTGCGACTCGTATTTCTGGTAGTACTAAAATGGCCGATAAACATGCTCGCATCGGTTCCAAAAGCGTACGTCCGCATCGTCGCTGCAAGAAGCCATGTGCCGTCGGACTTTGTCCTTCACCGTCAGGAAGAATTCGTTGCAGAACTTCTCGAACGACAGAGCTCGCGACATGTTTTCCGCGCTGAAACGCGTCGTTGGTATAGTACGGGAGCTACGAAACGTCCGAATTCAAGTCTTACCTATAGTCCAACACGTCGTTCCACGTGTGCATCAGGAAGAGGAGACGCATCTGCCTTGGAGTGTAGTCCTTAAGGGCCTGCTTGATGGTGATGAAATTCTTCAGGCTCTTCGACATTTTCAGTCCGGCGATCTGCAGCGTACCGCAGTGGAGGAAGTAGTTCACCCACTGATCGCTGTCGAAGTGGGCCTCGCACTAAAGATTGCAGTAAACTAAGAGATTTCACATTCGCTCATACCTGAGCGATTTCGTTGTCGTGATGCGGGAACTTCAGATCCAGTCCTCCCGCGTGAATGTCCAGCCGACTACCGCACACGGCGGAACTCATTGCCGAGCACTCAATATGCCATCCGGGCCTGCCTAAACCAAGAGTGAGCTACCAAACGGGCGAACCATCATTTACTGAAGCCTTACCTTGTCCCCAGGGGCTGTCCCAGAAGGGTTCACCGGCCTTGGACGCCTTCCAGAGCGCGAAGTCGAATGGATTCTTCTTCTCCTGCATTTTCTCGGCGCTAACGCTAAGCTCTCCTTCGCTCTCGCGCATATGCTTCTGCATAGCCTGGTTGTCGGTATCCACGAACACCGAAGGAACCAGCTTCGCGTACGAGTGCTTCGGGCTGGAGTTGAAAGCAAGTGTGTCGAAGTAGACCTAAAGTCTTGAGAATGGCCTCAACTGGAGAGTATAAGCTTACCGAGCCATCCTTCGTCACATACGCGTACTTATTACGAATGATCCCCTCGATGTATTCGATGATCTCCGGAATGTACTCGCTCACGCGCGTTAGCACGTCTGGCGTTTGGACGTTGAGAGTGCTCATGTCCTGCAGGAAGTCGCTTTCAAACCTAAACGATTTAGTTAAGTCCTCGTGGAGAGCGTCAGAAAGTCGGCTAGGCATGCAACAAGACGCTTTGTCCCTTACTTGCGAGCGAGTTTAGAGAAGACGCTTAGCTCGGTCACGCTGCTTCCGTTGTGGTTGTCCAGCCATTCGGAGAGAATGTCCTTCGCAGCTTGAAGCAGGATCTCGGCTTGGACTTCCGCAGCAGACGGACCTGGTTTCCCAAGCTCTGCCTCCACCGACATGGCTGCGGCGTGCGCCTTCTCCGCCTGCAATTCTAGCGTAGTAACTACCACTTTCTCGCGGTCCTACCATGTCGGTCAGCATCTTCTTCTTGTCGGGCTCAGCCTCGTTGTCGACCTTCACCTTGAACTCCTCCAGCGCTGCGATTACGTCCTCCGCGATTTTGCGGAAGTCTCGGCGGTATGCTTCCAAATAGTTCTCAAACAGGTAGTTCTGTCGGGCTCTAAACAAAGATTTTAAGTAACCACAATCGGACGGATATACGATAACAAACCGTTTGATGATCTTATCGTCGATGTCGGTGATGTTCATCACGTATAGCACGTCGTAGTTGAAGTACGTCGAGAGGACTCGGCGGACGATATCGAACGAGAGGTAGGCGCGTGCGTGACCCATGTGAGCAGCGTCGTACACCGTCGGGCCGCATATGTAGAATTTGACCTGCAAAATACCTACTTGTCGAAACAGTGCGACAGCTAATAACCTGCCTGGTTCCCCTCGATGGGTCGGAAGAGATCCTTCTGGCGCGTGAAGCTGTTGTACATGTACAGCTGCGGAGGCGCTTTGCCGTCCGTGAACGGCTTCCATTCGCCTCGTTTGGCTAAACAAGAACTCGAAATGTAAGTCTTGTAAGAAGCAATCAATTCAAATAATTAGGTCAAACTTACAAACGCCGTTTTGCTGCATTGCATCGGCGACCATTTTGGCAAACGATTGTCGCAAATTCAAAACGGTTTGTCGGGAGATGAGGCGCGACAAATCGGTGCTTACAACACGGAAGCTGAGAATGGCTGGTTGGGCGTGAGCTAAACCGCTTGTTTTCGTTGAAACAGATGCACGCGGGCAACAAAAGGAAGGGAATGGGCGAACACGTGGGACCGCATAGCAGAAAGGGGACGAGGCACGGCTATTTGCATTTCAACGGAACGCGAACACTGTCCACGACGGTGCTATCTGCGTCAGTTTTGGCGTCAATCAAACGTCATGATGCAATATTGTCGGTTGCCTGCGTGACTGCACCCTAACGTGATAACATGAGGCAATAGACACTCATCACAACCACCGTATGAGCAACAAATTGTCAAAATCGTACTGTTGCAAGTGTGTGTGTGCATCACTTTGCGAGTAGGAACGATTCCAATTTGAAATCGTTGGCAAAAAACACGTTGCGGATAATTCGCAAGAAGTGCCCTCATTATTACTCATGAGCTGCAAAACAAATAGAGGTTTCAAAGCGTGCACCGCGCGAAAAACAAGATCTATATCTGCAAACTTATTCATTCTTCATCGAAAACATTTGTGCGAAAGACTCCGATGACTGGCGAGTAGACTCGAGACAATCTTTTTCGTTGTTTGCTAGGTAGAGAACTGATTAAAAGTGGCGAAGGTGGTTGAAAGCGGGTCTGAGCGGTGTGATCAATAAGGGAGCGAACACGTGGAGGCATCTTCGCCCACTGTCAGACAGTTCAGCGGGATGCTTCACAGGAACTGCAAATCGTGGTTGCTGCTACTAAAGGTGTCTACTGCAAACTGGAAATTTTCGCAAATGTAGCGTAGGGTCGCTCTTCATGGTACACGGAATGAGAGCATTGTTAAGCCAACAAAACAAAAAATGTATGACGTATACCAAGACGTGGTGCCTGCAACGTACGATATCGTTTCCCCCTATTAGCGCCCCCGACAATGCGCCCCCTCCAAAATAAAAATGCATCGAGTTTATGCCCCCAACCGCTTTGTGACGTATGATGCACAGTTGCAAATCTTTGAAATTACGTCAAAAATTAAAGTAGCCTACCCACCGGTGGCACTTTATGTTTGCCCAAAAATTTTGGACCTTCTAAAAATAGAGAGGCCGGCCTCAGTAATGGGGGAAATACGTTATGCAAAATAGCGTTAGTACCTGTGCCAAAAATAATTCAAGGTATACCATCCATTGAGATGCACTGTTCTGATGCACTGAGATGCCGACGCTTGTAGGCCACCAGTAAACTAATAACTTAGTTAAGTAGCTAAGGCTTGTCACGAGGCTGACAACGTGGTCCAAATCGAATAGCGGATATTCGACCCGCCGAAGGTAAACCGGCCATGAAGGTGAGCTCCATGTCCGCGCTGCGGCCAAACCAGTACGAACCGCACAAAATGTCTGCGTGCTGCGATGAAGTCATCGGGAAGAGTCGCCAGCCTACGCGTTAGCGGGACAGAACGTGCACACCCTCCGGTCAGAGAAAACAACGTGAAAAAGTCCGGAAAGTTGCATCATCTTGGCCGCATGCCTGTGGTAGTAGGATCGTCACACATCCGCCGGGCGCAGCTCGGACGGGAACGCAGGAAGAGTTGTCTCGCCAAGGCGCGTCATGTCGTGCCCATACGGCTGTCAGACGGAACCGATTCCGTGACGGACGGAATCAGCTGATGACCCTCTGTGTCGGAACGGCTCTGAAGCAAAGGGTCTGCGAGTGCTTCAGGATCCCCAATTTGGGAGCTCGTGGGCTCGCTTTTCCCTGTCATTCTCTCGATAGCGTTCTGGTTCCCGTAGCGAAATTAGAGCTTTCGAAAATGCGGAGGTTGTCCTCGTGCAAGTCCTGCGCTCTATCATGTGCTTGTGTGCCCTTTTAGCGAACGTCCAGCCGCTGCCGTGTGCAGTTGGGCGTTCCGTCTGTGCGTCGAAATGGATTGATCTTACGAAACGGCTGTCCCGTGCTCTCCAGCGACACAAAGATTTCCGTTCGAGTTATCGCAATAGTCTCGCGACGAGGCCTTTTCTGAGCGCAGAATACTCAATCGGTCGTCAGCTGCAGGGTCAGCTGGCTTTGAGCGCATCCAGCCGATTTTCAAGTCAGCCTTATGCAGAGCGAGTGCTTGTAATTTCCTGCTACACGCGTTCCATATATGAATAGTGTGAGCTTTAGCGGTACTGTCTGCATGTGCGGGAATGCGCATCGATTCCATAATTCCATAATGACGAGAAAAAACACATCATACACTTTAGGACAACGTCGACATGGCTGGCGAGGAGTACTCACCCGTGCTTTCCAACGCGGCCAGGGATGGCAACCTTACGCGGCTCAAGATTTTCCTCGAGTTGCGCCCCGAAGACTGGCTGCAGCGAGCATTGAACCCAACCGATGGAACGCACATTCCACCCATTGTGATTGCTTCGCGCTATGGACATGTCGACGTCGTCCGATACTTGGTATACGCTGCAAGAATTTAAATCATCGCACGATGAATTCAGATCTCAAAAGGAGCCGATGCGTCTGCCGTTGGTACCGTGTCATTTGACGGTGAAACAATCCGTAAGTGTCAGGCACAGTGATTAGCATCAGTACGTCAATTAAGATGGTGCACCCGCTCTTTGGGCTGCTGCTGCTGGCGGTCATCTGGAGGTTGTGAAGCTTCTCGTTTCTCAGGGAATCGACATCAACCAACCGACGAACACCAACAGCACGCCGCTGCGAGGAGCCTGCTACGATGGACATCTGAACATTGGTAAATCGAAAGGACGCATCCTTGCACTTATTACTTTGTTACCTTTAGTCAAGTTCCTCGTTGACCATGGTGCCGACATCGAGATACCCAACCGACACGGCCATACGGCTCTGATGATCGCCTCCTATCGAGAGGTAATGATGTCTACGAACACATATTTCCGCCTAACTACCTAGCACGGTTTTAGAAAGTTGATGTGGTAAAGTACCTGCTCGAACTGAAAGCTGATGTGAACCGATTCTCCGCCAAAGGCAACACTGCTCTGCACGACGCGGCCGAGGCCGGAAACGTCGAGGTCACTCGCCTCCTCCTTGAGTCTGGCGCCGTCCTCCAGCAAGACGAGTACGGCGTGTCGCCGCTTTATAGCGCCGCTATGCTTGCGCACACGGAGGTGATCCAGGTCCTGTTCCCGCACGCCTCGTATGTGGACAAGCGCGACTGCTGGAAGCTCCTCGGCGCCACGATGATCGACAAGCGCATGGACATGAGCAGCGCCATCGCGTGTTGGCGCAACTCGTTTGAATACGACAGCCTTATTCGCGTGTCCGGCGACAGGGAGGAGATGAGGGAGATCAGCGATGTCGCTACGAAGATTTACGGAGGCCAGAAGGAGATCATGACGGTCGCGGAACTCGACGAAATCTCCGGAGACCCGGAAGCGCTTCGACTGCAGGTATCAAATCAGTTATAACTCTAAGTCGTTCAGCGACCATTGTAGCTATGTTATTACGGAGACGTTTAGGCATTGGTCGTCCGCGAGCGAATCCTCGGAGACTTTCATCCGGAGACCCACTACTACCTTCGCTATCGCGGCGCTGTTTTCTGCGATATGGGCCGCTGGGACAAGGCCTTCGAGATGTGGATGTACCTCCTCCAGCTGCAGCAGAACTATTTCGCACCGCTCCACAACAACACTGTGTCGACGATTACGGCATTTACCGAGGTATGGATTTTCTGCTTTCCGGCAGTTATTGGGTGTGAACTTTCAGACCTTCCACTCGTTGGTCGACGAGCTCTTGGTGCATCCGGAGAACAGAGGCGTGAATGAAGTGGTTGCAGTCCAACAGGTTGTGCTCGTCCTGGAACGTGCCGCTCTGGAACTTGAAAGGTATGACGTTAGCAGGCTACGCCCTTCTATCGCTGATTAAGGCACATTCACCGCGAGCAAGAAGAGGAGAAGGAACTCGAGACCCTGCTCGAGGACACCGATCACAACAAGGCAATCGGCGTCATGCTGTCCGACATGCTTTGCCTTGTGCACTTGGTTCGTGTGCACGAATTCTTGCTCGACTTACTGAACCATTTTAGGTGACCCGCGTGGCTCTCCTGGACCATCAGCACAACAGGAACGGTAGCATGGCGGCTGACGTGGCACAGCTCGCTCACTCCCTCTTCGATATGGCCAACAACAATCAGCATGCCAACCGCAACGCTGTGGCAGATGCGGCTGTAGACGCATCGTTCCGCTCTCGCACCACCTCGATGGCCATCTCCCAGACGATGTTCTCTTCCGGCACCTTCAACCTCACGGAGATGTGCGCAAAGGCCAGGCTAACACCGCTCAGCGAGCGCCTTCCGCCGGCACCGAAAGCAGTCTACCAGCCTCGTCCTGCGTGCGACCACCTGCTCTGCGTGGTGCGCCGCATGGTGAAGATTGTCGAGTACTTAGGCATCTCTCCGCTGAACGTCGCTTGCGAGGAGAAGGATGCCGCTGATACCAAGCGCTACCCGTCCCACTTTGTCATCTCGCGCCTCCTCCTAGCTGGCGCCGACGTCACCAAAGCGGACGAGAACGGTATCAAAATGTTTCTAAATAACTGTCTCAATGACGCCTCATGTTCAGGAAACACCCCGCTGCATGTGCTGCTGACGAACCCTAAGCCGCGAGCGAATATCATCAAACTTCTGCTGGAGTCCAATGCGCCGCTTATGGCCCGGAACAAGGAAGGTGTAACCTGCCTGCAGCTGATCCAGCGCAGAATTCCCAACGTCGTCAGCCAGCTTCGCATCGGTACGCTCAAAGCTGCTACCGGCCATGCGATTAGCACCTTTCTAACTACTGGCTTTCAGGTCGCTTCTTCTCGCTGAAGCAGATTGCGTCGAATGCCGTGATGCGCAACGAAGCCACCTCGCAGCAGATAAGCTCTCTCCCGCTGTCGCTACAGAGCTACGTGAAGACCTTCTGAGGAGTACGCTCCGTGCTGCTCCCGAGACCTGTACAGAACTGAATCTATCCATGTACCTTTGCAATATTATTTGAATTCTTCCTCCTGTTTGTTTTCCTTTTCCGCTACCGCTGTAATCTTCCAACTGGTTCTTTCTTCCTAACAAAAACCAAAAATAACCAAAGCTTCCTGAGAGAATCCCCGAATATTTCCTGTAGAACCGCCCTATGCTCTTAGCTCTGTGTATGCATCTTGATCCATCTACGCGAAAAACGTGCACGAACACTGTTGGTCTTTTTGGCGCTGAGTCATTAAATTCGATCTGTTCATTCGGTTTGTACAAATAGGTATGTGTGAAGGAAACCGGATAAAGCACTCGGAATGTTTAGGGCTTAGATAATTTAGACTGCGCAACTTGAACTTAAAGCTAAAAAAAATGAGTGCATAATCCGGATTGGGGGTCCTTTAACCCTTGTACACTGAAGAGACGGTGTATGTCTGTCCAATAAGTTCAAAACCCGGCTAGACCCTCGGGTTTTGGTAACAATTGGTAGACAATAAAAGACAGTTCCACCCTGCGCAGTAACGACCACGCTGCATTAAGCACATGGGGCTGCGGCTGCCATAGCGATTCTCACCGTTGTGGAACCGTGCTCCGGAAGAGGCTGCCCGATATGGAATTGCGACTAGTTCCCTCAAAACCATACCCGACGCATAATACTAAACTTTTGAATTCCATCCTTCGGGATGGGCATTTGCAGCTGTTTGCCTGTCCAGTACTGCACTCTTCAGGAGATGGTTTAGAGCAGAAACATGCGAGAACGGTTTGGAATTGGGCCGGACATGCAGGAAAGTGTGCTATAAGGCTCGACTCCTCTCATGCCGACCATCTCTCAAGTCCAAGGGACGTTCCGGAGGTGAGCGTGCAAAAATTGGTTTAACTAGCCTCAGCTGTGGCCAGTTACCTCTTCCTGAGAGAGGGCATTGAGACAAGAACAGCAGTAAAAAGACTAAATTTGGTACCTGCGGAAGCGGTACTGTCGAAAGCGTGCTGTAGAGAGACGTATTGTGGAAGGCATAGGCGCTAAGAGAGGAGTAGACATTCACGAAGGAAGGGATTAATTCCAGGGTGAGAACTTTCACAGCTGCCGCATCATTAAACCGGCATATTGTTACATCGTGAGCGTCATCGCGCTTCCGGCGGCCCATACCCTCATAGTTATTTTAAGCAAGCACATCATGTGTGACAGATGCTTAATACCCTTGCTGCGTTTATTCACTCCTGTGTCATTTTACTTTCGTATTGCTGTGTGTCCGTATCGGCTGTGGGTTTTTTTAACTGTACGAGGCGTACAAAATTAGGCATATCAAGTGAGAAAACATACAGTTATGTTTATCGTCATTCAAATTTGAGGCCATACCTCCTAGAGATGGAAGTTCATTATATAGGCAGCGGATTTTTGAAAG